>KZ308372.1:17741-112106 GCA_000376725.2 Ladona fulva
AGTAAATAAAACAAAAAATAAGAGCTATTCACCTATCCAATATAAGTCGATAAAATCAAAACGTTGAAACAGCGAAAAATGGCTTGGAGATGACATACTTGAAGATGGCTACTGCTTTACTCCATTTAAAACCACTCGATTTGTATTAAACATTTAGTTATTATTATTATATACATTATTTCTAATCGAAGACACCGATCCGAGAGAAAATTAGCGGACCTCAGTCTCTCGGTGTGAATTAAAGTCGATTGTCATCTATGATTCACTCACACAAATTCCTTTATTGTCTCACATGATTTCTAACTAATTTATCAAATGAAACTGATACGGGAAGGATGCACTTCGTGGAACGCCATGACAGCTGGTAAAGAAAAACTAACTGCTTTATTCCTTTTAAAACTGATCGATTTTCATAAAGCATTTAGTGATTTTTTAATATTAACTAACTTAATCAATCATAACTATAAACTGGAATTGACCAAGTTTAATTTTCCTCTGCCAATTTATCAAATCTTCCATACAACAATAATCATCTTCTATACAAGGTTAATCACATACTTCCACCAAAAATTACTAGGACCCAAATATTATGCAAACTTATTACTAGTACCTCCCGAAATCATTGAAAGTAATTTTGTTAAGACAAATAAAATCGATTGTAGAAGGCTTTACATTGTGTAAACCCATGCGAAAAAGATGGTACGAATAAAATTACAAATACGCTTTTCCACAGTTTTATTTTAAAACACACGACCGGTTTCGGCACAGATCGGCCATTATCAGGTGATGAAATCACAAAGAGGGCTTATAAATAATTTGTGATTTCCTCACCTTATGATGGCCGATCTGTGCCGAAACCGGTCGTGTGTTTTAAAATACATCTGTAGAAAAGCGTATTTATAATTTTATCCGTGCCATCCTTTTTTGGGAAGATCCTTACAAAAATGGAATTTTTTTCCAAACAATTATTTATTAAACAAACGATAAATAACACACGACCGGTTGCGACGATTTATCGCCAATATATGGTGATAAAGCTTCTAACCGCAAACTTTAAACACTAGCAGCAAAGGAAGGAGTGGAAGACAAGGGTGGTGGACGGCGGGGGAGGAGTGCAGGGCACAAGGGAAAAACCAGAGGGTTAAGAAAGTAAAGAGAAAGGGGATAAATTGCTGGAAGGAAAGTATTTTTATTTGAAGTGTCCTAAAAAGTATGATTTATGATTTAAGTTTAAGAGTTATAACCTGCCTTTCGGAGTCAATAACGCCCTCCTTCATCGAGCGACGTCACATCCGATGATTATCGGTCACAGTTGCCCCGGCGATTCCTCTCCATCCCATCGAGATAACATCATCATTCCATTGTGCTGTCGGAAATTAAGAGAAAGGCGTTCAATTGCATGGAAGTGGTAATTTTACACGTGAATTGATACGATTCTGCCCCCGAGCACACCCGCTCGCGGCTCTCAGAACTTAGAATGAGAACGTCATTTACAGTGAGATGTACAGATTTACAGTAATGGATAATAATGTGAAATCATTCATCGGAAGCAATTTTCTAATGTTTACAATTAAACTACGGAGTATAAAGGGATTTATATGTAAATTTGGGACTTCAAATGCTACGTTGCTTCTATTGCGAAGTTTATACCGCCAACTTGTGAGTCAATTTCAGTTTCAGTGAACATTACACTAATATGAATCAAATATGTCCAAGCTCTACTTTGTGAAACGGCGGCGCCACTCTAAAGAAGAAACGAACACAGTAAATTCCAAAGAAAATATTTTTTATATATATACATATGTACATTATATATATATGTATGTATGTATTATATANGAGAGAATTGGAAAGCGCTTGGAGAGGCCTACATCCGACGTCGGATTTAAAATGGCTGATGATGATGATATATATATATATATATATATATAATGTCTACATGTAGACGAAACTAGTAAAATATTTTCTGAGTAAATTGCTGTATTTGTTCTTTCTCCTTTATTATTACATTAATTTTTTTTTTTATCCAAGGACATTTTCATATTTATGCATGGGAGACATTTGTATGAGTCACCGGTCACTGCTATTTTTTGCAATAATGCAAAATTTTAATCTTACTTCATTAGAGTTTTGCGAGAAGCTCCAAAAACCCGTAGTTTGCAAGCAAACCTCGGTGATAAAATGTTATATGAAATCAACCATATGACATCTGAGGGAATTAATTAGAGTCTGAATGTATAGAGAAAAATATGTATTTAAAGTCAAAATTGCAGGTAGCTAGTATGTGAAAATTTATATGCAAAAGTATGATTAACTTAAAGTCGTTTCAAAAGAATAAATCATTTCACGGGGAAGGAAAAGGAGACGTTGTACATTTCCCACTAACTCTCGACCGGTTTAAAAGAAATAGGCATCGTCAAATTATGGCATGAAGTTGGCTATCATTTTCTCGAGAAAAAAACTGACAGATTTGCATTGTAGTCAAACACTAAATAAAAATTTATATATTCCAGACAAATGGAATTATAAACTTCCAAGACATTTCCAAAGAATACAATTCCAGATTTGTGGGTAAAGGTATTGTTACAGAGACAATAGCTTACGAAAATAAAATGAGGAATCAATCCCATTAATATCATCATCTGTTTCGATGAGGTCTTAAGGGTCTGACGTTTGAAACATAACAGAAAAGTGGTAACTAAAACATTTGCGACCATGTTTGGTTCTCTTTTTCGAACTTGTACAGAGTGTCAAAAAATGTATTCGTCTACGTTTACGTTTCTGAAAATATATTTCCGCTAAACATTTCCAATACATAAAGATCGGCGGAAGATAATTCATAGATAATTTCAAAGATAGATGAATTCGAAGTAACTTAGAAACACAATCATCCACGTCGTAATTATGTTAGGAATACTAAAATAAGGTGTCAAAATATTTGCTCTCAAAGAATGCCCACATATTATTCATGTATTCAAGATGCATCATTTGCGATTATATAATGGATAAAGGGCAGTTAATTGTAAACAGATTCCCCTAAAATACATTACGATATTAATTACAGATTTAGTGGGGGAGCATATGGCATAAGTCTTTTAAATGCCAAAGCATAATTCGTCATAACTGTTCAGACACTACGTATCAAATAGATATTCTCAACAGCCAAGCAGCAGAATGATATTGGACACTCCTGTACTTTGATTTTTAACTTCGCTTCTTTAGCTTTCACCATTAGGATTTTTCGCTCAGTCTCTCCACGTTTTGTAGCATTTTGTAACTGATTTAAACGAGTGTCACTGTATTATATTTGAGATTAATATTGAGGTAAAACCAACCGAGAAAACCGTGAAATACTTAGAAGCAATTTCGAGAGAAGAAGCATCCGGAAAATCCAAATAGAGGAATTCCTTCCTCAGGACTTTCCCTTTTAGGATTTATCTTGAGATAGCTGCTACTTCCTATTCTGAGGTCACCCTTCAGCTGCCTACAACAGTCAAATAAACCTAATCCAAGTCTGTGCCCGTCACCCTCGGAAGGCAAACGTGAAAGTTTTCTCCTTTCCAACCATGTTGAAAGCCAATCTAAGGATATCGTGCAAAGGAATTGGCGTTTACATATTTTTTCGCTTTCATTGGTGAATAAATTTCAATAATGCCGATTCGCATCGAAAATATTCGAATAAATAATTTTCCTCGCCAAACAGAAAATAAATTTCGTTCGGAATTTAAAACAAAAATAAGTTCACGTTTCGTTAGGTCATAATTACTGAAATATCGAAAACTTAACTACGGGAATGCATGACAAAATTTTGTTTTGACCGTTCATCTGTTATAAGTACGTAATCGGAATTCATGGCTACCACAGAATATACTCATTATATTTACGAAGTAATTCAAGTTAATATTTTCAGCAGAATGCTTATCATCCTTCTAAATTAATATTCAGTTCTCATCATTTTCATCATTCATCATTCATCGATTCATTATTAAAAGTGCGCGATGAATACTGGTGGCAGGATTTCGATTCCGTTGGTGAATTTCACGGTTCAGTGAATACACCTATCGGATTGCTGTGAGGAAAATAAATGATTTTGAATGACCGCTTCACGGTCATCACATAGCTTGGAGAGATACGCGAAAAGAGGAATATTTCATGCAATTCCGCAACCTTCCTCATCTGGAATATGCATATTTTTGCAACCATCGGGGATGAGCGATTTGCTAAATATGTAGAAATTATCACACTTAATTAGATGGTATTTTTATTATATCGAGTGACTTACTTTGGAAAATCCATTCAAACATGAAAAAAGGAATCGGAAATTTGAAGAATTCAGTGCAAATTTATTAAAAGCCACTAATAAATTTTCAATCTAATATGTTGGGTGAAGCACAATATATGATAACTATAGCCGAAAATAATGTCTCTACACAATTTTGTACTAATATAGACTTTCATTATGGAATGCTAATGATTATATTAATAATAGAAACCCTTCTAATTAAGATCTCATCTCCTCTTTTAAAGCAAATTGAAATTATATAAAAAGTCACTTATTTTTGAATAAGTATATTAACATATTAACTGATTGACTATACGCCTCTTTGAATAAGAAGAATAAAAAAGAACCGGTAAATCATAGACCCATCTCATTAACTACACGGTCCAGCTAAGTAATGGAGTATGTAGTTGTTAGCTCATACATGAGGTTTTTAGATAGAAATAGTTACCGCAGTAAGAATCGGCACGGCTTTCGAAATTCTTGAGCATGTAAAACTCAACTTGTGCTATTCGTTCACGACATTTCAGTCTGCCGAAAGAAGGGATCAAGTGGACGCTAAATTTCCTAGAATTAGAGAAGTCTATCGACAAAGTCTCTCACTACAAATAAATTTTACAAATTAAAATTGGCAGGTATTAGTAAGGAATTGATTAACTGGGTCGAGGATTTTCTCCTCGAGAAGGAACAAGAAGTATTTGATGGCGTTAGTTCGAACAAATTCAAAGTTATCTCAGGGCAACGTGAATGGATCTCTTCTCCATTGACAAATGTCAACGACTTGAGCAACGAGATAGAAAGCAATCTGAGGGTATTTGCGGATTACTCGTTAATATATAGAGAAATGTCGAACGAGACAGACCGAACTTCTCTTTAAAACGATTTAGTTCTTACTCAAATGTGAGGCAAAATATGAAAACTAGATCTGAATGTAAATAAGTGCTCCTTAGTAGATTTCTTGAAAACAGTTTCGTAAAATTACCCGAACAGATTTTTTAAATAAATATAAATGCATCGGTTATATGAGGGGCAGTCAAATGAAAACCGAAAACCCGCTACAAAGTGACAATGGACTTTGTTTTATTCAAAAGTAATTTCCAAAAGTGTTAATACATTTATCTCACTGGGAAATGAGGCGATCAATTCCAGTCTTGTAGAAAGAGGTAGATCGCTGACAGACCCACAACCTCACCCACTCTTGTACTTCCTCGTCGGTATGAAACCGACGTCCACGAATGTCTTCCTTCAGGTCGCCAAAAATGTGGAAGTCACAAGGGGAATGATCTGGGCTGTACGGAGGATGTTGAAGTGTTTCCCAGCCAAATCTCTGAAGTTTATCCCTCATCAGATTGGCAGTATGGGGACGGGCGTTATCATGAAAAAGGATGATTCCGTCCGACAGCATTCCAGGGCGTTTTGACTTTATGGTGCGTCACAGTTTCCGCAACGTGTCTGCATAGAGCTTCGCATTGGTTGCGGTCCACGCTCTAGGAATACGACAAGCAGAGGGCCCCTCTGTCGAGAAGTCGAAGAAGAATGTCATTATGACTTTACCGGAACTCGTATGGACACCTTTGGATTTCTTTGGTAGAGGAGAATGGACGCGTTTCCACTGTTGGCTTTACCGTTTGCTCACGGACTCCATGGTGGTGGTGGCACCACGTTTCTTCCCCTGTGATGATACGTGACAAAAACGAATACTCTTCCTCGTGGTACCGCTGCATATGACTCAGACATGCAGCCATTCTGTCAATCTTTTGAACCTCCATCAGCTGATGCGGAACCCACTGCGCGCAAATTTTTCGGAACTGCAGGTGATCTTTGACAATGGCTAATGCCGACCCGAACACGAATTTCTTCCTCTGCGATTCGTCGGTTTTCCCGGATCAGACCATCAATCCGCGCAATCACATCAGGCGTAATGGCTCCATGGGCCTGTCCCGGGTGCAAATCGTCTTGTGGTGATGTTCGCGTCCTTCGCGGAATCTCTTCTGCCACTCGTGCACACATGTCAGGGACATACAGGGTTCACAGCAGATATGCGATAATGAATTTCGCGTGTTCCAGCACCCTCAACCTCCAAGAAACGAACCACACCTCTCTGCTCTTCTTTGCTTGCCTTCATCTCTAATGCTGGGCGAACACATTTTTCAATACGCTCACCTCCAGAGCTATAAGGAAACAACTGTGCGGACCTGTGCATTTTCACTATGCATTTCTCCTACCCTACAGAGGTCAGTATCGATACTTAATAACAGTGTTGCAAACTTTTGCGAGGAATGTTCTTTATGGCGGGTGTTCGGTTTTCATTTGACTGCCCCTTATATATTGATTCAGTTAAATATCTCGGGATCATTCTTACAAATAACTTAAATTGGAGAAAGCATACCCGAAAATCTGCGGTAAAGCAATTAAAATTCTCGGCTTTATAAAGCTCATTATGGGCAAATGCTATGATAAGGTTGGATAGCGATCTTCAGTCAGGTCAGGCAGCATCTGGAATATGAAGGAAGTACATGGGATCTGGTGGATGAAACGTGTAGGTTTGGATAGAGAATTATCCGCGAGCCATCAGTGGCAGGGAGTGTATGAACGCCTTACCCAATCGACCCTACGAGCATCTCTTATGCTCTGCGGAAAGATAGACCATTAGTAACTAATTGCTTTGGCGATTAATTCCTTGCAACGCATTGTCGATGCTTCGGTTCGTGTACCCGCAAACTCAAGAAAGAGCAACGCAAGGCGATACGTTTTATTAAATGCTACAATAAACAGTAAACATTACGAATATGCCCTCAGACGAATGGGAAATCTTGAAAAGAAGGAGATTAGAAGCAAGACTGCGCCTGCTTGATAAATTCAGAGAGGAAGACGTAATCGGTACTATGCGAAACCCCAGCTACTTCGACTGTTCCAACAATGGCCGTCAGATAAGAGAAAGGAACGCTAGGAGGAGTCTTTTTAAGAACTCATTGTTTCCGCGAACGATACGCGATAACAACAAGCCGAAGAAGCAGCAAAAACGCTCTGTTTGGTGAATCCCTGTCACACGTCGCAAGCTGAGTTGCAAGAGATTTGATGCAGATCTAAATATAACTAAAATCCAATTTTTCGTGAAAATAAAATAAAAATACTTTAACAAATATCTAACAACCTTCCGGTTATAAGCACTAAAGAAAGTATAGATTTTAATATTAGTTTCTCGTCAGAGACCTTTCGACCATTTTGTACTTTTTAAGGCTCTTGTATTCACAGAAACAAGAATAATGCCTACAACGAACAACATGATACAATTAAGGTCCATCTAACATCAATTCAGTTAAAATAACCATGGCATCCTATTTTATCGATTAATTATTGCGAGCTATTCTTCCACATTGTGCATCACATGTTATTTGCAGGGAATATATCATTAACTCACCCCACATTGATGAGGAATGCAATCAATTTGTTCTGCCAATTTAGGGACCAAATTAAACAAAAAATCAATCAAAAAATGAATCAAAATATTAAATGTATTTCTCTAAACGATCTTAATACCATAAATAATTATCTGTGGCGGTTTACGAAACCAAGCGGATTAGAATCGACGATGCATATTTGCAGTAAATCTCACTTTCGTTTCAATATTACAGAGTGGTGAAATTTTGAGTGATAGGTATGGTATAATGATAGGGAAGGATATAATATGGTAAAACTCCACATTGACACCTATGTGCAACGAAACACACTTGTTGAGTTCCACGAATTATTCATTGTGCGCGACCGCTTTCGTTTCCCAGCAAAATCATCCGTTGAATAGAGAACGCACAGAGTAAAATGAAAAGCGTGAATAAGAGGGGTTACCAACCGATGAGAGGGGAGGGGGTCACCAACACACTTCCTTTATATACAATAAACAAGTCAAGCACATGAAATGAATTGTGGTACTCAACAAAAGAGTTTAATTAAGTTTACATTCAGAGTTGAATGCTACCATGCTATCAGTTAAATACGAGTATCTTAAAAGATACAGGAGAATTTCTCCGGAAGCAATTTTTAGAACGATCCCTACCTTAGTAGGTCAGCTAAGTACAGCCAAGAATTGAACATATTTCAAATTAACGAAAAATCAATACGATAATTGTGTCTAAAAATATAAAAGTTCTAGTTTTGCAAAATATGTAAATATTTCTACTATAACAGTTGCAATGACTTTCAACTCCGTGTTACTAACATCCTCCGACTCAGTTTCTCGCATATATTCGTATGCGAAGTGAGAAGTTGTTAACGGTTTTTAAGGTACCGGTGTGAGTTCCCATGATACCTGCAGGGATAACTTCAATCACTGGAGCAGAGGTGAACGATATCTCTTAAGTTATCCCGATTTACACTACATATTTCGGGTGAAATCTTTTTTCGTTAAGTATAATTTCGATTATTATTCGATTATTAAGAGTTTCACTGGATAAAAAGGAATAAAATAGGATTGTTACTTAAAAATCAACGGGTTCACGGGAATTTAGAATATTTAATTTAATGAAAATTATAAACTAAAAGATTGCAGCCAATAAGTTGTCTATGACATAACGGGAGAGAAATTCCGGTAAGTAACATTCTAACATTTCTTGAAGAAGTTAATTAGTTATTACATTTTACTGGAAAAAGTCCCTTGCGCGCTATGTACCTGACCTTTGTCAGTAGCTGTACCTGGGAATAATTTCCATTTCAATGATTCCGACCAATTTTTACAAATAATTCATTCCCTCATTACAACGGGGAAACTCATTCACAATTTCATTTCCGCTAAGAGATTAATATTTACTGCATAGCTGGGAGCAATCACGCTGATGAATTATTTATGATACAGAGACCATCCAGTCCATCATTTTCCACGAAATTTTAATCCCATTAGCAGCATTTCAAAGCATCAAACGATAAAATTATTTGAGCGAAACAAGCTCCGGGGTCGTTCGAAAGCGTAGTTTTCGTAATTCGCCTCGAACCGCATTTCAACGCTTCGCTAGTCTCTCAAGCGTCTTGTCCTTCGTGTTTCCTTTGTGATCCTAAGTGAGTGGGATTCGCTCCTTTCCAAACGTGAGAACGTTCTGAAACAATGATGTACTCTTCAATAATGTCTTCCCATATTCCCTCCGGAACGGCCCACTCCTCCGCAGCCCTTTGGGATTCTTGGATTCGTTCATTGTTCAAAACCCCACTCATTGTGATCCAACGTCCTAACCCCAAAGTCTATGAGTGGGACCACGCAGGTCAACAAACAGCCCTTTGTTCCGCCGGGAATCTCGTCGAATCCATGGAGACCAAGCTCAATCTTCTTAAGCGATGTCACTAAATGCTATTGCTGCTCTCGATGTTTTCAGCGGATGCGATATATGAACGACCCTGTTTGAAAGTACTCATCTTCGTAACGACAGTTTAATAATTTCACTGAGTGTTTCGCGGATATAATTTTTTTATCTCCACATTATTTTAGGAAGTAACCTCAGAGTCTTCGTAAAATATAGCTTTGCTTTTAGCGTAATGATCGCTAAATGATTTAAAAACCTCTCAACATATTCCCTGTCTTCTCGTGAAAGAAATTCTTCAGACCATCGCTGATTAATTGTCTTAATAACGACATGAAAATTCGAAGAAACTGAAATCAAGCTCAAGTATTTATACTTTGAATGTAGAAGCCCCATATTTACAATAGAACATGCCCAAATTATAATAGCCCCATATTTATAATAGATTATTCGTCCGCTCTTTCTTCGACAAAGACAAGATATACATTGATATACATTGACATATATTGATATACTGAATAAACGAACTGATAAAATTAATACAAAACGTTTACTCGTGCCACAGGAAGATTTATTAGGCGACCAAGGTTTCGCCTGATGATGATGCCTTATGATGACGCGACGCGTCGAAACCTGGGTCGCCTAATAAATCTTCCTGTGGCACGAGTAAACGTTTTGTATTCATTTTATCAGTTCGTTATGGCTTCCTACCACAAAGTCTTGCCAGAGTCTATTGATAATATACTGAATAAAGTTAATCACTATCAGCCATTGGTATTGAGAAATTCCGGAGTATATGGAAATTTGATACCCAGGTGCTATTAGACACAAAACCTCATAATAAATAACGATGCAAAACAATAAACATACATACATAAAATAAACAACAGTACATAAAATCTTCTAAATAAACTGGAATTTTTAGTAAGATGTACGGAGACAGATTCTACGGAAAAAATACTCATTACCTAGAGAGTTAGAAATGCGGACGTTGAGAAGAATGAAGATTGAGTGAAAGAAAAAGACCACAAACATGGCGGTGTCACAGAAGAAAGAGTAAGAAATTGATAAGAATGATACCAAGAGGAAAAGCCAGTTGGACAGGTCACAATCTCAAAGAAAGTGCATGATCAAAGCGGTTGCTGAAGGTAGGATGGAGGATAGGAGAGCAATGGATAGGGAAAGGTTTCTAATAAATGAACTCGGACACAATAAAGAGAGTTTCAAGTAGACTGACCACACGTCCGTTTACTCCGGAATATTCCCATTCTAAACCATCAATCACGTGTTCAGCGTTCAAATAAAAGAAATGTGTCCAGTTTTGAAAGTCTTACCCTCTAAAATTTGGTATTATCAAATTTATAAAAATTTCGATAGAAATGCTGTTAGTTAACTATATTTACGTCTTAGTCACAGTATTGTAGAATTATCTCGAATTCTGTCGAATAGAGAATTCTACAGATGAACTAAGCCAAAGACGTTGCAAATTTTTCCCTGACTTACATAAATAATTAATATGACTGATTGATCGATCCAAGAACAAATTTTCATCACTAAAAGTACGCCACAATGGCATTAAATTACACTCACTTCTTTTTGCTTCTCGCTTAAAATACAGTTCTTCCTCTACGCTTGGATTTGATTTATTCATTTCGTACAAACAACAATCAAAACTGCAAGTAAAAAGCTCAAAACAAACTAAAATGAATAACGACGATTAACACGAAGAAAGTATAATTATTCAGCCTGCTCATTTAGAAATTTTTCCTTAAAGATTATTGGTTCTATGCGAAAATATTATCATTTGCAACCGAAAAGGATTTATTGAAGATTTCCAAAAAGAACTTATCATATAAATAAAGATTACTGTTGAGAAGAAGAACGGTCTCAAGACTATTAAATATTGAATTTACAAAAATACTTATTCATGGATGTAGAGGGCCAAGAAAACAAAAAAGTGCAATAAAAACAAAATTTGGTAATGAAAGTACTGCATTGGAAATTAAATTTAAATAAACGTTTTTTTTATCGTTCCAAACATAATTTAATTGGATTGCCAAGTCTATTCCTTTTCTAATCAATAACGGTATTCAGTTCCAACTCAGTTCTTGAAAATATACGTATTTAGAAAACTTACGGTTGTTGTAGATTTGAAGATAAAGGGCAAAATTTAGTGATTTCGAGGACTATTTCGCTCATCATCTACAACTATTGTTTTATGACGCAAATATGCACCACATTACTATCGGTAATCACTTAAACCACTTAAAGTTATCCAATTCCGAAGTAGCATACCAGTTAAGAAGTATACTCGAAACACTAAAACACGTTTCTGAAAACGACTTAAGAAAAACCCGATCATACTCCTGAGTAGTGATTCAACACGAATTGATTCCGAATCGCTAGTTAATGAGCAGATGTTATTTCTCTCTTCGGACGTCCGTGCAGCCCTTAAATCCTCGTCGCTGGAATCGCGTAACAAAGCGTAGCTGTTCAATTACGATGAACGGCGCAACCTCACTCGGGAAGAAAGCTTCCGAAATTTCCCCGTATTGAGAGGACGCGTGGAGAATGCACAACCGATCCGCTATGATCCCATAAAACAAAAAAGTAAATTGCGAGCGATAGTGTTGGGTGACCCGTCGGGTCACGGAATCCCCGCGCCAGATCTATTTCTATGAGAATTTTGCACCCAGGACAGGCGCTCGAGGTCACAGCGACGCACTGCGGTGACCTCCAGCAGAGAAATTGCACCGTGGGCGCGAAGCACGATCTTCTTCCGAATAATTTCGAAGAAATGTGCATATCCGATATCGGTTTGGGATTCGGAGAACGGCCGCTTCGAGCTACAGATCGTAACGCTGATCAAAACATAAGATGGATTGCGGAGTACATTTAAAGGATGTCCATCTTAGCAAGATACGGAATGAATCATTCATTCTCGAGATACATTATCATATAGTGGCTCATTCTGCTACAGACAGCGTATTAGACAAGAACAATTCCATTACATGGGTTCATCTTAATCAATCTTCTAAAGTTCTTTAACCTCGTACATAGCGAATACTCTCCGAAGAATTTGTGCATAACCTGCAAAGATAGTATTACATTGGTGTTATACGGATTCGCTCGAGACTTTCAGGGTATGTTCCTTTCTCAAAAATAATAAACGCGTTCGATCTCTGAGACAACGATGTCTTTAATAATGCAAACTTTGCATTTTAAATTCAGATAGAGGTAACCACGAAATACGCGTGCATTACAAACTAGATGCGAAAGATTTCCATATAAAAAAATAGTTTCTTTGATTTTATTTACAGATAAATAACTTGATTGAAAAGAAATATCTCGTACACTTATTATGGCCGAAGTAACGACTTCGCGCATTGAGATAAATAACATCTTTCCATAAATATCATCTCCTAGACTTTCTTTACCTTTCTTGTCAACATTTATTGAAATTTGTGTTGTTTACGTACTCGAGTAACTATAATATTGCAACATATAGGATACGGATTCTCATAAACCATAAGTGTCATTGAATAGACCCTTTTATGTCGTTTGACAACCAACAGGAAACTAGAGTAAAAGTGAGATATCGATCCTAGCTATCGTATCTTCGATCCTGGAAGGACCCAAATTCCCGATTTTTACTATAAATATGCATTTTGAGAAATTTCAGAAGTTTTTATAGTAATTTTCGTGACGCTAGAGACTCGAGAATCAAGAGTTTGTTTTTAGAAGTGCTTGTGTAATGTAAATGTTAAATACTTTATCCAGCATGCTCGACGCTAGGCCAATACAAAATTCTCCCATGAGAACAGAAATGCGGGCAATCAATCAGAATTATTTCATGCATTTCCCAAAAAGTAAGAAATTTCAACCCGGAAAATGAATGGAAGTTGTGATATAGTTTAATAAACATATTCCACCGTTTCCAAATTTATCCTTAATTCGACTTCATGGACCTTAATGGTGTCATTATTTTATGAGTAACTTTCTGTGGCTTAAATAATCTGCTGGCAATTAAAATATATTTTATTTAAGCTTAGTTATAAAAGTGCACTAGGTAACTTGTTTATGAGAGAGGACATTAACCTCAACAAAAGCAATAAGAGGCTCACATATTTTTATAAACGATGTCGTAGGAGGATGTAGTAGGATGTCAACTATCACCTACAGCAAATGCTACCCGGCTAAGCCATAGAGATGTCGTGCTATGTACGTTGCTGTTTTAAAGTAAATATAAGAACAAATTATTGATATATAAGGATAATATTTAATTGTATAACTCTTTATTAAGTCTTGCTGGGCCAAAAATAATTATTTGATATACACTGTTTCCCCTACACTCACACTACCCCAATTCCTACTTTCTTGACTACCTAGCTTTAACTTCATTTTCATGTTATGCATGCCCAGTATGCTTACCTACCACCATAGCTTACAGAACAGGTTGTTAATACATACAGATGCACTTCGTTCTAAACTATAGACTATAGCCACAAAACATTAGATCAACCACATTAAAATTGCAATTGGGAGCATCTGACTGCAAATTGTTCTGAAAATATAAAATGTTTGATTGGAAAATTTATTTATGTGATTTTAATGAATTTGATGATAATTCTAGACACAAATAGTCAGACGAGATTCAATAGCAGGTTTTGAAAACTCTTTCACTACAAACTGCTCTGCAATAAATATTATGCTTAGAAAACTATCAAAAATGGAAATATCGACTCCATACCTTCGGTAAATTAAACGTTTCTAAGATTTAGGAGGCACAAATATATTTGTTGATTTGAGAACAAAAGACTTAGGGTACTCAGAATGTGCACTGAGTTTCAGATTCAACAATTGCTTGTAAAAAAAGAATACAAAAGTGAACGTTGAAATTTAAAGTGTTGTTTAAATGTTTAACTTTCATGGAGTAAATGGAAACCAAATGTCATCATCATATATCAATCACTTTCCTCTTATACTGATTGTAAAACAGCAAGTATATAAGGCCTAGCTACGCAGCATTCGCATTAGATGGCAAGTATATTTATTTATTTATTTAATAATCATTGCAAGTTGGTCGATGGACTAGGTACTCATATGTACTTCTGCATAGTAGGTACTGGATTTTCAAAACCATTTGCTTACAAAAACCATTCATTCACACGGCCTCCATACTTTTTCATGACGGGGCTGGATCAATATAAAGACCCAAACCGGGAATCGAACCAACAATTTCGATACCCATATGCCTCCCCGAGCGTAATATATTAATTTTGAAGACGAAACTCGGCGACTAGATAAATTTAAAATATGTGAGCCTCTTTTTATGTTTTAGTTGAGGTGAACGTCTATTACTCATAAAGTACGCTGTCACAACTAAGCTTAAATTACATATGACCAGTGAATCAGTTAAACCACAAAAGAGTGGAAATAAAGTAATGACATCATTAATAATCGGAAAAATATTATAAGAGATATAGCCATTACACCTAATACGAAAAATACTCTATAGAAAGCACTGTATGTTGTTGAATACTGAATCGGTGAATGTGAAAATCTTTCTTATTAAAGGAGTTCTGATTTTGTAAGCGTAAATATTACTGTAATGTAATAATATTCTAAAGATATTGCCCAAATCATCCGCTGTAAATATAACAGATGGAGGGATATGTGGTTATTAACAATTCAGTGAAAGCGAGTGGTTGCAAACGGTCTCCTATAATTAACAGATTTAATTTTAAAATTAATTTATAATGATATATAAACAAATTTAATAAATTTCCCAATTTTCACTTTAAGCAAATGATATATATTTACCGTTGCATACCTTCTCCTTTCAAATTTTGTAAAAAACATTCCCGTTATAAAATACTGCCAAAAACCAAAAGCAACCGTTCTTCACGGACATCGTTAATTATACTAAAGTATTCTTCACCACTAAAATCTTCGTCTGCTTTACCTACGAACGTCGACGAACGACATATTGGAGAAAAGAATAGCTACAGTTTTTATTTAGCGTAAGGAATGAATGGTCTTGTCACATGAACACATAATAACAACAAAGCAATTCAGGATTAGCGGTGAGTCCGGGAATTGTGCACAATTGGGAATTTTAATATGGAAGATCACTAAAATGCCGTTTATAGTATAAATTTGCAATCCATAACCTCCTTGGTTATGGGTTTTCCTACAGCGCAAGTAATGTATTCATCCCTTATATAAATCAAACAAAGGGCAAACGAATATATCTGTTAAAATTACATGTTAGTTACGAAATATACGTATTACGACTGTCGTATATTCGTCAACAATAACTGACTTATTTGCCTTAAATTTAGGAAATGATCTCGGGGTAGTCGGCTGGAGAAACGTTAGTTACAACTGTAATATAAAAGGAAATTATTGGCACAGAATATTATGTATCACTACTTGCCAAAACCGATTTATCATCACTTCTTTCAATTGGATAAATCCATCGAAATTTATCAATTTATCCATCTCTAATGTAATAACGAATTAAAGAGAGAGGTTCGCAATTCATATTAATGCTACCAAGCAATCAACGCGAGCAGGGCAAAAACTACCTCGTAAAATAAAGAAAGAAAATTGGTTTCAGACTAACTTAGCAGTTATGTAAACGGTTACGATAAAGAAAATCCTTACAATGCAAATTAAGAAAAATAACAATCAACGAGATGATTAGAAAGCTGGTTAATGACAGATAGGAAAAGTCCATCTTCAGCATCGGAAACAGAAAAAAGTAATCGAAGGTCGTTGGCGACACATATTTTCTACTGAAAATATTTACGTTAGCCAATCTCGGTTTTTCTTGAATAACTTCACAGTGAACGCAACGGAAAATGGAAACAAAATACCAATGTGCATTGGAAAAGAATATAGAGAATCTCGCAATAGATTTCTTCTTCCACTTATGATAACATAGAGATAACGTGAAAGGGAAAATGTAGATTCGTGACAAAAGGTAATGTACCACGGCATATTGATGTGGAACAAAAGGGAAAGTTCTTTAAAATGGAGTTCAAGATTGAAAATTCTTACAACTTGGTTTCCAGGTTTTAAAAATAATAGTTCAAAAACGAATTTTCAAGCAAAGAATATCTGCAATTAAATACTATCGGAGATTATTATACAGTAAATGACTTGCATTTTTTGCTTCAGGACACGGCAGGTTTTACAATACGCGAAAAACGCGTAAAAATTTCCTCTGTATGTTTGAAGCATTGAAGCACAAGACTAATGTTCTATATACGTGATACGGCAGCCCGAAAAACCGTAGACGGAGGAAAAAAAGAGTATATTCCCAAATGAATATAAATTATTTAGCATGCGAAATAAAGTGAATTTAATAATAATGCTGCAAATATTTTACCTAATAGATAACACATTCGAAAAGAAATTGCCTAATTAGGGTCAGATATTGCTTATTCTAGCCTTTCCAACAGTTTAGACTGGGAATCCTCTGAAATTCAGAACGCCGCATGTGATGCCTTTGCAATTCATCTCATAATTCGGCTCTACTTATCGACTGCAATTTCGAAATTTGTAAGGATCAAGAATTTAATTGCCGAATTAAAAACGATTATAAAACGAATTCATTAACACATAAAAAATAACAAATGTTTGCCGAGCGGAAACACTATTAATCAGTATCAACGGTGAGCGAAAAGTAGCACAATGTAATATTTTTGCGATTAGTTTATTGACGGCATTTCAAGTAATATATTTTATATAGGGATGTGCAATAGGGAGCGTTAATTAAGGTCATCTCCGGAACTATTCCTTTTTCACATGGTTGTCAATTTTTCTATTCAGTAAATACAGATACTTCGGCCGATCCGACAGTGAGCGAAAAATAAGAGAAATAGATGCGAGGACAAGTCGCTTTATGGACTCATTTTTTCCGCGAACGGTACGCGACTACAATAAATTAAAGAGGTAATTCTACTCTTGGTGTTTACACCCCCTGCCACACGCCGGAAGGCGGTTTGCAGGGTATTTACGTAGATGTAAATGTACAGAATACGCAGTTACAGCTAAAGAATTCAATCGCTAAGTAAAGAGTTGAGTAGCTCATTTCATCCCAATTCAATATCCTGGAGTTACGATGGATTACTATTTTATATCGAGGTAAATAAAAGTTTATTTCGAACTTCGGAATTGCACCCTCGGAAAGGTGTGCTGAAGAATACTAGAGCTTTATTTTGTAGAAAGAGGATGGACATTGGCTATCTCCCAATACGGAACACACGTCATATTTTCGTTAAGTCTGAATGTAAGAAATTTTAAATGGCAAGGACTGACTGCTATCAATAATCCACAGTTTTGATACTCTCTGGTGACACTGAATGCCACTAAAGGAGGTAATAATAAAAAGACTTAGTACAAGCATATTTTATTCAAACTTCGAATTTGAAACATGGAGTCATACATCCATACGCGTAGACATTTTGGCATACGAATCTTTAATTATATAGAATCATCCTATGTCATCACAACATTAATAGGAGAATTAATTCAAATAAGAATTATTGACGGAAGTTGATTCAAAGAAAACTCTCATCATACTTATGCAATCTAAAGATATAATAGCAAGGTGAACAAGGTGCACACTAAGATGAATCCGTCGGACGATCTGAGTGAAAATGGGCACCGCGAGAAACAGCCCAACGTAAGCTAAAGGCAGCCTGATTTATTTGTGGCTAAATATATTTCCAAAGTAAACTATAAGGAATTATGCAATATTTAATAACGATTTAGCAGTAGTAAGTCATGCCCATAACTTTTTCACTTTCCATTTAATTCCATTAAATTTAATAAACCTCCGGTGTATAGTAAGTATAGTATATAGGTAATGTATGTTAAGTGTATTGGTAGGTAAGGTATATAGCTATGCATGGGTATGTCTAGGTAAGTGAATTCTCTGCTGTCCATTTCTCAGTGAACTTGTAGTCTCTCACATAATCGCATTTTTGGTATTAAATACCGTATTTTAAATCGGAAAAATATTCGCATGCGTTTCATCGATATTCCTGCTAGATGTCTTTACTCTTATTACATGGATTAATAGTATAAAAACAAGTTATATGTAAGGAATTTAATATGGAGCTCAGTATTGTATATTCTTACGGCTTTGGTTTCTAGACTTAAAGGATAATTTAAGAATTAATTTTCAAGCAATGATTATAAAACTTTTAAATGTAAAATGAAATATTATGGGATATTATATCTCTACCTCTAGATCGATGGTTTATTAAACGATATTTTACTAATGCATTTTCAAAAAATCATTTCCAAAAATTTCCAATATCGAATGAAACTCTATGAAACATTATCTTTAAAGAACGACATTATCAGCGTTTTACGACACTTGTAGCGTTATATATTTGAGGCCATCAGTATTTTCCCACTTATTTACATATATCATTCGACAGTTCAAAGAACGATAGATGGAATGGAAAAAATACTACCGAATGAATATAAACTATGAAAGATACAGTTATATGAAAAATAATGTTGAAGAAGTTTGACTTAATGTGTAACAAAATGTACCACAAACGAGCAGTAATGATCTTTGCTTTAATAATACTAGATTTTTCTCTCCGACTGCTTTGACAGGGGAAACATTCATAATTACGAAGGTCACTTGTTAAACCTTCTGGAGGTATCATAATACAATAACTGTAGTAACTGTAGAAAATTTTACTATAAAAAATTAGGGAGAATCACTCGAAAGAAATTGATAGTAATTGACAAATTAGTGTTATACGAAGAATGTAATAAATTTCGGTTCCTTCGTCTCTAAGTTAACACTTCACTTGAATCTAACTAAGAGCAAGAACTTAAAAAATCGACTGACGACAATCCAGATCTTACTCGGTTAAATAACTAAAAACATAGAGTAATGAACGAAACGAGCAAACATGCGAATGTAATTATTTAGAATCGACCTGTCCTCTGATTATTTCAGTAGAGGAAGAGTAAATTAATGCAAGAACTATATGTGGGAGTTGATAATAAATTGAGAGCTAAGTGATCGTAGAGTTGTTTCGGGACCCGGAACAATTCATAGACATGGGACGTTCACCGATGGTTGCTCACATCTGGCCTAGTGAAAACTATGAACCCCTAGGAAAAGCACGCCGAGAGCAGAGAGCGATTTGATATATTGGTGAATACATTCACATGTCACGATAAACTCTAAGCATCTATGCTATTTCCAATTATGATAAACCAGCCCTCGGTCATGTCTACGACTTGTCAAATAATTTAGGGAAAAATCTGCGAATACTTATGAATTATACCAAGCCTTTCATAATTAGATTAACGAAATACAATAAGGAATAACAAGTGTGATAAATATTTTTCACACTTGTTATTCCTTTGGGATTTTCGTAGGTTTTACAACCTACTAAGTTACCTTCATTTCCTTTATCCTTGTGAAATACAATAAGTTTGGAAACTCTTTTAAAGCACGATATTAACAAAAGAAAATAAAATGCGAAGATAGGTAATGAATATATATTCTGCCTACCCTGATTTGAGTCCTGGTAAACCGATGTCCACGGACGTGTTCAGTCACAGATCCTGTCAAGGCACTTTCGCTTTTGAAACCCGAGTGACTCATAGGCCAGGAAATATCGTGGTGAGACGCGACTCACTCGTCAAAATCTGGAAAAATAGAAATACCGAACTTAAGACATTATATTATTTGTATAAAAGCATTTCAGATCTTTAGCAAAGAAATGTATGAAACGTTACTAGTAACATTTAATTGTTTTCCACTACATTCAAACAACGATTTCCGCTATAATTTAACGCTTCGAGACTTCTGTTAAATGTAACGCAATAAACTAATAAAATATTATTACGTAGTACAGAAAGGGTTGGCGGCGAAAAACATGAAGATGAAGTTTCTGTCTAGAACCGAGCCTTCTGCCTTGTGATTTCCTACAAAAGTTGTGCGAAGTTTTCAAGGAAGAAAAGTGCATCCGTGTGTATATTAGAATTGCGTTTATATTATTACGTGTTGCGTTAGAGTAAATAATTATTATTCATGTCACGCAAGGGCTGTAGCAGCTGCAATAACCAGTGCATCTACGGGATTCTTATTGTGATGAAAAAGTAATGGAAATTGCCTGATTGCTTATATTTTACCGTGACATGTGAATTTTTCACCAACATATCAAAATGTTAAATTAATTCATTATATTGTCGCTGTATTCAGAAAACAGAAAAGGCTTTAATGACGTTCAGCCCTTATGCTTAGCTTCCGACTTTCTAATTTCGTTCTCCTCGCGATACATTTGAATAAATTCAGAGAATTTGTTTCTTTGTATCTCAGAGACACCGAGTTAGTATGAAATGAAGAACTCTCCTCTTTATGAAGCGATAAATTCTTTATCACGACAGAATTTCGTCGCTGTATTCGATAAATAAGGTTGAACAGTAAGTTACCTCCAGGAGGTTTAACAAGGGGCTTCCGGACTTATGAAAAGTTCCCCTGTCTACGCAGTCGGAAAGACGAACTCGAGGAATATCAAAACAAAGGTCATTACTGCTCGTATGCGGTACTTTTTGTTACACATTAAGTCAAATGTCTTCAACATTGTCATATTACTGTATTTTTTATAATTTATATTCATTCCGTGGTATATTTCTTCCCTACCGTCAACCGTTCTTCGAACTGTAGTATGATATAAATCAGTGGGCACAGGCCAATGGCCTCAAATATGCTCTAAATGTTATAAATCGACCTAAAGGTTAAGGTAGTGAAACGTTGATAATGTCGTTCCCTTCAAGATAATGTTTCATAGGATTTCGTTTGATATTTAAAATTTTCGGAAATGGTTCTTTTGACAATGCATTAGTAAATTATCGTTTCTAAAAACAATCGATCAAAAGGTATAGAGATAATCTCCCATAAAATTTCATTTACTTTTTGAATCTTTTGTAATCATTAGTTGAAAATTTATTCTTAAACTCTCCGTTTTTAAGTCTAGAAACCAAAGCTATAAGAATTTACAATACTGAGCTCCATATCAAACTCCTTCGATATGGAGCTCCGCCACTCTTGCTAGTATCAGGTAAGATAATGATTCAAAGGAAAGGTGAATTTGGGAAAGAAATATGTATCTAAACACAATTTGCGATCGGTTTATCCCCACTCTAAGCCATTTCCAAAACTTCTAATCTAAATTAACTGAATCTTCCTACGTTTTCTAAAGATTTTTTCTCTAGAAGCGATCTTTTCAATAAATAGCTGTGTAGAAGTAATCCTAATAGAAGTTCCGAAGAATAAATCCAAAAATTTCGCTCATCCCGATTTTTAATCCTTCAATCGAACTCCTGCGGAAATGCAGCGGTCGGGCGCACCTCAAAAGAAGTTCCATTCTCTCCTATTTCTGTAGAAGTTCTCCCACATCCTCCATAAACTCACCCGAAATTTCAGGACTCTATTCCGCGTATCCTCCCTCGAGCACCTGCGCTTTATCTACAGTCTTTTGTTCACCCTCTCACGTTACGTTATTTATTTTTGTTTGAATCGTGGCGCATCCCCGCCTGTTGCCCTTATCGCCATCCCTCGTGCACAATACTCCCTTTTGCCTCTCAGCTGTAAATTCCTTGCGTATAAGCCAACTCCTTACGCCACGTAATCTACGGCTCCCTCCGCCCTTAAGGATTTCCTCCTTTTTCTTCCTCTTTCTTATCTCGCTCTTCCTTCCTTCGCCTCATCCTCTCTGAGGTCACGTGATCCCAGACAAGGTGACCTGCATATGATTTCCCAAGGGCACTTCCGCGCGCTGCTCGGATCTTAGCGGCCAATGAGAGCCGTCGGATGCGCATTCATTTCGAATCTATTTCATCCCCATCATCCCTACTTAAAGGCTTACTTCGATCTTTCTCTTTATTGGTTTTCTATTCTACTGGTTATTAATCGACCAAACGTGAAATTCTTAGGCCTGCGTATCTAGCATCGGCCAAGGAATCCTTTAAGATTTAGGGAATGTTGAGAGGGATTATTTAGGGCGATGCTGTGTTTGAAATCCGCGGGAGAATCGAAGAGGTTATAGAAATCGCTGAGATGGAGTAATGTCTTGATTGCTCCGGTCAAAGCTGAAATCATTCATCATCATCAGCTCCGAGCGAAATATATTTGTGCTTTGGCTATGGATCATTATCCTCCAATTCGTTTCCAGAGCTATACTTCTATTAATACTTATCTAAAATTTAATTTTTATTTTTCTTTAACTAAAACTCTATCGAGCTATTTTATAAACATTGCTACCTTTATGCTCACCTTTAGAATTTTGAAATTATCATCAAAGTAAGGGAAATTTTTGTTTGGAACTACCATGAGGTGAACCTTCAAAATTTTAATCAATTTAGCTTCAAATTATCCCAATCATGACGCTGTGTATCCCAATCAGTCGTTGTTTATAATGAAATCAGGAAATAAAATGAAAAGAGAATAATTATTTCGTTTATCTCTACGGTTCCGCATTAATGTAAATCATCGGTCACATTAGTAAATTATAATGGAATTCCAGCAAATCTCGCTAGAGAAGATTAATTTAATTTAACCTCGTCGACAATTAGACTATCTGCCTTTTTAACATAAAATCTTTGTTTATTAGCGAATAATTTCCAGAATTCCTCAACAATAGCTTCAGTGACAAGGAACTCTATGATACATACATATATCCTCAGGATTTTCGGCTACTTGTTTCTAAAGAATCCCAAACCTCCCTCAGCCCCTGCTAAACTTTTTGAGAAAACTCAATTAAAATTTGATTCAAACGGAGTGAATATTAGCATCAGAAACCCATATTAACGCACTCTTTCCTAAAAATGATGTAAACGATTACTATTCTCAAAACTCTGTACAACGGGAAAAATTGCAAAAGAAACCAAGTTAAGTTACATACTTTTAAGTGCAATTTATAACACATCAGAATTTTGAATTTCTTTCTTTTACATCCTTTTCTTTTATTTCAAGTTTAAAATGTCTACCCTCCGCTGTGCCCGCTAAAATTCAGGCTCTCAGCTTCAGCTCTCTCAGCTTTAGGAAAGAGAGCTTGTACGATCAACATTTTGTTTCTTTCGATACTTTGGAAGATCTCGACACAGCTTGAGCTAGGTTGACATGTTGGTGTTCCGAGTTAAAAACAAACAACGACGTAAAACGCAGTAATTAAAGACAATCTTTAGTATGTGTAAACAACAATGGTCATAGTTTCGGTTTAGTGAATATAGTAGTTTAACATTTCGTAAAATGTAATGTCTTTTAAATCTTTGTTTGCTATCACTCTTTTCAGTTTCGAGGCAATACATTGCTTTCCTCCTTAGCTAGCTCATATAAAATTCATAACTACATCTATAGTTCTCCTCTTTTCTGCGGAATATTAACTCAAAGGCGTTGGGCAACTCAAATTCAAATTTTTCAGCTAAAACTTGGATGATTACATCTCTATATTCTTAATTCACTGATTAACCTACAATTAGTAGAATTCGAAAATAAAAGTAATCAACAGTTTGGTAGGGATTTGTTCTGTGGTATGATTTATGCGGTTTATGAATCTCCTGTTTTTCTGCTGACTTTTAAAGAGTTTACTAAGAGAGTATTATAATGAACTCTCATGTGACTAATTAAAAATTTGTGGTGAATACGAGTACTTCCGATGAATTTACACGTGCACTGAGAGAGCATTCGGCAATGATAAACGGATAAATTCCGAAAGAAGTAACCATCTTCCAGCTAACCAGTATAAAGGTATTGATAATAGCAACACGACTTTATTTCGGTGAGAGATTGAGGGTTATCAGTTTCTTCTTTCATCTAGCCCTAGATGATATGTTATTCACCATCAAAGGCTATGAGAAATGAGAATTGGGTTAGAGAAAGTAAAGTACAAACACCTACAAAAATTAGATTTCAGATGACACTATTCGATTAGGGCTCATAGCTTATCCCTTTAAATATAGAAAGACATCCAGGAAAATATTTTGGGAGATGTCTTTTGTATAAATAGAATAAAAATTTGTGAAAAATGGTTGCAAGGTCCTGGCTTAGATGATAATGAGTGAATTGTACGAAGGAAAAGGCAAATAATTATTTCTTTGACTGTAAACAAATTTTAATGGAAAAACAATAAATTTTTATGCTTAGAAACAAATTTTCATGCAAAAATCTCTATTAAGTATTATTTCGGAACACTGGGAATTATGAATTTATAAATAAGAGGGTTTTAAGTCTGACACATAAAAAAGTTTACATGTAATGGTCGAGAGTGTTAAATAATTGCAACGTTGCGTTATACATGAACGTATCGTAGAGAGAGATGTTTCATATCATAATGGGATTTTGCAGATGTAGAGTTAATGAAAATCGTAAAAGTTTTGGCTTCTTCCTGGTGGATTGAAATTCAAATAAAACTTGTGGTTCATAACTCCACCGAATTAGGAATGAGATGAAAGTGAACAATTGAGGGGGAAAAGGGCGTCTTGTAAATTGTCCAACAGCTTCATCGAGTTTACTCATGACGCGGCTTAATAGTGATTAAACCCTCAACATTTTACTGAGTAACAAGCCACATTAAAGTAAATTACAAGCACATAATCTGTGAATCACTTCATCTTCACTCTATAACGCCATATAAAGTAAGGAAAATAGCTTAACGATCTAACACTCCTTAAGGTGAGATCGTATTTCCACAAGATTTACCGACTCTTAATCTCCAATTTTACCTCCGGTTAATTTAATTCAAGATTCCTTTCAATTCTTTCCATTTTTGTTTTTTCCCCAAAACCTTACATTCTTCAGAAAGTCCCTCCCTTTCAAGATTTTCCCTCCCACTCGATAGCTCTTTCAGCGTCGTTAATTCTTCATTTTTTTCCTTTCCAATCAACTTAATTACTCTACACCCACGTCCCCAAAGTTGATAGATTTGCGTTAAGTCTTCCAATCCGCACAACAGCAAGCTCCAGAATATGGATTTTATAAATCGCTTTCTAATATCTTCATCAAAGTTTTGCGTCATCAAATCTCTCTCGGTTAATGAACCCTTACTTGGTTACACGGCATGGGCTATATATGCATTCTTCAATACCCTTTATAGCTCAACATTTGCCTTTCTGAATGTTTTGAACAGGTTCGCTAATCTTCATCCAATTTCATGTAGAATTAACTATGATATAATTAAATTTACATGCTCTAACAACATACTAACGATACAGAGCAAATCCTTTCTTGTTCATGTTGCCAGATTCGGAATACGTATCCACATAATAACCTTACTGAGAAATCACCCTCCTCTTTCAAACGATTAATATTTAAATACCTCTTGAAATTGAAAATCAGTGTATTCCTTCATCTTAAACAGATATATTAAGCCTATTATTTATTTTTATGTCTGTGTTTTCGTGGGTTTTTCCTGCCTTTTCGTGTTTTTTTTGTACGAGTATTTATGATTNTTTCTTTTGTATTTATGAGTTTTATATTAAAAATTCAGAGGTTAGGTGTAAGAGAGGCCAATTGGCTTACCCTAGCCAAAAGGGCTTAATAAATAAACTTTTCACGGAAACTTATATCCTCGATAAAAATGGTATTACACATCGGAAACTTAATACAGTCTCCAATTCAAATTATTCTCATTTTTAGTAAAACTATTGCTAGAGTTTACTGTGAGTATTATCAGCAACAAAAGTCAACTTCCTCTGCATAACTTGTTCATCTGTCTGTGAGGAAATATTTACGTTCGTCTCCATGTACGTGAATGTAGTTGTTAGCGTAGGCTCTAGCAAAGGGTTTGCCCTCTATAGAATAGCCCTCCTTTCGTTTACAGCTAGGCGCCTTATTTTAAGAGAAAACATTATAAGACCTTACAGCTCACTTCCTCCTAATTGGAATAACATCATTCTTAGAAAATAATGAACTTAAATGAACACATTGCAATTGAAAGAATTCACTTTAACGTGAGTTAGACAGCAAAACGATGTATCTTTCGAGAATATAGAGAACTTGAAGCCTAAGCACCATCCATATTTGTGAGTACTCGTCTACTACAAGAATGTTAGACTACTCGTGTTGATTTTGAGCTCCTTAAATAAGCAACTTCCTTCGCAACGAGAAAAAAATGCTTTAAACAAAAAATCACGCGCTATTATACTTCCCATGAGTCTTCAATTTTATACTTGGATACGTTATGGCAAAAACTTTTAGATCCAACGCCAGAATTAGGTTTCTCGAGAAAGTGTGGATACCATGAAAATCGCACCGTGTAAATTCAAGCGAATCTTTTAAAAGATGATTTCTTCTCCTTTAAAATGATTTCTACCCACTCGTGTGGCAACAGGATGAGTCGACGCTGATACACACTTGACTTTCACTAGTAACGAATCATTGCACACGGCCAAAAACAATATTTCATACCACGGACTGATGAAGACGCGGCTTTCTCTATTTCCGGCTAATTACGCGTGAGAGAGCCGCTCGAACAGCAAACATCTCGGGCAAACTTTAGCTAGCTCATTAGATTGGAATAAGGAGTCACTCCATAAAGAAAACAAGGCGTCCTCCAATCTTCCGAGGAAAAGGAATCCAAGAGAAGAACAAGAAGACTGAAATGGGATTTTATTTCGGAGACGCTAATGAAAGGAAGAAAGCGAAAAGGGTGCGATTAGAAGAACTCCTCTCATTTTCATTCTTATTTCGTCGACGGTAAAAACGATACGACTCCCATATGAATGGAGTGGAGCATCTTCTCGCCGGAATCTTGATCGCCACCAAAAGAAAGAAGAAAGTAGAGCAAAACCCTTTCGGAATCAAGATGGCGATGGTACAATAACACGCCACATTACCCCGATACTTGAGAATTTGCTCGGGAGGGATAAAGCGAGAAAAAGACGAAGAATGATGGAGGAGAGAATGAGAATTGTTGGGAGAAGGAGAAAAGTTGACAGGGAGAGGTAAAAATCGGAGAAGGGTCTCCGGAGAGAAAGGGAGGGAGGAAGAAAATGTTTGCAAGAGTCGAGGAAGGTCGTTTTAGTAGCTAAGGAAATTATTTTCCCATTCAATTACGTTAATTGGAATATTCAGAGGATGGTATCCAAAAGAGGGGGGGAGTGAGTGTTGGGAAAGAGAATGGCTGAGAATAAAAGGAAGTGGGTGGAGTGATAGAGGAGAGATGATAGGCAGGAGTTGATGTACGGGTGGAGGGAGATGGGTATAGTGAGCATAGAAAGGTGCTCTCCCAATTTAATTAGCAGTTTGAGTGGGGGGCTAAAGTTGCAGAGGGAGAAGTGATTAGAGGGGGGAGAGAGAGACGCCGAGGTTTAGAGAGGGACGAGTTGAAGAGTCAAGTCAGTGACAAGAAGTTGAGAGGCGAGAAATAAGAGGAGGAAAGAGGAGAAAGCGAAGAAGTGCAAAGTACACTGAGGAAAAGACGACGGAGGGGAAAAAAATCAGCGAAACGAGCCGAGGAATATAAAAAGGAAGTGATATCAGCAGGGGCTGATTTAAGCTATCAGAGGCCCTTGGAGCAAAGATCACATTGAGGCCCCCCACTGGGAACTATAAGGGAAAATTCGAATATTTTCATGAAATTGACAAATATAATTCCCATAAACATCTTAATCTCCTCACTACGGCAAGAATACAGACACGTTTTGAATTACAATACATAGTATGTCTCTGAATTACAATGAACGATGTCGTACCAATGGTGGCGTAAGCAATGCCATACATTATATAAACATTATGTAGACTTGCTCAATAAATAAAAAATTCGTGTTTGAAGCGAAACACCAGAAAAATTTGTCACTGAGAATTAATAAACACAGTCTTCTTGAGGACCCCCGATTGGTTGAGGCCCTCATCTAGTTCCTACTGCGCCTAGTTATTCATGTGTACCTTGGTATTAGGAAATCTGTGGCGAATTGGATAAATCCGAATATGGGTGTTTTTAGAAGGATACACTTGGTAAATTCTCCACATACAGTTTGGAAAATTTACCAAGTGTATCCTTCTGAAATGGCTTTCCACGAAGTCACGCCTGCTAATATGGGTGTTTTTACACCCCTTGCCAGACACCACTGGCGGCTAGCAGGGTATAATGTAAATGTAAATGGGAGAGGCGAGTGAAAAGAGATAGCCAATGAGCAACGAAGGGAAAAGGTATTTAAAACGTTCGATGAATTACTATAAAAAAGCGACGACTGCGAAAGAATTATAAAATGTTTTCCCCCAAATTTTTGAGTGGACAAGGAAGATTCGACTACGCCGAACGGAGCCGAAGGCGTAAAGAAACGCGACGGTGAAGAGGAGTGAATGGAGAATGAAAAGGGTTGAATTAGACAAAATGGAGAAGAGAACTGAGAGCGACTGAGCGAGGTAATCTTATTGGCTTTCAAAATTTCGACTCTCGGATGAAAGCGGGGGCAGAGTGAAAAAGGACTGTTTACTGACGCGGGGATGCTACGGAGGGGTTGAGGGAGTAATCGCTCAGTGGATAAACTTACACTGCTTGGCTGGAGGGCGAGGGATGAAGAAAATGATATGTAAAAGCGTAAAAATCCGCTCGCCGTACAGTAAACCCGGTCGACGGTAAAAATAAACGATCGCGAGCGGGAAAGACAACAGCGCTTCCTGACGAAGCGAACCTCAGAATCGATACGAGTTTCGAAAACTTCCTCCGGCTCTAATTTGCTGATTAAGGAGAATAAGGCGAAAACTTTTTAAATTGGCATTAATTTCAGGTGATGACAAGCGCTCTCGTCGAAGTTGCCGAAAAGTTTGAAATTATAAAGCACGATAATTACCCGGGAGGGGGAGCACAATGCGGGAAAAATGACTCGATAAGTTCGGGTGATTATGGAATCTGCGACTGCAGGAACTTCCCGTTAAAACCGAAGCCAAATACAGTTCGAAACTGATGGCCCCGCAAACTTTTCCTCCGTCGACAGTATCACTCATAATTTTGCGCGGAGTCGGGCGCTTGGATCTACGGTCAAAGTAATGCTAAATCTACCGAGATTGGCAATTTATACGCCATTAGTCTCTCTGATATCAAAAGGGCTTCGCGAAAGAACGTTGGATACAGCGATTCGGAATAAATAAATAAAATGAAAACGTGATCAAAAGAGTGCGCTCAAAGATTAATCCCTCTCCGCTAGCCTTGGATCGCGTTTTTTGGTGCACGAAAAGAATTTTCATTGAATGAGCGGAAGAAAGAGATCGTGTGAGTGCCTCCGCTGCTCATTTGGAAGCAAGGGTGTCTTTTCAAGCCCTATTTCATTGAAAAACGATGTCTTTCGAAAAGTCTTTTCACAGATGACGCAAAGAGGAAGGCGGGAGTATCGCCCTATCCAGAAATTTTAGAAAAAACGCGGTCCTTCTAGGCACTCTTTTTGAAAGGCGAATTCCGCAACAAAATTTAAAAGCTCTCGTTCATCAACAAAATTTCATGCATCCACTTGACTCGATGGTGAAATCGTGCCTTTGTCAGCGAATAAGTTTTAATTAAAAGAAGATCCTTTTTTTAAGCCAAAGTCGAACGCAGGAGCACCACTCACAAAACGTTCTCTGCCAATTTAACCGCCACGGAGGAAATCGTTTAAAGTAAATTTCCGCAAATCCGATGAACGCGGATGTTTCGGAATAAAGATTGCAATCATTTTGGCTCCTATGATTAAGAGAATTTATGCAGCGATTCCGGGTGAACGCCGGAGTTATGCTAATCCTCCATCCCTGAAAGGAAACATCCGTTTCCAATCCCTCATTCAATTGAAGACTGGCTTATGCCGCTTGACTCTTGTGTGGCTGCAGTAAGCGATTTCGGACCCTCCGATAATTCACCCGACGTCCTCGTGCGATGTGCTGATTGGGCGTTTCGTTCTAAAGAGCATCCGTTCAACCGCATACCCTGTGAAAGGCAAAGAGGACTTCAAACATGAAATTTTTCATCTAAAAAACTCAAAGCTAAATACGTCTCGTGCCATTAGAAGAAGTGACTTCATGGAGTGTTTTCGAGCATGCGAATAAATGATTTTATGCCATCGAATCATTTTAAATCTCTAATATATTTCATATGCTTACTATTAAATTTCAAAATATACTTTTAGGCTCACCTCAAGTACGTATTTTCACCGAAAATTCGCTTGAAACTTCTTGATTTAAGTTCCCACGTTTAGACTCTCGATCCCAATTCATTAGTGTATTTTCTCCCGTGCATGAGTATAAGAAAGATCAAAGACTTCGCGCCATAATCGAGTAAATAAACCACACCTCTTACCGAACGAACTCCAGGGCTGCTTAATCGGCTCATTGCGCAGGATTCTTATCAAAAACGTATCGTCAGTAATCCTGCTTAATCAATGTATATATCTTTTCTATTCCACTGGCCGTTTTGAATGTATGTAGTTGAATATTCTCCTTTAATGAGAGGCAATGCATGAGCACAATGAGAGAGGCTTGCATCATCTACATTCTTCACCTGACGATTTAAGCACGCTTGCAAAATTGGTCATATATTAAATATTCTTTGGAAAAATACGAAGTTTCATTATCTGATATGATGTCTTCCCACCAAGTCTTGCCTTCCACCATCGATTTCATTTTCCTTTTATCTTCAAAATTTTAAGTGAATGAAACTATTTTACAGTTGCGAGGAATTTTTGTAGCACATTAAGGATAATTAGATCGTTGAATTGTATGGAGATACTAAAATTTAACCTCAAATTTATATTTAAAGCATTCCGAATATTATCCTGTTTGAAGAAAACGGGACGTGTCCAAACCTCAGGACTTACTCATGCGGTCTACGTCTAATTCTTAACACATTCAACTCGGCGTATAATATTTGCGGTGCAGATTGATATAGTAGCGATTCACCGGTGACCCATGCCTGGTTAAACGTGTTAAATCGTACCGACTCAAAGAAGATATCTGGGAATTTGAGAACATGTCTTATTCATGACGCTCCTTTTAGGGATTACGCACGTTTTCGAGAGCATATATTCCAGTTTCAAGAATGCCGAAAGCGACATCTTGAAAATAATCTTGGCATTGCTATTTTCTACTTAAAACAGATTTATATGCGCTGTTGTCGAAAGACCACCTTCAGTTTTTATTATAAAATTTTATACTCACACTTTTATTAGGAAAATATACGTTTGTTCACAGTAAATATTATTATCCAAAGTCGAGTAGTAGTGAAGGTGGAGTAGTGAATAATATCTGTATTCTCTGAATTTTTAGAAAGAGAAAAATTTTCTAAATTTCGCATTTAAATTAGGGGCCCTGACTGTTCCGCGTACCAAGGAAATTTGTAAAGGGACCCTCTAAAACCTTAATTTTGGACACTCATACTGTAAACAGTAGTGATATGAGTATAATTTCTTAGCATACTTCAAAAACACAGTGCTTCCCTTCAGATTTATGATCTGAAGGATCATCGATTGCGGAAGAATTCCGAAATTTCCCAGGTTTGAATAAAAACAGTAACAGCAGACAAAATTGCGTACCTCCGGTCACTAACAATGCCGACTTAAAAAAAGGTGAAGGCATTTAGTAACCGTACACTAATCCCACGAAGACCGCGTTTTAAAATCGAATCTCTTTCGAATGAAACTCATTTTTTCAATAGAGAATTAACTCCGATCGTTTCCAACGAACGCGTATTTTATCCACCGCCGGAATTTGAGTCTCCATATTTATTTCAGCAGAAATCCTTTAATCTCCACATCTGAAGCAGACTGGATATGAAACCGAAATTGTTTTCCAAACAACGAACAAGGAGGCTCCGCTAAATTACTGACACCTACAGAGCGGCACCGCGGTTTTCCGATCCTTCTTTAAAATGGACACACAATATACAACCGTCAATCTATGCACTTTCATTTAAATGAAGGATTTATGACGAAAACCCTTTTTCTCTTCGGATTAAAATTTACTGAAATGGGTGGGGACTGAAAGCACGTGAGTGTAAGAGGATTGGGGAATGGAAGTGGACAAACGGAGGATGAAAATGGGGAAAAGAGAGCTGGAGAACTGTGGGAAGGCGAAGTGGAAGGTGCATTTTTAGACGGGGGGGGAAGCCAAATGAAGCTCACGCAATATCGTAATACAGTTTCGGGTTCATTGAGTAAGAGAACGGTATCATTCGTTACCAATTAATTCCAGTGAGCAGAGGCTCATTAAACAGATGCCTTGTTATTGGGCTTGCAATACGATAAACTCACGCGCTATTGCCATTGTTCCCCGCTTGGAAATGATGGCGCCGATGATTCATCAAATGTTCAGTCGGATTTTCGCTTTCCAATGGCATTCCCGCTTCGGACGGAGATCGCGTGTCGACCACTGATGCCGGCTCTTTTCATGAAACATGGGCATGGATATCGTATTTCGACTCTCATACGCACCATTAAGTAAATAGCAGTAACCCTGTCGTCGAACGTACTGGAGTCAAAACTGCAATGCTTCCAAGTGAAATTATCAACGCTGTCAGCTTACTTAGAAGAATAAAATAAGTGAAGGAGTCCCCTTTTGACAATCAAGACACTTTTCTCTCAATAACGTTAACTGCATGAGCTAAGCCATTCTTAGGTTCGAAATCCCTGGAATAAATACTCGATGCAATATCCAAAATTGATGTGATAATTCGAAGTTGGTTAAGGAATATCAGCCGAATTCCATTTAAATTGTCTGATCATTTTCTAAATCTTAAAGTCTGGATCAAGTGCCGCGTGAAATCACAAGCAAAAGTTTGTTCGATTGAAAAGACGAGCACAATCCTTTGTCGTTTTGTAAAATCTGTGGTCAAAATAACGATTTATTCTTCAGTATATCAAAACTCTGGATATTAGACTTGTACATTACAATATCTGGTAGTATTATTAAAACTACTTCGACAGCTAAGGTCATTTCGCACGTGATCACCCGCCGGGAATCGAACCCGGGACCGCTTTCACCCAAATCGACCGTGTTGCCCACTTGGCTATCCGGGAGCCCCAGAACAATATCTTTCTCTCTGGGATTCATCATGTACATCGATGTACACAGAAAAATTCCGTCCTAGCCAAATTTTTATTTTGGGTTCCAAAATAAGTTCTATTTTAGCCACGGAACCCATAACTGATAGAATAATTACTTCCTCGCAGAATCACCCACTGTTGTTGAATGAAATATAGTATGGAGGACAATTTCCAGAATTCAATTTTGCCTAACAAGGAATACTCTCACTTTTATCCGGGAATTATCGATTTTTGTGGTAGCAAAGGAAGTAGAACAATGAGGAATGAGGTTGGGCTAAGAGGAATGTGAATAGACCTTAGTTTCGTTGCAATTATTGAAAATCGTTAGTCGGAGTTTAGGCAACCCCGCAAAACAACAGCTTAAGGTATGGGGAGATTACCCTGTGTTCGCATGTTTTTTTTCGTCTTGCATCTATTTATTTTTCTGTATATTTTCGTCGTGCTAGTACAAAGACATGAGAACGATGTTTCCTACCTAATATTCTATCGGACAACCTTATTTGAAACATATAAATGTCGATTTCGGAGAGCTTTCCTACAAATATCATGAAGACCTAACAAGGAGCTTGAATCGAAATCAGCAGGTAATCCACGATTGCTATAAAGTTACTAAATTTATCACAACAAATTGACAGTTTAAGAGTTAACTGTAGATGAGAAATTACCATATGTAAATGCTCCACCCCATTGACAATTTTCCAGATTAGCCCCAAGTACTGAATAAAAAAGTAATAAATCTTAAATGGTAAAAACTAAATTGCGACAATAAGATTAAATGTAAGCCCTGACTCAAAAATGTCTAAAATTTTATCATTTTTAAGAAATTGATGTATAATTTTACTAATTCTTTGAATTCGAAAATTTTATTCCCCTGTGAGGAAGAAGTATGATTAAATAATGTTTTCAAGAAAACTACAACATTTAGAGAAACGACTGAAATCCATAGTTAACATTATCATTTATTATCATTGTCATTTAATAAATAGAAGAATAAAACCAATAAATATACCAAATTGGTTAGTTAGTTGGTCAAGATTTTCATTTGATCGTATAAGGGTATTAATAAAAGCAAAATAGAAAATTTTTAAAGATGATACATCCACCATTTCCTGCGTGATCATATGGCCGCGAGAGGTAATAATTTGTTGAGTACCAAATTCGCGAAAATTGTTCTGCAAATATATGACTAAAAGACTATTAGCAGAGCTCGGGACATAATTTAGCTGGGAAAGAAAACGATATAAAAAAGGAATATGTAGAAGCAAATGAAATTTAAAAAGTTATCAATCATTTCTGTCCGTCATAAACAAATCTGCAACAGTCGTGCGTTAGTGTCCGAAGGAAATGATAGGAAACACATCGCATGTTTCTATCGCTGAGATTTTTCTTTCATGCGAGAATCTCCCACCGTATTATTCATGCATGCATATTCGAATCCTACACACTGCCCATTTGTCACGGCGGAATCGCTGTGACCAGCACTTTCCCGGCGGAATCGTAGACCAGGGATCCATTTCCCCGGAAAACATTTGACAAATTCAGATCACTAACTCACATGGAATTTGGCTTTTTGACGTGAGTGCATTAAGTGGCTGACTAATCCATGAAACCTGATTTTGGTATTGGAGCCAAAATGGCTTCATGAGATGTTGTCAACAGATAAGAGAGGAAACATTGTTCAGGAAATTGTGAGGGGGTGACGCGAGCTGGGGAAGTGGGCGAGCGCTGATAGGTGGTAGCGGCAAACGTCAGAACAGGTAACTTCGTTATTTCGCTGATAGATGTCACTGGAAGAGACTAAAAGCGTTGTACCTTGAGAGTTGTCTTGCGGGCGAAATCATTACTTCTCGAAAACTGTCTTCGCCCGTCTTCTGCAGTGCTGAGTGGCAAAAATAGAAACTTCCCCAACTATATTTTCTAGCCATCTAAAAGTTTAACGAAAAATCTGCCGTTCTTTCCATTGAAGTTTTTGCGTTAAAGGGTGCCAAACATTCAGTCGCACTCCATTGAAAAAGAAGGGAGAAAACTTTCTTGAAAATGGCAGTTTTGCGCATTTATCTACCTTAGACTATACCTAGATATTGTTTTACACCGTGCGTCAATAGCACGAGCACAATTTGCTCACGCAATGGAAATGTGAGCGGAAACGTAAAAATATCATACGTAGATCGACATCAAGTTAAAAATTTTAACTTGATGTTAATTACAGATACATAAGCGATTCAAAATGAAGATTGAAATTATTAGAGAGAGCGTTCTCTTAGCTTGCGATGCCAACCGTTTTATTGATTTATCTTCCTTTCTCTAGATGACGTAGACGAGTCCGCCTCGAATAATTTGTGAAATAATCATAAAATTTACAACGATTCGCTACTGGCGGAATCCGTGCTTAAATCGCATCAACAGTCCTGTTATTTCTTGCTAATGGCTGAAACTACGTGTTCCTTGAGTTTCTCTGAATGTTACCAAGCCATCATCACCATCACCTTGCTTGGAAAAAAAAGTGATAACATTTTCGTCGTCGAAAAATAATTTTTAGCCTCTGAGGAGCAAAACAAAGCCTCCGTTTCCCTCAGTTGGATGAGATATGTACTCTGAGCAAGTGGAAGATAGGTCCTTGGAGAGAAATCATATCTGATGAAATAAGAGGTCAGAGTTGATAAAAGGATTGAAGACTCTTTTGGGATTCGAAAGAGAGCGATGCTGGGAATGGAGTTTTCGTAACTGCATGAAAGATTTGAAGTATAAAATTCGTCCTTACACTGACTGCGGGGAATTGCCTATTCCCAAAACTCATATAGCTCTCCATCTCGATTTTAACCTACTTCTGTACATCACTTACTGTTTCCAAAGAGAAAAAATACTCATCTAACTTATGAGAATAAAGGTCCAAGCTGTTTCCTTCCAATTCGAAATATCGGGAAACCGAAAATAAACGTCAAGTAATGGGATGACAATACTTGTATGATAGGAAAGCTAAAACTAATATCAGTAACCATTCTTTGACCGGAAATAGAGTAACCAGTCCAAAATCTTTCGCAGGCTGGATTTGTTATTCTAATAGGAAATGAGTATCTCTTTCCTTTGATTACATTATACCCCATTTCTTACACTTTTTTGAGTATATTTATTTAGGAACCAAACATTACATTCAACTACTTTTTTCTGCTCCCTATATTTTAACGATCGAATCATAATACACTACCGTTTCACTTTTCAACATCCGTAAAATTCATCTCGCAAAAACTTCCAAACGGATTTTGATGAAATTACACGATAATGACGTAGGTGTACGTCGTTAAGTAACATTGCCAATCTTTTTTGTTCACGACGAAAAATACTGGACGTGGGCGAGGGTGCGGGCAGCAGTTAGCATATCTGTAATGTACGTGTAGTATATGTAATATATGTAAATAAATATTAATTACAGACAAGAGGAAATTCTTATGAAAGGACACCATATTAAAGAAGTAGACTTCCACGGACCGCCGGTTGCTGTCTTAGATGAATGAGTTTCGAAAAGTGGTGCCTCTTCAGTTGCAGGCAGCCCCTGAATTTACAAAATGTGCCATCGCACCCTTGCAAAAATATCAATTTCTTATAAACTACGGAAAACAACAATTCTGAATTGTGAAATTGTGTACTAACTACTGAAATAAGCTACTAAAATGCTCCATAAGAAATAATATTTTATTTGATTACCACTGCAACTTTTGTAGGAATCGATTCCATCTTATCATTAGATCTCCCAACCTCTGAACAAGCTTTGTGCACCCCCAGAAGTGAATTTACCCCCTGGTTAAGAACAAATAGTTTCAAGAAATAATCCTTATGAATCCATACCTTCAATTTTCTCTAATTTCTTGAATCTCTGATTATACTATATCACATAATCTACTCGCCAAAATTGCTATCATATACGTAATGACATCCTTCTATAGCTTCTATAAATATCAAGAATATTTTTCTATCATGTAATATGCCCGTATGCTAAGGGTTCCAAAGTGCTTCCTTGGAGCTTCCGTCTGACCTGTTTCTTTTAAAGACGTAGTTCTCAAGGCTATTCAAAGTATTTTTTACAGTCACCCCCAACTTTTGAGACCAAGAAAGGGAAGAGCTTGGCAAAGTTATACTATAACCTTTAGGAGGAAAAAAAGAGCATATGAAAAAACTTTACCTACTCGTAGTACGTCATTGACAGAAGATGGGAGTACAAAATGTTAGATTCAGGTTTTAAAGACTATTTTGATTGAGTCCTCGTCGTTTCTATTTAAGAATAAGTCTGCTCCTAATTAAAACATCTCGTTGACGTCAACGTTGAGGCTATCGTTCTTTTTATACCTCGTATATATTCAAAGCGATGTTTTGAGTTAAAGTCGAAGTCATTAGGATCCCGTGGCTATGTCTCAGATATCGTAAAATGACAAGAGTAAAAAAACAAATCTTTTTCTTAACTAAATCAATATTAATATTAAAAACAGGTGCGTTAAAGGATAAAACGACATTTTTATGCCACATGGAATCGTCGGAATCAAGGTTTTACCCTTTTCTCCATAATTAATCACACTAGTTTTAAAATATCCAACTTCTGATAACAGGTTTTACCGATTTCTATGACCAGAATATATTCTTTAAAACATAATTTAAACGATATAATGCACTATACCCAAAAATAATTCCTTTTTAAGATATATAGTTAAATTTTCATTGCGTTACTGAGATTTTTCGTAGCCTGAATAATTCATTAAAATACTTAACATTATACGAATTTCCTAAACTATCTGGAAAATCCAGTGAAAGGACAACGTAACAAGTAATTCTCAAATCATTCAATTAGACGACTAACAGGAAGAGAAAAACTTTCCAAATGTGAGATAATTAAACTCAAGATAGATAGCAATTTTTTAATTATAAACAAATAATTCATGATTTAAGGAAGTAAAGAAGTACTAACCAATCTTATAAACCGTTTAACAATATTGCAGCCATCCCTAAGCTGTGTAAAAATCTTTCAAATAGTAACATGTGAACAATGACCTTTATAAAAATTCTGCATCATAGTAGATAACGCTTACTTTAATTATGGTATCTATGGTAGTTAACCTCTTCAGACCTCAGTTGATATTGAAGTAACTTGCAGAATCTGAGAATCTACTACATTATAGTTCCATTATGTGTCCATCTTTATTATTAAAGAATTATCGTGAGTACCGGATAATGATGGTCATTCCTCACGAAACCTACAGGGATGCAGTTCGAGATGTACCACTTCTTAGCATAGAACTGAGTAAAATTGATCTCTTCCCGAAAAGCCATGCCAGATTTCCCTATACACGATGTTTGATCCAGGTAATATTTTATAGAAATGCTTGCAAACGTAATTTGTATCAGAATGTCCAATTCTGGCCAAATTTTATTGAAAAACTCATCAACGGGAAGCAAAAGGAGAAAATAGGAGAACGAAAGGCAGTTTATTCTAAAGTTCAAAAATGATGGAAGAAATTCAACAAAAAAGGGGAGGTATATTGAATAACTCTTAGATAAATTAATGTCACCACATTATAAAGATATAACATTAAATGATCGACCGAAAAGACGATGACCAAGGAACTGAAAAATCAATGCGATAAAAAAATTAGAATGTCGAATATGAAGAAAATTTATTATAGAGATGTTTCATTTATAAATTGCTAACCATAATCGAAGGAAAACGAGGGTTATATACAGTAACTTAAAGGAAAACAGTGGAAAATATAAAACCTAATGAATTTCAATAACTTAACTGACGACTACGAACTGCGATATCCCCGTTCGACATCGACCGAGTAATTCCAATCTGATGTAATTCCAATCTAATGAAGGTACGTAGAAATCGAAATTTTAAAGAATTGATAAAAATAATTAAAAATAAAAAGTATCCCGCATCATTTTTAAACTATAAATAATGTATATTTAGGCAAGAAAAATCTGACAATAATAAATAATAAACGTTCCTTGAATGACAAGAACTAATAATTCTGTTTAAAACCATTCTCTCAACACAGCAGCAAATCTTTCCCCAATGAAACGAGCATTTAAACCACGTAAAACTAAAATCCATGCAATTTCGTAGACTGAGCTCTCGACAGCTGATTATTTTGAAGCCTTTAGGGATCGATAATAAAACAAAGAGTCCACAGTTAAGCAAGAGGAAGCTTCGGAAGTTTGGTATGCCGCATAATTCGAAAGAAGGACGATTTCAATTCCCACACAATTACAGCGCCTTCCGTTCCGTGGAAATGCCGAGGTTGTCGCCCCCGTTCAATTTTACGTCGAGATTCGGAGGGCGCAGCACTGCGATACTGAACAGTAGCGCTACTAACGGCGAACATGTGTAACTAAAACGGATTTAGAAACACGCCGGGAAAGATCATTTCAAGCTAAGGATTGCAATCGTGTACGTCAAATTATAATATCGCCGGAAAACGGTTATTTCACACAGAAGCGCAGTTAAATAGTTGATAAATTTACAATCTCTAAAAATCATCTATGGAAACTGATGACGTTTGAAAGAATTAAGTCGTGACAACCACAGAATTATGAAATCCATCCTTTTTCTCTAAAAGCGGCATAACATCATAACATTTTAATGCAGATTGTGATTGATTAGATTACGTATACAATATGAGAATAGCAAAACATACACATTATAGACAAAGAAATTCTATAATAGGGACGACTAAATTCAAAGAAAGTTTTTCTTTTTAGAATATTTAGTTTTTTAGACGAACGAAACTATGATCTTTTATTTTAATGGAAACGTCCGCCTCTAAATAGAATGTTTCTTATTTTGATACTAATCTGCCAATGCTGAGCAATGAATTATTTTTAAAGACTTCATCAGTTTATGATTTTAGTTATTTTAAGTTATAACTTTCTAATGTTCTCTACATTTAAAAACATTTGAATAAGTGAATAATACTCTAAATGGCTACCTAATCTCCCTCTAAATTGATTTCTAGTAATTTAAGGATATTTATGAATAACTTTATACATCTGTTTCGCTGCGCAGCCTCCGTAAGGATCGAACGTGATATAAATAACGATTCTCTCTCTACATCAAAGCAGGTCGAAGTCGAAATAGAACGTCACTTTTCCCAAGGTTTCCGCTAAATAAATTGTTACCAAAAACAAAATAATGAAAAATTATCCGAACACTAAGAAGTACTAAGAATTTGTGGCGTAAAATATTTCAAGCTGAAGTCAGCATATTTTATTTGTCAATGAAGCTTAAGTATATCTCTCTCACACATGTTTTTCAATGCAGAAAGTATACCGTAAATGTTTTTGCCAATACAGGCAAAAGATTAACAAGCCAGTGAATGAGAACATAAATCTGTTAAACAGTGTTTAATTCGGCACTTGTAGGCAAAACATTCTTCATCGCTGATGCTGTTTGCTGATTCCGAATTCGAACCAGAAATTAGTTCCAGTTCATGCAGCGATAATTAAAGACTAATTGCTGCTGTAACACATTTCTGAACTACCTGATTCACTGACGAAGAATTTAGATCATCGTGTTATTCCATGATCATGCATTCCTATATCTACGATGATTAAACATGTGTAAAAAGCTGCCTGGTTGAGCTTTTATAATTAATAAAGTACTTAAAACACCATTTATGTTTACTTCGTCCTCTTATTACTTGATTATGACTGATTCAATTAATATTGCATTACAGAAATGAGACCGCATACATATTCGGATATCGATTGGCTAATGTTATTGAAAGGGCTTTGATTTTAAGATTCTAGGGAAATTCAATCATTTTTAATGTTTACTTTCAATATATATAATTTCTTTATGTTTATTTTATGACTTCACTGTTCCTTTGCGTGCGGAGACCAACAAGAGATGCATATAATTAACGTGATTTCAGATTTACAATATCACCAACTTATTTACTCAATTAATTCGTCATCCAAATAATTCTTTAGATTTTAATTAAATCGGATATTTTAAACCCTTCCATCATCATTTCTCTTATCTTGTTAACCTCTCCTCTCCGCCTATGTCCATATCCTTTTCATACTAGTCTAAATAAGCCTTAAAACTGTACAGTGAAGTAAATATTTCTCAACCTCCAAGAGAAGCTCATTATAATCTACTAATCGCGTGTTTGACGACACCTTTTGATAGAAATTTACCCCTTTTAATTTACCTTTTGATTAAAAAACTGCGGAATATCTATACAGCGTTCCATTTTTTCTGGTGAGTACATCAGGGGAAAATACCGGTTGAAATCTTTGAATTAAAATTATTGTTCGTAATTTTATTCGTCCAATCGTGGAATTCCAAATAAAGCGACATGGCATGATAACATTTTCCTTATAAATACAAAGAATTTGATTTCACTCGATTGCATAGAATTTCATTCATCCAAAAGCCGTCGCTACTGACTAGTAAAACTGAAACGCGCTACGGAAAAGGGTACCGATTTTTGTCACGGATTTTTTTATTTTCCAATTCTCTATGTCATTTGAATACCACATGACCAGAAATCCAGACAACTGATTCGCTTTCCATGTAAAAAAAAACCCTTTAATAAAGGGACGAAAATAACATAATTATATGATGAAACTTTCACTTGAGGTCTTAGCCGAATCATACCAAATCCATAAGTGAGACAACAAATTCTTAAATCAATCGTTGAAGACCAACATTTGGATGATTTGTAACACTTAGAAATTCACTTTTTAACACTTGATTAGCTAAAGATAACCCGCATTTTCCACCGCATTCAGTCCAACTAAAATCTAATGCAATTTATACCCCTGTCTGAATGTGTGAGCCTCAGAATGATTTGCAGATTGCATAATAAAACAGGACAGTACTAGGGAGTTTTTTGCAATATTTTACGGGGAATCAGAAAATCTTGTATTCGATTCATGATTTTAGGCCGTACTCCAATCAATGCAGCCTTCTCGATACATTTTCAGAGGATGATTTTGCTCAACACTCTCCGAAAGCCCGCATTGGATGTACGAGGGTTGGCCAAAAAGTAATGTCCCACATTTTTTTCCAGCCAAAACCAATGCTAGTAATTTGAAAATGCAGGTTCGAACTTTTTGACGTTTCCCGCATATATGTGCGCAGTTTCAGTTTTCCTCTGCGGATAGCATAGCTGTAGGAAGCTTTCAAAGTGGAGTCTGACCGTGATATACATTACGGACCACATACTGTGATCGAATTTTTGTGCATAGAGATTGGAACAGTACGGAATATTCACAGACGTTCGTGCAAAGTCTATGCAACATCTACAGTCGATAGATACAGCTGGGTATAGAGAATGAGTGAATCAGATGGCGGTTGAAAGTGAAAACCAGAGCTGATACTGGTGGCGACAGGGCATACATGCCCTAGTGAATCGCTGGCGGAAGGTAATAGAACTTAAAAGAGATTACGTGGAAAATAGATTCCGCAGATTATCATTCTTTCATACGTGTAAATTTCATTTTTGTAGAATAAATATTTATTGAGATAAAACTGTGAGTCATTACTTTCTGAACGACCCTCGTAAATGCGTTCTTCCTGTTTTGTAAAAAGACAGAAGTGAGGCAACTGGTTTAGAAAGACGTTTCTTCTAAACCTGACTTCTTTTAGTTACGATTAATATTGAAATAGCAAGAAAAGAAAACCAGCCATAAGTTTTTTGGGCTAGTCAACGCTCTTCTAAGACAGATTTGAACCTCACTCTCACCATTTTCAATCGCTTGGGACTATGTCTTCAGCAAGAGATTATTCGAGGGTACGGGGTGATCTAATCCTCTGGCTCTTTCATTCCTCTCGCTGAGATTTCCTCGGGGCCCAGGATTCGTTGGGTTTGATCATTTTTAACTGAGCCGCTATCGTTCTAACGGATAATCCTATTTCCTCCGTCCGAAACCCTCCTTGCGGTGAGTAAACTGTTCCTGTGCTCCATTCTATTAAGGCGCGGACGATTTCCGAAAATGTGGTTTTCATGCATTCGCTTTCCTTTCCCAAAGAGAATGGCTCTTCCGACGTATACTGTATTAAGTCTCGGTGTTTTACTTTCCCCAAAATTACAGAAACGCTTTCGAACAAGCCTACAGAAGTCCTTGGAGAAAGTCTTGGAAATATTTTGGTTCTAATTCCATCCACAAGATGCCAAACGTGATTCTATTTCTATATTCAAAATATCTATTTAAAAAATACGCACACCCATCTAATGTAAGATCCAAAACAAATCGTACTCACATTTAAAAACCTTCACTTTAAAACACCTACCTATTTGAGAACCATCCAAAGACCTCCTAAAGATCTCATTAATTCCATTCATTTATCCAGGTTTCCGGTTAATAAAATCACACTTTATTCAATATTTCACAATTTCGTACAGAAATTCTGCTACGCTTTTCGGGTTTCTCATACCAGCATTTGTGTTTCTTTCTGGAAATATCTTTCTTTTTCTACTATTACTATACTGAAAATAGGTCAATATGGTGCATAGATAAATAAAATCGGACTGAATTAGGCCGTAAATTCACCTCCCGCAATTTTCCTCATAACCTAGCTACAAAACTATTTGCCTTTTCTTCATTTCTTTCCCACCAATTCCCCCCTTTTTCAACAGATCATCTCCACGATCACCTCCCGCGCTTCTGAGAAAAATATCCGTCGTTGATTTTTCGCGTTTTCCTTCCTTCACTAAAAGCGATCTTTGTCGCTGGTCTAATAAAAGCTTCCATTTAGAAAGCTTTCAATTCATTAACTGTAATTATATTTTACTTTCTACATCATTTGACGTAGGGCAAACTCTAAGATGGGAAATTTTAGACTCCGTGTCATTCGATAAATCTCACTTGTCATCTGTTATTTACTTTGCAATTTCCTCTTTCGTCTTTCTCTATTTTTCCATAACTCACCGTTATTAACTTTCTATCGCCGACATTTGTTCCATTATTTTTTCCTTTCTATTTACTTGCCTCGTCGCCTTTCTTTGTCCTTTCCTCTCTCTCCCATACTCTGAACTTTTCTTTTTATCTGTTTTACCAGTCTTTCCCTCTCCTATGCTTCCATACACAATGGATAGGTAAATAACCCTAACACTTTCTTTTTCTGGGCAAATACGCTAATGGCCTCTTTTATTGGTTCTACTCCTACATTATTTCTGATATTAGTATACGTCATACTCTTAAAACTCAATCTCCTAATACATTCATTTTTACCCCTAACTTCGTTCTTCAACCAGGTTTCTCTCCGTATTCCTCTCCTATTACTACGACCCACACTGTCATCACTGTCATTTTACTTCAGCCCGTTCTTTCTGCATACCCAAACAATAATGGACATTCCCGTACATCCCTGTATAGTTTTTCTCATGATCCAATACTGAAATTCATTGCTGTAATTGATGGCTCCGTTTCTCCTGTTTTTCCCCACTTATTCCATACATAATCTATTTTTATTGCACTTGGTTCATTCGTACTTTTTCTTCTTCCTTGAGATCCGCCTCCTCTTACATAGTTGGCTGCCATCATAGTTATACGCGCTCGGGGTGTTGCTGTCTGAATAGTTTCAGTGATGAACTATTGAACCATTTTCAGAGATTTTCTAGCCGGGACGTGCGTTTTTTGCCCATTGATCTGCTACCGTGAATCCTTTCTTGAATGATAATTTGTAAAACGTTGCACTTTTCTCTTCTCATTATTGCGAGAAAGTATAGCAAAGTGTCGCTTTTCCTAACTTTTAATTGGTTCCCAATTTCTTTGTCATTTCCCATTATTCCCTAATTAATTCCCTACTTTTCTCCCCCATTAATTATTTTCAGACACAAGACCTCACCCGCAGTTAAAGACCACACACTCACCATGGAACCCAATCATAGGACGAGACGGAAATGCCGACATTTTAATTCATCTTTTTTTTTGCTACAATGATTTTACGATTTCATTATTTCATTTCTATCTGTGTTTTCGCGGGTTTTTTTCGCTCCCCTTCTTATGTGAGCGATTTCCCGCACCGTGGGTTTTTCTCTGAAGGCCTTCAGCCGAAGAGTTTTTTTCCCCGCAATCTTATCCTTTACTTTTAAATGTATTTTTTTATATAATTTTTTAACACTGAAATTCCATGTAAATGTATGACTGCAGAGGTTAGGTGTAAGAGAGGCCCACATGGCCCGAATAAAGTGTTTTATAATAATAATAATTATTATTATTCTTCTAACACACCCAATTTTTGCTGCTATGCAGCAAGGTGAGCGCAAGCTTAGTTTCGCTGCATCCGACAACTCCTCATACTTCTCACAAACTTATGTTATTTAAACCAAAAATCTTGTTTTACCTTCAATAAAAAATCTTTTTTGAAAGCTGGATTCTATAGTTCCACCAAACTTTTTCTTCAGACCTCTCTCCATTCAACCTCCCCTTCTTCTCCCGAACATCTTCCTTTTACAATCCTATTCTATTCCGTATGCGTAAAAATCCTCCGCCTCTTTTATTTTATTTTGGACATGTTTTCTTCCCTTTTCCTTTGTCCCTCAGTAACTTTGCATACGCCTTCTTCACGTCATTAAATTTATCTCGCGCGCCCGCAGGTGTTGGAGGCAGTTTTGCTGTAATAAATAGAGAGACGCGATTGCCTTATCTTCCAATTTCTTTCCCTTTTCGCCCTCTGGCCGATTTACGCCTCAGAAGCTGAGGACTTATCAACTTGAGTGAAAGAGTCGTGCGAGGCTTCGATCTCCGGACAAATAGAGCGGCGTCACCGCAGGTTTCCCTGTTTTTCTCCCCATTCGCTCCCCTCAATCGCCCTCCGAGCACATCTTTCTTCCGACGCCTTTCTTATTCCCTTCCAATGGAGCAGGTTTTTCTTTCGATCGCGCCTAATCTGCCGGGTGAATGTACTGCGGTCCCGAAGCTGTTAAAAATGGATTCGCCGTCCATTGAGGAGAGTCGCAGTAGTCTGGGTTCGAGGCCTTCTTAGCGCCGCTCATCAATCACGGCGAGAGGGAATTGAGGCTGGAAAAAGGTTTTTGCCCCTTTGCCGTCGGGAAAGACTCCCTGTTTAGGATAAGACCACGTCTCTTCACCGGGATGCGGAGCGTCTGTCGAACCGTGCGCCTCCCTGCAACATCTGCTCCAAAATTAATTTGCTTCGCTCGCTTGATATGACGCTCTGAAGGTTAAAGCTCGTCGGGTGCAATTATGAAGGAGGTTTTATTGCGTAATTGAATAATCAAAATTCTCTGGATTTTTTTATTCCTTAAAAAAAGGTGGGATTTGCCTCTCCTTTTGTGGGATTCGTTAAAAACCATCTGTCTAACAATGTTTTTAAATTTAATAACACCAGTAACTTATCATTCCATCTAGGAGTATTTATCTTATATATAATGTTTACATAAATCGAAACATGCACATTATTGACATGACATCATGAATACCATAAATATTCAAATAAATAAACCATTTTTCACCGAAACTTTAATTATTTATTACGCATAAATTATTTACTGTTATTTATTTATATAACTTTAATTATTCATTTCATTATTAATAAAGAAACTTTAATTATTGGGCGAGCTTAGGACCTAAACCGGGTTCGCAATTTAATCGCTCGCAAGGGAAATTGTTGATCGACCCGATGAGAATTTACGCTTTCCTTAAACATATTTTTCAATAAAAATGTTTAAACTTTAAAATTGACGAAAGTGAGATCCGGATATCAATAACTGTACTTTTAACCTCGGTGTCACAAGGAAGCTTACCGCTGATGGCAAAAGTATAATCGAGTCACTAGCCTATGAAACCATCAAAAGGTGGTAGGGAAACCCAATGCGAAGTTTCGCTGCCGATAGCAGCATCCTCAGGGGTAGAAGCGTGACTCAACATGTAGTCACGTTTCTACCCCTGAGGTTGCTGCTATCGGCAGCGAAATGCACATTGGGTTTCCCTACCAACTTTTGATGGCTTCATGGTGCTGGTGACTCTATTATAACCTCGGTGTAACTATATGTACAATGTCATACTATCGTTGGCATACAAGTCTCCTATTTTACGTAACATGCCACTTTTTAATAAGAAAATCGTCATCCCAGCAGCTTTACTTCCAAATCCAACACTCCACCTCCTTATGACAGTTCCAACACGGCGCAATAAATCTCGTTTCGATCGTAGAAATGGAATATTTTGCGAATACACAGGTTTCTGAGGAACGGCTTTGAAACCTTCGGAAGGTTTCACAGAAATGAATTGACGAAGTGAGTAAAAACCAAATAAGCTAATGTGCTTGAAAGACCCACAAGTGATACGATTTCCATTATTGATAAGCCTTTCTTTAACTATCTTACCTCCAAATTATTTTAACTAAGGTAACTAAATAATTAATTAACCTTCATTAATAAACCTACCTTATCTCACGATTCGTTTACACCATGATAAAAGACTATGAATTACTCAAAAAATATGGTTATATGAGTTATTTCTACAATAAAAGAAATAAAAACCACTCCACAAAACATGTCCGGAAATTACTCAATTTTGATGTTTTCAGATCGTATTAAAACAATTGAAATATTTCAGCATACGCTCACAAGAAAATAAATATATATATAATATATTAAACAATTCAAACAATCTTTAACTTTAGTGGATCTTTCTTTTTCGTTTCAAGGCTGGTAGAAAGTTTTGTTCCAAAAGCTTTCACATGTAGATAGGAATTTGAATGATGGCATGAAATGATTTATCGGAGCGTTAAGATTTTCAAAGTACGGCCGTTAGAGTATCTATTTTATGATACATCAATCAAACATGACGATACCAGGGTAATTTCTTTCCGAACGGTTGCATTCAAAGCAGTTTCATCCTTTGGACATCCGGGTTTCGGACTGTTGCATCTCACGAACCATCGACTCTCGGAATTTTGGGCACAAAAATTTGATTTTCGACATGTAGTCAGAATAAAAGATATTGCCTCTACCCTAATTACAGTCTTTTTTCAACAGCTTTTCTTACAGGAGGACTTGCGTAACTATAATAGGTACTTATGATCAAAATTACAAGAATACAAGTGGAAATTTACTCAGCTTAATATCAAATATGCATGTAACTCTCATATTTCTTGGAAAGGAAAAATTTTATAATGTGATACATCCGTAACATAACCCACCTATAAAATTGACTGATGAATAAATATCTATTAATAGAATAAGAACGAACATATTTACACGAAGATTCCTTTCGGTAACATGAACAGCTATTCCATGAGGAATTGATGGGATTTGTGAAATGCATAGAAGAGGTTTATAAATAACCTCGAACAGAGTGCTTCTAAAGTTGGAAAAATCGAGTAGTATCGCCACCTCAACTGGAAATGAAATGAAGATAGAACATGAGTACGTTCTATGAGGATAAGCAAGAGAGAGCCTCTGAACATCTGAAACACATTTCACAAAGTTCCTCGCTCAGACATAACATGGTTCTCATGAAGGCTTTCAGAAATGTATACGAGAATTGTGAGGCGATATTTTACTCAAAAGTTATACCTAATGGAGAATAAATTTTATAGGCTCAACCTAGTGGAGCGGTGCCATACATAAAAATAAAAGAACATTTTAATTTCCACAGAACATTCTCGAATGAACGAGAATGCGACTAGTTTCATCTAACATACATCTTCAGCCCTAATGGCTATATTTAATTAATATATTCAGAGATATTACGTCCTCCCTGTTACATAGACAGTTCTGATATTACGAGGAAGATCAGGGAGATATATGCTAAAAACAAGTCCCTTCAACAATTCATTTTTTCGCGAAAATAATCGACAAGGAAAGTAGAGATATGACGTATGCATACCCTGGCACACACCGAAAGGCGGATTAAAGGGTACAAACGTAAATGTATATCAATCAGTCACCCTCCGACGTAATTACTGGGAACTCGATTATCCTTATAAACAAAATTTTCCATCAGTCAGTAATCCGTTACTTAGGATTTTCTAGGGTTGCCTACTCCTGAAGAGTAGATTCCGGGAATTGTCCATTCCTAGAGTAGTGAATTCCGGGGGACTATTTAAAGAATAGCTAAAACTAGCGGAAAAATGTGCTACATGATGACGATTAAACTAACTCTACTCAGGGATGAAATTTTAGATGCCGGACTGCGGATATTAAACTATAAAAAAAAGTAATTCACAAAATGTAGCGAAAATCGGTAAATTAATGTACAAATGGTAAAATGAGTCAAGTTGATAAAAAGCGTGAGACACACCTAGGACCGTGAGGCGAGGGATTTTTAAAATTAACTTCCAATTCCGGAGAATCCGGGAGAGCTGGCAACTCTAGGCATTTTACTTGAACTCTAAAACCTCAAAAAGTACAAGTGTCACAAAAATGTGTTACAACTATCAAAGTTCAATACTTAGAGGGAAATAATATCTGTCTATCGTTCATATTTATCTATCTACAGGTTCTATTAAGGCCTTTTTTTACACGTATCGTTGGAATCAGTAATAATAGAATGAGGAGATAGAACTGTTTTGAATGGGAATTGAAGTTCGTGGGGTGTGAGGTCAGATAATGAAGGAAGACAAAATGGGATAGAGTTAATTGAAGCGCTGACCACCCATTCCAATTCCACATTAAAATTTGATGAACATGCCGAAAGAAATCACTAGGAGGGCATTCGGGAGAGGAAGCAATTTAAATTCATAAGAGAATCCTACTTCGTATCATCTTAGAGAACGCCATCGATACATTTCACCGAACTCAGCTAAATTCAGCAAACTTAGATGACTGTTTAAGTAATTACCAAACCGTAATTTCTAGTAAACACAAAGAGATTGTGTTGTTTCTAAAACTGTTGCAAATGTATGCTAAACCGAATTACTCAAAGCATGCTCTTGATCGAGGTAATGCTAAAAATGGCTGTTTTGAAATTGAATCAAATAATTACCAAGTATTGCAAGATACCCGATATGAGTCAGTCCTAGTCCTTAAATGAATACGTTGAATCTTACACCATAAGAATTTTATTTGAGATTACAGATAATGGGTGTCGATGCCTTCCCTCAATCTTGCTTTTTAAACCTTGTGTAAAATGTTTCATTCTACGAATCAGAATACACTACCACTAACTAAAGGCCAGAATTATCGATTTTATTTTCAACGTTTAATGTCTCTCGAGAAACACCTGGAAACAATACACTTTTCAGTGTAACTCTGATAATAAATTAAGCATTAGTTATTTACTAACAGAGAAAGGCAAGATTTATACAAATATTTCGTAGTAAACAGATTTTAAAATGATTGATGCAATGTTTACACCACCTGTTTACAGTCCAGTTCGTATATAAAAGATTCTTTCATTCAATCAATTCAGAGTGTAAAGCAAACAGTGCATATTCAACTATATGAGCTTGCGTGTTTTCATTCGGCAACTTACGTTGCAAACTAGGATGTTTTTCTTCGAGTATATCCCTATGCCATAGACAACTTATACTTCAAAACGCTTTTCTTTCACGAAAAGTCAACTACTTTTTTCAATATAATGTGTATTTGAGAAGATAACTCATTACTCTTCTTCAATTAACAATTTAAGCATACTAGTAAGGGGCAATTGATGTAAAAGTACCACTTTGAGCCAACACCTACTACAAAAAAGATGGCACACCTATTGGCTTCTTCGCATCAAATTATATCACCTGGTTATTAGATTATCAGAAGCGTCAAGAAATCGCCATCTCCATCGACAATTGCTTTCAAAATCAAAATTCGTCGGTCAACACACGAAGAAAGCTCTCTTCCGAAACATTGAATCTGTCGGACTAGTTCACATGATCCTTTTGTCTGGTGTCAAGGCAATAATCTAAGCTTTCTGATCGAAGCTAAATTAAAAGAAACTTGATAAGATTAGATCAACCCTTTATATTCGGCGAGATTAGCAGGATTCCTCGTCAAAAAAAGCGAATTATTCATGCATTATTTCAAAGAATTTGGTTCCGAACTCTCAAAAATAACTGGAATTCCAGCGAACCAGTAGATGGATTTAATGGAACAGAAAATGCCAAATACTACTCGAGATCATTAATTTGAAAATTCCAAAGTTACTTTTGACTTTTATTTCCTCGTTGAACCGCATAACATTCATTCAAATTAATACTTAATTTTTAATGTAATGCGTGATTACATTCTTCACGTGAATAAAGGTCGATATTTTCATACACGGAACTAACTTCAATTTTTGATATTAAGATCATAGAAAATACGTTAATGGTTGTATCAATGGGAAAACACAAAGCTGACAAACCAAAATTTCAAAATGGAGAAATAATATTTCATTTCTAGGTATAAAGAGATACTTAGATAAAGAGAAAGAGATAACTCAAAATTCAATTCTTCAGTGTTTAGCCTAATTTTACTTATTTTATGACTTCGTGGCAAAAATCCTCGAAGGTCGACTTGCTGAGAGTCTTAAGTTAAATCTCACAAGAGAGAGCAAATAAAAAATAGGAAATTCAGATCAAAGACGACACTTTATAACACTTTACGAAGAATTAATATAAAATCACAAGGAGCACCTTAAATCAGGCCATGAACACAAATATAAAACTTAAAACGATAAAAATGTTCTCGGATTCTTTGAGAAATAATCTAATGATCAGAAGAACTCCATTGGGAATTGAAATCGCTTTCATGGTGCAAATACTTGCCAGCACATCTATAAGTAGAGATTTGCGAATGTCTCATTAGCACGCGAAACGAAGCAACAGATAAAAACTTCTTTGGAATGCGATTTCCAGCGTTCTAATCCGCAATCGGAAAAAAAAGAAAATGAATAAGTTCGCGACATCAAGCGCTCCCTTGTAATGTCGTGACACCTGAATAAAAATAAAACGCATTTCAATAAACCCTTCTTTTTCTTCATATACATGCAGCACGTGTTCTTCTCGCAGTTCCACCCCTTCTCTTTTCCATTCCCCCCATCCTTATTCCCTTTTTACTCTTCCGGACCGTAATTCCTTTGCGAGCGAATTCAAAAGCTCCCGACCATTGAAAAAAAGGGAAGGATTGGCGAAGTGGGCGGGAGAAGCGGGGGATCCGTTTCCACAGGGTTTGTTCCCCGATAACTCAGGACGGTTTCTTTTGAAAGGAAAGAGCAAGGCAGGTCGGCATTGACCCGGCAACGGCCCCCCAATGAGCGATCTCTTTTGTTCGGAAATGTGAAGCAATAATGATCATTCGAGTAAAACTTCGGAGACAAAACAAGGAACTGAGTGAGTCGGAATGAAAATTGGAAAAAATAGAAGGAAAGGGATCAAGGGAGACGAGAGTGACGTGATTCTCGAGAAAGAAAATATCTTCCTTCCGAGAAATTTTGAAATATTACCCGATGATGCGAATGTTAGGAAGAGCGTCTCAGGAAATCTTGCTCATTTTCTTGGATTTGTGATGAATTGAGCTATCTCAGGTTTGAAAAATAGGTTCTTTACAATCATGTAAGTATGACAGTGTGGCATAGGTTTAAAAAGAAACTCTAGGGACAGCGAACCCGCTTCAACGCAGAATCAAAGTCGTATAACATAATGAATTAATAACGTGATGATGCATGAAAAAGATCTTGTGTAATCCATCAAATTTAACATCTTTTACTTTCCACGTCAAAATATTTCATAACAGTTTCTTTGTTATAAACATTATGTTATCAAATAATTATAATTGATATTAAATAATTTTATTTATTCTCTATCTAATACCAGACTAACGTATGTTCTATCTTCTACCGGAGGGTAATATATTCGAAGTAACAGTCCCGTCAGTAACGGCAAAAATATCTTCCGTTTCAAGCCCTCGCCGATAAAACTTAAGCTTCCAGCTTTAGAAAAAACGAGAATAGTATTACCTTTAATTGAGCACATTTTGAAAAAAATAAAGCGATACTTTCAATGATGCCAAATAGACACCAAATCGAAGAAGACAAAGAAATAGGACACGAATACAGCTGAAATATCTTCCGGTGTTAAAACAAAGAAAGTCATCTTGCATCTTAGCACATATTTCGAAGAGAAGAAAGTCAAGACATTACGTCAACCTCTCAGAGATAAGGATCTACAAAATCGCTTAATCTCTTTTATGTAATACCTTTGCCAACGTAATACAATCTTACTTCGAAAAGTGAAAAGAATTTTTTTTCTTAAAAAAAATGGATGTTGTTACTTAAGTTTATCTTTCTCTTTTCCCTTCTAACTAGCAATAAAATTCCGTTTGGAGTCATTGAAGAATGGAGGCACTGATCACAATGAAACTAAAGACCACTGATCTAACAAAAACTCACATCATATATATAACATACCTGCATAATACAAGCAAAATATAACCTTAGGAAGCTAAAAACATCCTTCTTCTCAATTAATTAAAAAATACCATAGAAAAAATTTTACCACATTTTAGAATATATGTTCCTTAAAGTAGAGTTCGATTCAATTTTATATTGCACTGGTCGACTATTATTTAATGACTCATGATACATTAAAAAAGTATTTCAGTTCATTGAAATCAAATGCATCTCTCGTACTTTTTAGTTGCGAATGAAAATCTTTCATTAAGGCTGATCGAATTTATAGTCTAATAAGAATCAAATACCAACCAATATCTTTAGTATTTTTATGATGATTTAAGATAAGTTATGATTGAAGATTCAACGAAAATTCAAGGAACGCTCTTATGGGGTTAAGGTCGAGGAAAATTGAAAACTACGAAAATTCCACCTGTTAGTGGTACGAAATAATGAATTAAGAAAAATAAAATTTTCGGAATGCAGCGCTAAGTTCTGTACCTTTTACAAATGGACATTTAACCACTTTAAGTACTCTTTTCTGTTTTGCTACAGTTGCCGCTGGGAAGAGTCATTCCTCACTGTGTCCTCGCCATTGTCGCGATCAAAGAGAATACGCGCGATGTCTATTCGTTTTTTTTTTCACTGAGAAGAAATGGACCAGAGGCTATGAAGCTGAGGTAGCTCCAATAAGCGCTGTAAGTGGAATAACTTGACTCTGAAGGAAGATTTAAATGCTACTATGGAAGAATAAAAGGTTTCTTCGCGTTTATTGTTTACATTTCATATAAATCAGTATCTTTTAAAGGAATTCAACTACGCGAAATCCGCTTTGGCCCTAAACGTTTTAGAAATAAATTTGGTGAGGAATTTCTGAATCGGTGAAGACTTTTTGTGGATATTCAAACCAAACATTTTGCAGGAAACATCTTCAAATAAAATACTGACGAATTGTTTTTGTTTCAAATGCAACAAATGTAATAGCGAGTCCAATTCTCACTGAGATGGTGCTGATAAAAATCTACGCGTCCTTAGCGTTAACTTTGAATTTCACGCAGAAAAGCGATAGAATTCCTATCAAATTCCACATAAGTATGTATAAATGTAAAATATTTAATTAAATTACACGAGAAATATACAATAAAACACTGCCATGTAGAGAAAATGGCCAAAATAATTACATTTAATGTTTTTCCTGGGTTTTTAAGTAGATACTACATGCATACCTACCTCCCCAGTCCATCCCGATAACATTTAAAATTCCCATCAGTTTTGGCCATTCGACTATCTATAAGTAAATACTACAGAATTTACGTATACATTTTCATAGTATGCATCTAAAACGCATACACTTCTCAAATTTAATTACTTGCGATTTTTTCCACTCTTCGTAGATAGTTTTTCGGTGTTTTATATTAAATAAATATTTTTCTAAAAAGAGAATGAGTTTTTATAAAACCTCCTTCTCCTAAATTTAAGATTAAAGTATTTCTGAAAGTCGAGCTTCCAACCCTAAACACAATTTATTGCCAGGTATTGAAGCCTAACAACTCCAACTCAAATGCAAAAAGGAGGTCAAAATGGGAAAGGGAGAGGGCGCTGCAGGGAATAGGGCTACTGCTAGTGTTCCGTCTCTCAAGGGGCCCAGGAGGAGTCATCTGAAACGTCACACAAAGTTTAGCGTTCCAAGTATCATCTTCCTCAGTTTGTCTCATTCCATACGATTCAGTCCATCCAACTTCCGTGCGATCCGTATCAGACGTCGAAAATTATTTTTCCGTATTATTGACAGCTTCCAATGGCAAATCCTCATAAGAAGCCTACTTTGCCAGCTTTCCTTCTCATGACTAACAAAGACATTACAATTCAGGTATGCTGATTTCTTTCTTTTTCTAATTGGTCTTTTTTTCTTCGACAATTGAGATGCTCATTATCTGTCAACATGTAGATCTGCTTTTGTTTGAAGAGGCTCTGAAACATTCAACGATATATAACGGAATACTCCAATCTTGCTATGAAAGTTATCAAATGATCAGCACCAATGCATTATGGACCCCCCAATTTTCCTGTAAGACGAGCCACAAAAGTGCACGGTGGAATTTCTCTACGTCTACATATTTACCCCACAAGCCACCTTTCGGCGTGTGGCAAGAGGTGCATGCACCATGAGTCTACTTCCCTTATAGATTACTTTCGTGTATCGTTCAAGGAAAAGTGAATTTTTAAAGGACTTGTTATAGCATCTATTTCTCTGATTTTTCTCTCAGTATCAGAAAGTTTTATGTAACAGGGACGCATACTCAGCTACGACTACTAAGAATGTACCTTCTCTAAACTTATTAAGTAAATTAAGTATTTGTTCAAATCATCTATCTTCTAGAAACTCCCATCCCCATAGATTTATCTAAAATAGGATTTATTTATTTTAAAAAATAGTATCATGCAAGAAGACATGAGCAATTAATATATGGGTAATAAACGGAAATAAATCAAATACATCGAATTTAAACGGCACAAAGAAAATATGGATTGTAAAGGAAAGGGAAAAGGATGTTGTTACAAGAAAAGTCGGGTGGCTAGGAATGTTCCCAAAAACGGATATGAAAAAACGCTGTCAGGACCGGAAATCGAACCCTGGTCTTCCACTTTTCGGGTGACTGCTTTCGTCAATAAACTATCTTGGCATTTAACATCGAAACATGGCGTTTGGAAGACTTTGTAGGCTACAACGGTCGTCCGGAAAGCGGAAGATCCGGGTTCGAGTTCTGGTCTTGTCAGATTCTTTCAAGTCCGTTTCTCCTTAGGGATTATGAAAATGATACCATTAGAATTTCCTATGAAATTTTCTCAGAGGCAACGTAATGATCTTACGCTATCTGTGGTTCCGAGCCCTCTACATGACGTAGTCTACATCTTATCCACTACATACATACTCCATCATGTAGATGGAGTAGCTAGAACTGTACCGAAAAACACCAAGTACCATTTCTTCCGAAACTTTCCCTTTACAAATCAAAGATGTATGTATATCTTGTTAATCTAATCAATCCTATAGAGTATGTACAGTTGTATCTGCGTTGAGGTTATTGACACGGCCAAATTTCCCTGCGTTCTCGCGCGATGTAAACGAATTCGATGCTTTCTACATCTAAATCTACATAAGTACCCAGCAAACCGCCCTCCGGCGTGTGGCAGGGGGGGTGCTTTACATCAAAACAGAGCGCAATGAACTTCTTTACCAAAACTGAGTTTCCTTTCGTGATCCAAACAAGAGAAGGGTGAGTAATCTTTTCAATCAACATCTCTTAAAGGATCAAACGAAAATAAATCGAGTGAGAAATCGATTTCCAACAGCGGCGAACCAATAAATACAGAAGTCTCAAAGCAGGAAAAGTGGCCTTTAGGAGGAAATATTTACTCTCCGACTGGACTCCCAACGTTTTCTTTCGCCATTAAGAAGTTTTCGGAAGGCAATAAAAGGAAAGACACAGGGAATTCTAGAGAATCCCGATTTACGAGAAAAGGATTGAGAAGATACAGCGAGGCATTGTGTTTGGACACCCTTTTCTAAGTAAGTCTAAAAACCATTGTAAAGGACTAGACGACTGAATGTTTCAGAAATTAAAACAAAAGAAAATTGTACCGGAAGGATTCATTAAATTTTGCGACGGAATTAAATACGTAAGAGAACGCAAAGAAAAATAATACTTTAAGAGCCTATGATCCAACGAAATTCTGCCAAAATATTAAAACACGTTGTAATGAAGAGATAGGGCTATAATCTAATATTGTTTGGTAGTTGGGAAAAATAGAAGATATTTCGACGAATCATCATATAGTAGAGGCAAGGCTGTAATTATTGTCGAAGAAAGGAAAAATGGAACACAGCTGTTAATGAATAAGAGGTTTAAAAACACTCTTTAGGGGCTCCCGGATAACCAAGTGGGCAACGCTTAGGACTTCCGTGAAAGCAGTCCCGGGTTCGATTCCCGGTAGGGGCCTACGTGTGAAATGACCTAAGCTGTCGAAGCACTTTTAACAATACTACTACAAAACTCCGTAAGTCGTAAGTCGGCAGATGGAACTGAAGTTTGGAGGCAAACGGGAAGTTCCAGATTACTGCTATCTGGGAATCACCCTATGCGGATTTCGAAAACAACCCTCACATTCTCAAGGCTTCCACGATGGGAGTTTTATTTCATTTTAATCTATTGAGGAACCTTTGAGAATGGAAGCTTTGTTTCCGAAATGCGCATAGAGTAATTCCTAACAAACTGTAATCCAGAACTTCCCCTTTTACACCAAACGCGAGTTCCATCTTCTTACGGAGTGTATTTAAACCTCTAATGTAATTATTGTGGCCATTACATTTCTCCCTCATCCCAAATTTTCTTCTTTAAAGATGCTTTCAGTTTTTGTTAAAATTTCACAAAGCCATCACCTTCAAGTAATTTCTATTTTAACCCGTGCATATTTCGGATCTTAATGCTAAATTTATATGGAATCAATCATATCTCCGTGATGAGGTTACACATTCTGAATATAGAAACATTACACATATTTTGATGTCATTTGTAAGTTCACAAACTTGTTTGGGCTCATATAAACGATAGCGAACCCTAGTTAAAGCATAGAGGCGAAAATTATGAAATTTGCAGAAAGAAACGAGTGCCAATAATTTGTTGTATACAGTGCTAGAATTTAGCAGAAAAGGAATATATACTTGGCGTTTAACATTCAACTTTCCCGACTTCGCCACCTATTTTTGAGGACGCTCACCTATTCCTCAGTTGATTAAAGGTATGCCTAGCCTACGAAGACTAAACAAGCTGAAATCGAACGTTTCAACGGATGCTAATGGGGACTTTGATTTCATCTTATCTTAGCCACTTGAGTAGGGCTCGTGACATAGGGCATAGGGAGTCAGTCACTGCGGGTATTTTGCCTTCGTCTCAGGAACAGTGCAAACACAGGCTCCGCTCGTCGAGAGTTCAACGAGAGATTGGATGAGCTGCTCGGCGAATAAAATCAAAAGAGAGGTTTTAATCGCGAGATTTATTGAAACGAGGGCCGGAAATTTTTTTACTACAGAAAGACCCGAAATAGCTGAGATATTAGGCATTTATCCAGAAATCTCTAGAAATCGTTCATTGGCTTTGAATACTCAATGTGACAGAACTGGCGTATTGTTCACGTTTCCCAACCATAGTCATATACTAAGTTAGCAGGTAAGCACAGTATATATAAATAATCAATATCGAAAAATGTATTAACTCTCCAATCCCTTCTCTTCCAAATAACTTTAAGATATTTCGCCATATAACCCACCAAATATTACATTAAGTTACATTTTAATACTACTCGATTTTAAGATTTCGACAGTTGGGGTTAGAAGACGTGAGATTTATAAATAAAAACGTTATGAAATTAGTATAAGGGAGTTCGATACAATTTAAACTAGCCGTTTTTCGGTCTTTCCGTTATTAGTTCAAAGAAATGCCGTGGAAGGGTGATAGTTCGAACGACTTACTGTAGCGATATGTTTTCTAATTTTTTCTCCATTATGGTTTGTATGATCCTAACAGAGAATCTATACAAGCATAGCAACATCTTTCAAACATCGAATGGAGCAAACAGAAATTTTTTATTAATATGCATGCAATAATGGCGATGTTACTGGCAACAGCCTGCAAACGGATATTCAGGCCTTGTATCGACTACCCTCAAAGCGATGCTGTTTCACAGACAGCAATACGAACACGCAGTAGCACGCACCCGCGTGGAATCCCCGCGTTTTTCATTTTTTCAGCCATGACGACGATTCTAAACCTTTTATCCTGAATTTCCCAGATTCAACGCAAAGTCATTCTTGTGCCCCTTCATAAGAAAACAAATTTGAACGTAATATTTTAACGTGCGTTTTTGTATCTATCAGGGATTGCTTACGAACTAGGATGGCTTAAATGGTTTATAGCAATATCTACTCAAAATTATTTTCATTCGTCAACACTAGGGCCACTGGTTCCGCTACTAACGTTCAGTTCGTTTTTTATGATCTAGATAAAAACTATCATTTCTAATATTTAGCTATTAAGGTGCATCTTTTTTCTCCAAAAATAAATTTTACTGGAAAATGTTTTTTTTTGTTTTAAAATCTGATATTACAAAAGGTATAAAATAAAAACAAATATGGTAAACGATAGCATTCGATTAAACTAGATGCCGAAGAGTCACATTGGCTTAAAATCTCTTCCATAAGAACAGAACTAGCGTCACGACGACATTCTAGCTCGATCGTTGAAAGCGCAATCAGCAAATGAAACTCAGCGATGTAAAACGGAGCTAAAATGTTTGATAAATCAAGACGATAACATACAGATTTGTGATTTACTTTGCTATGGGCGATTTTTAACATCGGCAATTATTTATAAATCTCATCGATGGCGACTCGTTTCCCTCTCGTGCTTTTGGCGCAAAAAATCGGGATTAATGTCAGCGATCGCCGTCACGATCCAACATTTCTCTTTTTGCAGCAGTCGCAGATTGAAAAATGAATAAAGACTAGCCGGTTTTTTCATCCAATGAATCATCTCGTTGATCATCCCGGCGAGGAATTGATTATATAACACATTAATATTTCTTCCCTTATAAACTTCGCTTGCATGTTATGGTAGTGGAAACCCCCTACTGCCATATTTCGTGCCTGAGTATAATGAGAAGCAACTCGCAAAAAGAGCAAAGATTTAATATTGGATCAGATAAATGTGTTATGTAATAACATCGGTACACTTGCATCTGCAAATCGGATGAATGGAATTTGAAATTCGCATTCTGGATCAAGAGTATTATGTTTATTCGAACACGTCCAAAAAAAATCGGGGGAATTTATTGTGAAACTCGTGCACGAAACTGTTGGTCACTTAGTGGTAGACAAATAAGAGAGAAAATTTCTCAATAAAAAGAATAATTCATGAACATTCTACATACATTATAGTTGTAAAGTTAAAAGTGTATCAATAGCTGAGGTCATTTTGCACATATAAGCTCCCACCGGTAATCAAACGCGGTACTGCTTTTATCGAAGTCGAAACACTTGGCTATCCGTGAGCCCTTCAACATACGTCTCCACCTTCTGTTTGATGGAAAATTTTTACGGAGACGAAACAACTTAAGACAGAATTTCATCAATCTAGGGAATAATCATCTTGGCTCAGTTTTCTGATATTAAAATCGTAGAATTCTACATTATTTTTCAACAGAAAGTTACGAGGGATTATATTAAACACACAATAATCTCCTTCGCGAAGTCAATATTCCCGCCTCTTCATAAGCGTCTTCATCTAATTTCTCAGGTCCTCATTTTCATGTCCAAATATTAGCATTTTCATTTAGTGTGAGATGCTCGTTCCTAAATTATAAGAGGAACAATCAACGAGAATAATGAGAACGAGCGTGAGAGTCGCTGGAAGTTGAGACAAACCACTGCTGTCGAGATGGAATTCAGGAGCCCAAAAGACAAGCTCCTACGAGAGGCTGTGCTACCGCGGACGGTTGTCGAAACTTTCAGAAAAATTCAGAGGCATTTGCGATGGAAATAAGTTCTCGACGTAATCTGGAATGAGACGGATGGGGCAGGAAGTGTTGCCCGTGAAGAAGATGAACTAGGGAAAGGATGAAAATATGGATGTGAAAAAAGGGACGTAATTTCGAGGGCTAAAGGAAAAAGACGTCTCCTTCATTCAAGGTGAGTTCGCTCGGATGAAGGAGCTGAGATGACAGAGAATGGGATGCGAGAACATAGAGAAATGGCTGAGGGTTACTAGGGCAAGAGAGTTACAATTAGAATGGATGGCACAGGCTGAAAAGGGAAGGCGTGAGCAGAGAAATCTTCGTTAGTGGAACAGATTTCGTGAAGGGGAAACGTAGGAAGAGATTCTTCAAGGATCGGACGAGGACGAAAGCCAAGGAATGAGGAATGAGAGGAAAATCCAATTGGAGGAATATAGATTAATACGAGAGGAATTCTTAAATACGTGATCCATAAAAGAGTGGATGGGGAATGAAACGAGATGCTATCGGAGAGGAGATAATAAAAACTGTTCGAGGAAATTAAAGACGTCCTACGAGATTTTCCCGAGGCAAGAGGAAGTTGAAAACGAATATATAAATAGGAGAGCGAAGAATCATTTCACGGTGTAGCATGGGTTCATTATAGCGAGGGAGGATGCATTGACGAAGCATTTTTTTATTCAATGCCACTCGAATATAAAAGATGATTTAAAAAAAGAGGCAAAAGGATGTCAATGGCTGAATAAAGTTCATTATTCGAGAAAAGAAAGAAATGCAAACCATTGTAAAAATTTCTTCAGCGTGCTAACGATAGCGGTATGAGTAGAAGGTATTATCCAGGAGAAACTAATCCATGAAAAGGGATATTTTATTATTAATGGGAACGTTTGAATGCGACATACCACTCGTTTCTTCCAAATCAATTTATGAATACAGCTATGAATTCAGCAGGAGATAATTATAACAGAGAGTGGGTAAAATCCTGAAATGTAATCAGCCATGAAAGGATGTGTCCGATGATATACCCCCTGCCACACGCCGAAAGGCGGCTTGCAGGATACTCACATAGACATATATATGATACTATGCGTTCCAAACATGTTGTTGAACAACGTATTGAAGAAGGGGATGATTTATTACTATATCGCACGTCATACTGGGGTTGGCATATGAGAAGGTATCATAATTATATCCTTGCAGGTGATTATTTAAATAAATCGCATCTATTTGAAACACTTTTCACCTTAGTCAGGCCCCATCTGGAGTGTGCGGCGAGTATACGACTTGCGTAACTACAACAGATACTCATTATCAAAATTACAAGAATCCAAGCAGTCATATTTTTGGATAGGAAAAATTTTATAATTTTATCATATGCATTATTTCCGTGACATAACACACGTATGAAATTGATATCTGGAATACGCGGCGAGTATATGGGATCTAGAGGATGAAACGTATACTCGTGAACTCGAGAAAGTGCAGCGATACGATTTGTTAAAAAATGTTACGATAGAAAGGCGAGCGTTACGCAATTGCTGAAAGACGCAGGTTGGGAATCCTTGAAAGAAAGGAGATTGGGCTGCGACTACTTGATAAATTCAGAGAAAGTACATTTTCGAAACACTTGATCGTTATTATGTGACCCCTACTACGGCCGAACTGACAATGAGCGTAAAATAAGAGATGCGAGGACAAGTCGTTTTAGAGACTCATTCTTTCCGCGAACGATACGCGACAACAATAAGCTAAAGAGCTAACTCTCAACTGTTTGTGTAAGGTCTCAAAGTTGGCGCAACTCTTGGTGTTTACCCCCTGCCACATTTATTTCTGTATATTTAGAAATCATTGCTTTTAGTAAAAGTCGCTACGTGGGGCAGCGAACTCAGTCTTTCAACGGACAGCGCCCCTGTCGCGTGAAATTAAGATCTACAACCCGGAAAAAGAAAACGAAACGTCGCCGTACCCGATCATCCAGATTCGCACTCCCGCGGATTTTGCGAGAGCGTGACCCACATCTCCAAGCGCGCAATTCCTGCTCTCTATTCAGCGCCCTTCACTCGTTTTCAATATCGAAAAATCCCACGCCGATCCGCATGAAATTGTCAAAGCTTGGAATCTCGAAGAAAGCATAAACGCGCGGAGGGAGCGATTTTTCCGACGGGACTCTGTACTTTTCACGTCGCTCCGTTACAGAGGCATGGGCGAACAAAATAAATCCATTAGCGCGTCGGAGAAGGGGAGTAAAAAATCGGAAGAGGGTACGTTGAGGGCAGCGGAGGAATCGGTTGAACAAACACGACCGCCGAGGTCCATGTTCTGATGTGACGCCCCCTTGCGATGAACGCACACACTGTACGCCATACCTACATTGTCCCCTTCACCCACGCCTGCCCACAATCCTTTCTCTCACTCGCAGAATCCTCTCTCTCATCATTCCACTTCCGCCATCGCTGCTCGCATTCCCCTTAAAACCACACTCCTTTCCCCTCCTTTATTATCTTTTCCTCTCCTCAAACTTCGTTTCCACCTCAGCCGCCAATTTCGCTCGCATTTTTCCCACTTTCCTTCGACATTCCTCTCTCTTTATTTTCTTCGTCCGTCATCATTCTCGATTTCTTCCGTCTCCTTTAATTCGTCTCTTGTTCTGTGTCCCTTCCTCCTTCCGTTTTGTTTTTCCTTTCTGTCTAGCATTTAATCCTTTCTTCTTTGCATTTATGCGTCTCTTTTGTCCCTATCCGAGGTTTTGTAGTGTTTCACTTTAACTTCTATTATTGATGTAATTACGCTTACGAAACCGGTAGCGAATTAAAGTCCCTGTGGAAAAGTACGAAGTTTCTTTTATTCTGCAATGCCTTTCACGAATTCACACCTTCAGATATCGATATGATCTATTACTTACCACTAGCGGTATACCGTAATACGGGATTCTGAATTTTAAAATCACCGCACTGGTTACGACTGTAAACCTGAGAGCCTAAAGAAAAAGGATACTTCATAGGTTTCCACTTTTCTGCAAGGATTCCTACATAATCCTTATTCCTGGATATCTGTGCGTTTCTCGACAAATGCTACTTTAGAAATTCTAGTTTCTAGTCTAAATGTCATTCTTTTATTTCAGGTTAATTACAAAGACACGCGTATTCTTCGGTTACATATTCGATTAATCCAATATCAAAAATAGTCACATTTGAAATAAAATTAATATTTCGAAGCGTGACTTCGTGGAACTCAATACACATACTTAATGCTTAATGCATTAAGAATGCTTAATAATTTTCGCAGCAAATATGTATTCGTTTAATTAAGACAACGGTAATTAGCTTAGATATCAACCCGTTGACGAAACTAGTCGAATAAATACCTGCTGTGGAAATAACTATGTACTCTTTCTTTAAATATATAGTCACCCTTTTTCAGGTTAACCATGTCGAGAGACTCTTACATGCTGCTATAATAATATGCGTTTTATTTTACATCCTGCAATTAATTGCTAGTTTACCCTCTTGTACAATTGAGAAGAGACTATGTTAATTCCCTTCCACAATAAATTCCTCCGTTTCCCTTCCCTTGGTTCCCCTTTTTGTCCACTCTAACATCCTTCCCCTCCCCCTCATTCTTCCATTTTTAAGCCCCATTCTCTCCATCCTCTTCGCTACGCCGTTCTCTACCTCACTTAGCCGAGCTCTCCGGCCACAACTGTGGAGATATTGATCTCGATTCAGGACCTACGGGAGCACCAAGCACCACCGTGGCCCTTTAAGTACCACCTGCTCTGCACCACACATGCATATTCCTTTCACACACGCACTCTCTCCCTCACGGTCAGCGCTTCCCTCTTGTTATCCTCACGTCTACAACCTCTACGGTCCCTCCCTCCATCTTTCTTTTTAATATCCCTCTCTCTAAATCGTATACGTGGAACCGCAGAGGCATCTAGGCGTTTCCCGCCATTACAGCATCGCACCATCACGCCCGAGGACACTTTCAATGGCACCACCGCTTATTCAGATATTGCTCATGCGTTTTTCGCCCCTAATACCACAGTGCGTTCACGCTGAACTCTTTTTGTTCCCTCCTCTTTGCATGTGCCTTCCAAAAGGGCAATGCAGCATTCGAAGCGCAGGAGGGAGGAAAAATGGAAGGAAAGGGATTGGTTGCCAGGGTGCAGTTTTCTTGAGTGGCAGAGTTTAGCCGCGGAGGTTTTGTTTCCATGACGAATTAACTTTTTGAAGTTTTATAGCTCAACCATAGATTATTTAGCGAGGTATGCAGAGTTTCCAATACTACGTGTGACTGCGCAGCAAGTTAGTGAGTATTATTCCTCTTGTTTTCGAATTAAAGTTTTGATCAGGCGATAATGGATTACACATGCATACTAGGAAATGTAAATCGTAGTGGGCAGTTGGTAAGTAAGGTGTAATCTACGTACTTTCACGAAAAGCCAATTTTCGTGCTAAGGAAATTAAATGGAACCCCTAACGAAGGGTTATTAGATTCCGTTTAAATCAGTTCGTTTCAGAATCATATTCCATTAACAGAACGTTTCCTTAGTCAAAATGCGATTCCCCATAAGATAAACATCCTTAAATCCCAAATACGAAAATAGGCCAAAATCTGTCATTTAACCACTAGAAAACCATCAAACTACTAAAAATACAAGAAAACTGCGAAAATAGTCGGTAACCATTCTGATTTGGTCTCATCTAAATTGCTTTGTTTGCATGATCGCAAGCGTATGAAAGAGCATACTCTAAAACATTCACTAGCGTAATCTGTCTTCATCGGCCAATTCGCTACTCGTCAGCCGAGTATCACGGCAGTATTATTCTCTTCTAGAAGATATTTCCCCCACACACAAATTCAAAGATCAAAACTGAATATAATGATCATATCCCACCGCACAGGGTATTAAAGTAGTTAAATCGTATGAATTAATTACTTACCTACAAGGAAGTGAATTGGGCTTTATTTTTTACATTTGAATACTTATGATGTATTCTAGATGAGAATGAGTTTATGCTGTGCATATTAAACCTTTTAAACTAATTGGTGGCCGACATTTCAGAGTTGTGGCTGGATCGACTCGAAATATTTATAATATTCATCAGGAAAGAAGCAATTCACAACATGGTAACATATTTACACAAAAATGCAGCTACTATATATTTTCAATATTGTTAATATCAAAGTGTACAACATCCAACAACAGAGCAGTAAAAATCAAAGAATATATCAATAAGGTTTAATTGCTTAAAGATGAAAGATAAATTCGAAAATTTTTAGTAAGTCTTCGGCTAATTTAAAATTTAGTGTTGGTTGTTTTAACGAATAAATAACGCAATTTTTCAACTCGGGGTTAATATTGGCATCCTTAAAGATGAAGTCTGACCTATAAAATTACCAAACGCGGAGATGAATATTCATTTAATAGGGCAAAAAATGTTATTTCTCTCCAGTCTCTCTCTCTCAATCAAATATTCATTAATGATTCCCCTCTGATGCCATAATAAAATGTAAGATAGCGGCAGTAATTACTCACAGAAAGGGACGGATTCTGCGCCAAATTATTCGTTTGCGAAGACAAAAGGTGGATGGAGGCGAAATCTTCCACTTTTTCACGAATCGCATTAATTTCGACCATCCCCTTCTCCTCTCAAAATTCCCATTTACCATCTTTCTGTTACACCCCTATCTCTCCCTCGCCATTCCCGACCGCTTTCACTAATTTTCCTTAAGCATATTGATCTACACGATCCCCCTCCCTTATCGGCTCTCTCCTATCTGCATAATTTCTTTTTTCCTCCACTGCGTCTACCTTCTACCTTTCAGCGCACCCTTTTTCTTCCTTTATCCTCTTCCCCATTTTTCCCTTTTTCGTCCTTTTCTCTTCCTTCATCTCACATCATTTCGGTTCCATTATCTAACCCCTAAATCTTGAGCCAATCCCCTGAATTAAAGATAATAGTCGTGAAAAAAATAGTTTTAAACAAAATCTGAGCTTTCAATAAAAAGAGCCAAACACATTTCAATTCCGCCGTATTTATTGGACATATTTTCTGGTTATCTTCCATGTTTACAAGAATAATGATATCCGCTGCGGAAGCTGAACATTTTCATCGCATCGTGCGTTGGAGGGAACTCAGAGGGAACTCAGAGGGAAACTCTTAATTAGAAAGAAATACAAGGAGATGGAGGAGGCCGTGATTAAAGCAACTCAAGTTCTCAACGGATTAATACCAGTTATTCGCTATCGGAAAAGGCATTCGTAGCTAGCGCGATATCGAAATTGGGGGCGGAGTTTAATTTTATTCGGAGATGCTCGAGAAAGCTGAAATTGATGCTTCGAATCATTGCTCATCCACTCATAACCTTTTATGCATTTCTTTACGTGAGAAAATTGTTGCGCAGAGGTATTTTTATTGGTTTTGGGGGCAAATATCAATTTAACCTATTATGAATCTATATTTACATCCATTAAGTCGCATATTGGCGTGGAGTTTACATACGTGGATAAGGCTTCTTCTGATTGCTCACCTCACAAGAGTAAAATAGTGAGAAGGGCAAATGAAAGAGCTCGAATGAAATAAACGAACATTTAAGCCCTGAAGTAATTAATTTTCAAATTTTTTATCTCTATGAACTTTAGTATGATGTAATATCCTTACTGAAATACCTCTCAGTTCGGTTAAGTAGAGAAAAAATAATAACTAGGAAATTGACTCGGAAATAAAATATTAAATATGAGTAGACACCGTAAAGAAGTGAAAGGTGAGATATCGAAACCTTTTTAAACTATTCATAACGAAAAAGGATTTGGCCCAAATCGAATTCAAAATAATATATGGGCAAAGATACATGCTTTTAAACAGATTATTAGCTTAATATATTTTGATTGGATACAGAATACCATTATAAGTGTTACTGTGGTTTCTATCTTACACAGCTATTGAAGCTTCCGTGTCATTAATTAGCAATTTCTGAATACACTCAACTGACTAGCGAATTACTTTGTGATATTCCCGGACAGTAGAAAAATAAAAACATGAGCCACTCGTCACTAGGAAACTAAATCTTATCTTAAAATATAAAGGATAACTTCGCAAAAATATCACACGCACAAACCACAAAAGGACACGAATAGTTTCCATGTGGAACGACATCTTCAAGTTAAATTCAACTTTGCAATTTTCTTCATATTTAAATAGGAATTAGTTTCCTGATGAAAACTGGTCCCGTTTTTATTTTCCCACTAGTAACTACTGACATAAAACATGGTCAGGTATTTCTGGCAGTCATCTAAGCATAATAAGGCAATCCAATTTCGTAATAGCAGTGGAAGAATTTTTAAAAGCGTTTCGACAGCTGAGGTCATTTCGCACGTAAGCCCCCACCGAGGATCGAAGCCGGGACCCCTTTTACCGAAGTCGAACGCGTTACCAACTTGGCTATCTGAGAACTCTAATCCAATTGCAATTCGAAGATTGTCCTGATGATTGTATCTATATCTTAACTATGTTTTTGTGTGATATACGCCAAAATTTTTAATTATATTATGAAAAATTAAATGTATTTCTGTAATTTGCGTGGTTATATGGATTTTTGACGAATCCATGGACTTGAAAAAAGTCGGACGGGACCGGGAATCGAACCCGGGTCTCCCAATTGCCGGTCGGGTGCTCTGTCCGTTGAGCTATCCATTCTTCCTTGGGATTTTTCCTGGATGCGCACCATCTTGCCCAAAGTCGTTCTTACCCATTTTCGTTTGTTTGCTTACAATAATTATTCAGGATACCGAATACCAATTAGAAATCACATATAAAAACCGCGAGATATTAAAATGAGAAATTTAGTTTGAACGCCTGAATTCAAATCAAAATATTTCTGAAGAAATTCAGGCCAAAAAATCTTTAATATGGAAAGTGCTGAAAGTAGAGGAGAGTCGGTATTGAATCCTCGATCGTAATTATCACGACGTGATCGTCACCATGGATACAACGACGGCTAACTTTTCGCCTCCTTTATCACTCACGGAGAACGAAAAATTCATCCCCGCTCGGCTACGCCTCTTTTTATTCTCCCTCGAAGGTGATGATGGAGGAATTTGTAAATGAAGCGTCGCAGTTCCTAACTCGGCTGCCCACTCCCTTCACCTCCATATCTCAATAATTTTCCCTCCCCTTTTTTCTCCCCCTCTTATATCACATTTTTCCCTGGAGCAATCAACCACAGTTTCGTCTCCATTCTTTCCCCCTCATCATCGCCACATTGCCCTCCACATTCCGAATGTTTTCGTAAATGGAGAAACTTTTGGCATACCTCTTCTCCCTTTACCCCTCTTGTCGCCACGGAATCCCAAGTTTTCTCCAATAAAAAAATGATACCTACAGATCACCCGCCGGTGCATTTTTTCACCCTCCTTGTTTCGCGTCCTTACTAACCACTTTCCGAAATAATTTCCATTCATCCCCCCCGGCCGGCGTGCACAGTTTTTATTCCAAGTTGGATGGAAAAACAACAGTTGTTTTGGGCTTCGTTTTTCTTATTCGAACTCCTCTCTTTCTCCCGATAGTTTCGTGGTAGTTTATTTTCGTCCCGCTGCGTGGAGGGAGAGTGGAAGATTTCTCGTTCTTTCTCCATTTCGCTTTTTTTTAATTAACGCCGTTCGAGCGAACCCAAACCGCCATCTTCCCATCCTCTTCAGCCCCCTTTCCGTGGCGGGTCCCTTCCACTGGTGTCATTGGGAACAGCCGCAGAAGCGTTCGGGTGGAAATGATTAATTTTTTCCGGACAATCAATAGAGAATTCTTCGCACTCGCGTATTTTTTCCCCCCTCGATTTTTCGTCGCATAGCCCGTTTACAATACTGATTCGCTGAATATTCATGAAACGATTTTATTCGAATACGCCCCATATCTTGCCGTCGCTATCCGCAAAAATTAGCCAAGAAATTTTTGGAGCGAAAGGTTTGTCTGTGTCGTGATTCTCGCCAGGAGGTGCTCATTTACATCTTTCCTTGTTGCACTTGGTTGGATTCCGAAGCCCATTTCCTTCTTTTATGTTGTCATCGTCCACCTTTGATGTCTCCTCAAAGAGACATACCTGATGTATGCATCCATAATGATACAAAAAGGAAACAAAGCTATCTTTTTTCTTGCGGAGGAATAATTAACATATATTAAGGGGGATTTAGGGTATTATTATGTTACTCCCCTATGTATTAGGGGAGTAAAACGTATTTAAATGAACCCTTGTCGATTTGCCTGACCAGAATGTAAATGTTTTGCTTTCATTCGGATTCATCAAACAGAAATAGCCACGCATTGAGAATATACTAATTTTGCCTTGAGCTTCTAAAACATGTCTGAAACTATCTATAACTATCCGTTAACATCCTTAATGGCACTTGAAGCTGCCTGAAATGAGATTCTTTAATGTTCGGTTTTTGTAACAGCCAATTAAAAACTCTGAAAACATTAAATAATCTAATTTCACTATAGGCATCATTGCAAATAAGTTTGAGGTGATTTTGTGTACCGAGAGATTCACTGCCATTATTAAAACAATTAGAGGTCAATCATCAAATAATTATGATTTGGTAGTATCTTGGTGGCAGAGAACTTTCCATACGAGGATCCATGTGTGGTTCACGAAAAAATAATAATATCTAATATAGTATAGACCACAAAACATTATTTAAAACCAAGCTAACTAAACATTGGGTCATCAAGAATTGTTCCATATCAGGAAGAGCAACTTTTACGTTTTAAAATAGGATTATATGAGAACTGCAGAGAAATTTGTTTGCATTGGCAGTTCTTACATGGAAAGTAAACAATCTTAGCAGCTTTTCCGCTGACCTTACAAGTCATTTTAAAAGAGAGATTTTCAAATTAAAATGTTTTTTTATCTCTCACAATAAAGGCAATGCACTATAATATGAAATTTCTCAAGTCAAACTAATCCTGTTCAAAATGTTATAGTAATTTTTTCTCTTCATCGAAATAAAATTTTTCGTTGAGCACTGTGCAGAAAACCGTCTTCAAATAATACTAGAACATTAATGAAAAGAGAAGTATTTTTGCTTTCCGCGATTTATCTACAACAGCAATCATGGGAGAATATTTTCTCCATAAAAACCAACCCTACTTCTAACCAAATCAAATGTGGGACACGTTCGCCGGAATGAATTAATGAATCCTGATAACTACAATTTTCTAGTTTAATAGCTATATCAGCATTCCAAAAACTGTTTCCTGATAATACCAACATGTTCCGAACGACAATCAACAAAGTCTCTGCTATTGCTAACTTCGTGAAATGTTTTTAATTTCCTTTAAATTATGCGAAATGTTTCTACTATACTGATCGACAGCGCTTAAAATATTCTATTTCTACGTGTAACTGAGTTAGTTTATAAAGCAACCTTTGGCTTCGTTAGCTACGAAATCGACACAAATTTAAATAGGAAGAAAAATCTAGAATTTGAAGAATATGGAGAAGTACTGGTAACTATTTTTCCTTTCGATGATCTAAATCTCACGCAAGGGAAAGATAACATTCATTATTTCTGTTTATCTTTCGACTCCAGCCTCCGTCTTCTCGATGGCTCAAGGTTGCTAACCATTTCATTAATCACATTTTGCTTATTTTGAGCAGAACAAGCATAATCTTTATTCGTGAAAGTGAACATAAGTGATAATTTTTGATAATTCAGAGGCAAGAATATCTCTACTTTATACTAATAAGATCGGAAAATAATTAAAAAATAACCTTAGTAAAAGATACGATCTCTTTACCATGATTCCCAGGGACTCCTAACATTCTCCTCCCGTTTCTCCTTCTCCATACGCTCTCCGCAATTAAAGGAATGCTTACTATCTGCAATCATCTTTCAATCTTGATGAATTCCTACGAATACTATAATCTTCTCTTATGAATCATCTATTCAACTCCAGTTTTCAGAGTTTTCGTCTTATGATCACATTCCCCACACAAAGATTTCCAACTTTATCCAAGTTACAGACTCACACCCTCTCATGTTGCCAGTGCTGAGGTAAATAAGCTGATTGATATAAATCTAGAAATTGCACACAATTCCCATGCTCATTATCATTAACTCAGATATCTATTCAGTTTACCGAGAAAATTTCGCCTTTTTGTTAGTTTATTAGCCTGCAGGATACACAACTGAAAATCCATTTACATCATTTTAATCCTATAAGTTCTTTGGCTAATAAAATTATAAACCACAGTTTCGTCTCCATTCTTTCCCCCTCATCATCGCCACATTGCCCTCCACATTCCGAGTGTTTTCGTAAATGGAGAAACTTTTGGCATACCTCTTCTCCCTTTACCCCTCTTGTCGCCACGGAATCCCAAGTTTTCTCCAATAAAAAAAATGATACCTACAGATCACCCGCCGGTGCATTTTTTCACCCTCCTTGTTTCGCGTCCTTACTAACCACTTTCCGAAATAATTTCCATTCATCCCCCCCGGCCGGCGTGCACAGTTTTTATTCCAAGTTGGATGGAAAAACAACAGTTGTTTTGGGCTTCGTTTTNTATTATTTCATGAGATAAGGTGTTTTTCCAATTGCTGGCTTTGAAAATACGCACGCTACGCCTTTGATATGAAAATGCCAATGTCCAAATTGACCGTGTGCCTAATCCGATATACCCAACAAGGAAATCTGTGGAATTATAAGATATAGGACTTTCAATGGCAGGTAATAAAATGTTACAGATATATAATTCTATCGATAAAATATAATCCGGGTAGATTACAAAGCCATTAGATCCTGATATAGCAGGAGCTATTTTGGTTATCAAGTTACGTTTTAATGTTCAGTAAATTACAGCTTTGTCGAGTGTAAATCCCACTTTTTAATCTTTACTCAGGGACAATATAAGCTGAAGGTTAACTTAATTTTAATGAATTAGTATTTATAACTCACTAAATGGTGTCCCACGGCATCATCATATTGAATGTAGATACATTAATAAATGTTTTGCGAATATAAAGAGTGACATAACGTAAAGCATACACGAATGACGAATTCCAGAAATAACATATAACAGTTGCTACTCCGTAAAATAAAAAATAAAATAACTCAAAATTATTACTAAACACAGTAAAGACTCAGCAAAACTTAAATACTTCGGAGACAGTATGCACTGTGTTGCTCACTATTCTACGAATGAATTCAATGTTGCCTTTTAAGGATTAATAATCCTCCGCCGATTTCTGTGATATTTCAACTATACGATTTCAGCCAAGCCTTAAATCAGCGCCCCATCGTGTATTTCCCTTACAAACATGCAAAATCATGCTGAATGAACACCTATTACATGAACACACAAACTCGCACTTGGTTTTAGAGGTAATATAATTTATAAATAGATCGCCACGATCGCTAACTATATTTTTGGCGCTAACTTGGATCACTGATTGTAATACCATTGATACGCTAAGGTTTCCTTGAATTTCATTAAGAAGAACTTCACCTTACATAAGAGTGTATCCGAATAATTTCAAAATACTGAGAGAATTATTTGATGAAAAATCTACTGAAGATTCGTACTGAAAATATACGTTTTGCGGAATTTGTGCATATTTTATGATTAAATACTTATTTTACGGGGTGAGGAGGAATGGATAATAATAATTGTAGAACTAATAACGGATTCACAGCTGGAGCTTTACTGTAATAGATTATTGGAGAGCAGAATTTATTTCATTCGACGAAGGTTTGGGGAAAATGAGTCACAAATCCATTTTATGGTAAGTGCCTTTCTTGTTCTTCCATGTCAGAGGGACGTTTTATACGTTAACATTATTAGAAAACTGAATCGTAAAAGGGTGAAAATTGAAATTTTCCGAAAACCAGAGCGCTAAGTTAATTTTCTAGCGATACTGGATGGTCTATTCTTCACAGGAACTACGGTCCAGGTAAATGATGACTGCCTTCTAGAATTATGTACCCAATATTTTTCGACAAACTACGTCGTAAATTAAACGGCTCCCATATACTGAGCCAGCGACAAAGGGTAGCGAATTCATTTCACGATTCCTTTGCGTATTATCAGAAACGACTGTACGTTCGGCATCAGCGCCGAATTCAACCCATCCAATATTAAGTGAAAAAAGGTCCCCTGCAGCATTAATCAACTTTTAAATGCGGGACGGACACTAAAGCACCCTTTCTCCACCTGTCCCTTCATTCTCCTTCCAATTCTAACCGCGCACATAACTTTCCACCAGATCGCCCTCACAAAGTTTCACGTTTCGAAAAATATACGAGTAAGGCCGATTGCCGCTCCTTTTATTTAACTCTCCATTTGTTCCGCAAAGATGGACGATGGAAGACTCATCCTTTCGCTTATTTACGCGTTTTAATTTCGCGTTTGTCCACCAAGTTTCCTCCGCTCTTCTTTGGGCATATCGCATATATATATTTCCCCTTTTATACCACCGTTACAACGTGCTTTAAAGCGGTTGACAACAGGGTTATGCGTAGGAGAGGGGAGCGACTAAAGAGGCGAAGGCAATGAAAGGGGCCGAAAAGGGAACGTTAGCAGAGCCGTCTGAATCCGTGGAACGCGGTTTCCCCAACTCTCTGCTTCCAACCATTAAGCTTCCTTCCCATTTCACTCTTCGCCTAGTGATCTGATGCAGCGGAGCAAGAAGTGGAAATAAAGATGAGAGAATGAGGCATTAACGAGACGTTTCTCTTTTCTCTTTTTTAACAGGTCCGCCTGAGAAAGGGAGAACTATGGGTTTGCTCGTGTATTTAGGAAGTGGGAGTGGCGATGGGGCGGGAGCGTAAGAGGCCAGTCGCCCCCGGGCCTCCACTCTTACAACGTCTCGCTAAAAGACTGCCGTGGCTTCGGGATTCAGTGCACCAACAAAGGTGGTGTAATATTTTAATGGCGGAGGGGCTTTTCTCTGTCCATCCACTCCCATTACTCGAGTGAATGGCTAGTTAGAGCATAATTATCGTTCCTTCCAAAACTCACACTACATACACCCAAAATAATGTTTTCAAAGGACTTAGTATGAGAGCTCACGCGATATTTTAGAGAGTGACAGAAGGGAGATTCATAATACTCTATTTCTATCGTCGTAAGAATTAAGCGCTTATTCATAATCCTCGATCTAAATTTGTTACACGGACTTTCTATTTAATTTAAAACTTTAAATATAATTAGTAATCCCTAAATACTCAGGTGATAACTTGGTGAGGATATGAATTTATGACAGTAAAATGAAGTGAACCTATTCTTTAATAAAAATCTAAACTTACCGGAAATATTATGTTTTGAATTTAAAGGAGATAGCGTTTAAAATGTTTGACTATCACGGCATGACGACAAGCAATGCATATCAAATTAATTCGAGGAAGAGTCGAAATCGATAAATTTCTCTTGAACTCTGCGGTTTTTCTTTTGTTATTGTAACTTGAAACATTTTCATACAAAGGTCAGATATCAGCTCCTTGGTATACTTTATGACCTAAAACAATGTTGGTAAGAGGTTTGAATGATACTGTGACATATAAACCACTTATTTGTCACAAGATGTCGCATGAAACGACAGCATGAAGCAGGTTGATAATGTAAACTGGGAATCGATAGTTCAATATTTCGATTCAATATTACCCTAGAATTTTATGATACATCAATAGAGTGAATATAAAAAATTCACTTATTCAATACTCACTTTTTACAGAAGACAAAGGATGTACTAAATGTCAAAGCAAGGAGGTATAAAGCAAAGAGTGAAAAGTATTGCATTCATTAATCTAAATTTCCAAGAGAAGGTTCGGAGTCTTACTAAAACGATACAACTTGTGCGCTTCATCGGTCAAAATTAAACCCCCTGGACGTTTAACTTCCAACGGATGTTTTGCCACCAAAAACTGCCTCCGTCTTTATATTTAAGAAGCAAGAACAAGACAAGAAGACGCGGTAGTCTCGAATAGTACGCGTAGTCTCCGAGGCATTACATGCGGTAGGAATTGAAATCCTGGGAAATCCTCCCTAACGTCCAAGCTCCAGAAGTCTAATCTATCCTTGTCCGCCAGACCTTCGGGCTTAGACCTTGGAAGCTAAACTCTAATCCATATACCGTATGGGCTATTAGGGTGCTCTAGATCCAGCGCGGCCTGGATAATGCATTCAGATTCTGGAGCAGTATCCCCGATTCACGTCATCTCAATGACAGGCACATCTTCCCTCTGGAACTTTGGAATGATTACCAAATTTACCAGAAGACAATATCTTTGATGCAAATCGGTTTCAATGGCTGCAAGTAAAGCAATGCCGCGAGGCTTCAGCAATCGAGACGCGAAAGAAAATTCCAAGGAATAAAGCGAGCTATGAAATTTATGCAGCACTCCATTTGAACCTACTTATGACTCTCGACTTATCATTCCTATTCTTTTAATATTATTAAGATGAAAATGCAACTCCATTCAAATAATTCACTGTGAATTACCTTTGTATAAAAATAATAAATTCTATTGTGGAAACAAGAAGATAGTCACAATTACGTCCACTTTAATATTTATCATTATTGACGAGCACATACAACCATTCACTTACCAGAAGATTCAGATTATCCGGGATTCGAATCCGGGACCTACAGGCCGGAAAACTAGCACTCAAACATCGCGCCCGGTACCAATGACTATGAAGTTATACTCCAACAACTAATTAACGAAGATATATCATAGCAGAACGTTTTTAATACACATGATGGTCGATCATACTTCACCAAACTTCATTTTAATATAAAATTCACGACATTAATTTTATTGTAAACGATATAATCATCACTAAAGTTGATGAAGAATTTGCAAATAACAGTAATATTCATGTATTAAAGAACTTTCAAAAACGTTAAAAAATGATTATAGCGCTATGATACCACAATACTTGCCTCAGATTTAATCTAATCCTAAACTTAGTGCATTTAAAGATTTTACTACTCATTAATCTTACTGAATATTAACTGCTTGTGTATGTCTTCAACATAACCTTCGTACGATAAATTTAGAGGTAAAAAAATTGAAAACAGAGATGCCAAAATTACTCCGAATTCGTTTCCTGATAAATGCAACAATAAAATGAGAATTTCGTTTAAAAAATACCTACTCATGTATCCTGGATTCTCCACTCCCCAATATAAAATAAGGATGCAATAAAGTGGCTGAATTAAAAATGACTATCGTGTGTGCAGTTTCAAAGTCCAGTTCTTAAAGTTGATTAGCTGAGCGTTGAACTCACTTAGCGAAAACAAGCCCTCATAAAATGAAAGAGGGAACGATATAGTTTCGCATTCTAAAGAGCATATTTCCTTCCACAATGGTCACGAAAGTTCACGAACGTCGTTAATTAGAATTATACGGCGAAAAATCTTCATCCATTCGGAGTGATTCAATTCTCCAATTTAATTCCGCAATTAAACTCCATGGTAAGTGACTAGAGATCCGGTTCCGGAATTCATGCAAACCTTTTTATTTCGCCAAAACTTTTCGAACCGTTTAACGGAAAGGTCATTAGTGCAGCATTAAAACTTGATCAACAACTTGGAATCCAACTACAGCGTCCCTCGTCTTTGCAAAGCGAAGAGTCAACTTTGCATAATTAACGGATGACGAGGGAGTACTTTCGAGGCGGGAAAAATCCTAAAGAACGAAACGTAGTATAGGAGGAAATGGAGCGAAAGGCCCGCGCTTCAACTTTCTTTTTTTTCTAACTTTTTGAAATAAACAGATCGACCCGAGCACTTTGAATGTTTAATCAGCTCGATATGTGTGATTCCGAAAAAGAGGATTTATGGATTAGAAACGCCAGAAAAGGATGATTAAGAAAAAGGCGTCCAAAGGAGGAAGATTAAGCCGTCAAAAGGAGGAAGACATATCAGGTAAATTCAGGTAAACCATGGAATTCAACTTGCTACACATAACGCAGGCATAATGAAATATGTATTCTTGTTTCCGTGCTTGGGTGAATCTCGGAAGAAAAAGGGGTCCAAAGAAGGAAGACATATCAGGTAAATTGAAACCATGGTAACAACTAACTACACAACGCAAACATAATAAAATATGTACTTATAGTATTCTTGTTCCCCGTACTTGGGTAAATGTCGGCTGCTGCTCCGTTTGAAACTAAATACTATAACAAAGTTTTCTCCATTCCGCAGTATAACATTACTAATACAATGAAACGGATGAACTTAAGAGAATGTTGAATGCAATTCTTGACACTGAAAATGTTTCATAATTTACATTTTAATGAGTTATATTCCCGTATAATGGACTCTGCAAAATTATTTCAAAGAGCCATACGCGGCTCTTTGGAAACGCACTCGTGTAAAATTGAAACGATAAGACTGGAATGTTTAATACCTGTTTTTTTAATACAAACTCCATAACCCAATCCCCAAAATACTGATTTTAAACAACCAACAATACCAATTAATCTCATAATGAAACTTGTTGGGATAATTCTTCTAATTTTGCATGTTAAAGAATTGAGGTAATCAAATCAAATAATTCGTGATTTCGCTCTTCTGTCTCGAAATTTTCCTGTTCTTGGTATTGGACATTGCCCTTTTATAAAAAAATAGTAAGCAATCTTCTCCTCTCATAATTCTCTTATTGTAAGTATCGTTCGGGATTCCCTTCGGGAATACTAAGGGTTCCACAATACGAATCTACGGATCGAGAATCGAGTTTAGCTTACTGCTGAACTTCTGAATTCGCTTGTTTGTCATGCCTTTAAAATTCGTTTAACCAAAGTATCTCTTGTATTTCATTACCAAGAGTGTACCCAATGCGTTTCTCATAGATGCAGTTTAATTTTTTAGATCGGCGATTCGTTTCTCAGCATGCAGTACGACGAAAAACTTTGACGCTGCTGACGAGCAAAAATCCATTCGAAGAATTTCGCCAAAAGAAAAAACACTGCGTTTGCTGAGGTAACATAGCAACCGAGACCTCTCCTTACGCCTACTCGAAATGCAAAAAAATCGGAAATCCGGAAAGGGACAAAAAAACGCACGGAAATGTATATTCGGTCCTTATTAACACATCAATCAGTGGGGCGTAACAAGTCAAAGCGAATGAGGGGACAGTGGAAACACTCTCTCGAAGGAGAAGAGCGGAAATGGATAAAGAGAAGAGGAATAGGGAAAGTTAGCGGCCAACAAGATATAAAAAAGGACGCTTTGAGAAAAAGAGGGGGAAATCACGGAGGAGGACCGGGGAGACGGGAAAGAAAAAAAATGCACATCATTAATCCCGTGCAAAAAGATTTCATAGTATTCCTCATCAAAGGAAACTACGGCGACCCTTCCAAAAAAAAAAGAAAGAATTCCATTCCCTTTCCAGGAAGGTTTCCCCACCCTCGGAAGGGCCTTATTCCTTAGCTGCGTCTCCACGGTGAAAAACACACGACTGAAGAAAGTTTCCTTCCTTTGAACTCGCGGACCCTCGGAGAGGGGGAACAAAACCGTAGGCGTAAAAATGAATTCTCTCGTCTTCTTAGTATGCGAGCGATACACAATGGACAAATCCTCCTTCCACTTTCGAGTTAAGTCCTCTTTTTCACATGCTCGTGACCCCACTTAGCAATAGAAGAGGAGAATAGAAAACGGTGGAGAGGAATGGCGTGCTTGGAGGGTGGGAAGTCCGTGAGAAAGGGAAAAGGGAGGGCAGAGCGGGAGATATGGAAGGAACTGGAAATTCGACCCCTTTTAGTGAGTAACAAAGGTATATATCGACACTCTTTGTATCTTTTATTTGGAGCATTGGGTGGGGAGAGGAGAAGTATCGCTGTTTGAAGGAGATCGTGAGGGTGGTGGCGATATGAAGTATAATTAAGAACGAAAAAGAAAAAATAAAAGGGCCGAGATAGGGTGGATGGAGGAGATAGGGAAGGGATGAGAGGCGTGCGGCTGGAGAAGGAATGATAAGGAAAAATCGAGAGGAGAAGAGAGGGGAAGGAAAGAGAAGGAATAGTGATGACGGAAACGAAAAAGAATGGGAAAGGAATAAAGTGAACAAATATCGGTGGAGATAAAGAAGAAAAGAGATTAGAGAGCCGTAGCTTAAACGTGAGGAAGAGGAAAAAAGATACAAGAGTAAAGAACCAAGAGAGAAACGTAGAGTAGTCGCGGTAAGGCGGTCGGGACGTTTCATCGCCACCTTTCACGTTTACCTCTGCTCCAGTTGGGACGCTGTGGCTACGAGAGGTGAATGTTCTATTAAAGAGAGATTACGTCCCCACCACCCCACGAAAACTCTCCACTCTCTTTACTCACCACTTTCTAATTGAGGAAGGAAATATTGTCCCTTTTCATTTGCGGAAGTATTTAACACCGTTTAGCGAAGCTTAACAAACATGCAGTACAATTCTGCGATATATCGCCTCTCCAGTTGCCTAGAAACGGCATTGAGCGAGAAAATCGCCGAACAAACGGAAAAAAAACATGATGATATTTAAGGGCATCCAATAAAAAATTAGTGGTATTTTTTTATTTAAGGTTTCTGTTCGGTTCATACTCATTAAACTCTATTTCCATAAAAAATTAATTTCTTTAGATACCCATTATTGCCAAAATACTGAATTTCTTTACATACCTAACAAAAACACATATAGCAAAGTGGCCTGTTTGGTTTTAATATTTTAAAAGGGGTAAAAATGTGTGAGGTAAAAAAATTAATTAACCACCGCATTGAATGAAAATTTCCTATTACATTAAATTATCATCGCATTGGCATCCTTTGCCAATGGACCAGTTCTGTTTCACCAAAACTTCATCCGCCTTCCTGCTATTCAACGCACTTATGATTTATCGTATAATAGTTTCAGTATCCTTGTATTTACATTCTCTTGAAATTTTCTCTCCATTTTCCCTCGTATTTTTCTACTTTGAACGTCAAATTTTAAATGTTATGATTAAGGTTAACTATTTTATAGAATAATCTTACAATCTTTTAAGAATGCGACATCCGTTGACATTCTGCTATTAATTGCATCAGAGTAACCACAATTCATCATAGAAACAACTTGTCTTCAAAAAGTTAAAATCGTACCCTCTGATACCAAAGTCAAAAGATCCCTATTCCCTGATCTAGATGCGAACCCGGTACTTCCACATTGGCATAATGACTTAACAAATGCCAGCCACAAACGAGTCATGCACGAAGGTACAGACAAAAGGACGTGGTGAGGGAAGTGAAATAAAAGTGGAGAGAGACACGGGTGGGAGGCACGGGTGCAAATGAAGGTAAACGCGTGGAAAAGAAGAGAAAATGGACGAGAAAATGGAAGGGGAAAAGGAAGAAGTCGGGAATATGAAAGAAGCGAGTGCGAAAATGCGAAAAATGTCCCCTTTTGTGGCTGCGAGGGCGGCGTGTGGAAGCAGTTTACCGCCCGTGATGTCTGTAATGGCAGTTCGAGCACGACACGAGAAATTAAAAAATAAAAATGCACGCGCGTCTGAGTGCTCGCTTGCACGGGCACGGGAGTGTACGGAATACGCGTGCCCTGTGTGCACAAATAAATAAAAGCAGTCGCAGTTTTTTGCGGGCGCGGAGGTTAATGTTTGGACGTTCCTCGACAAAAATCGACCAATGGAAAACGCGTTTTGAGAGGCGTTCGATATCGAAAAATAAAAATATCGGAACGTCAACCGCAGCGAGGGAAGGCTCGCTTATACCGCATCGCTTTTATGTGTGGCCGTAAAGAATTGGAAGTGGAAAGAAAGACGGATTGGAGGAAGGCGAATCAGAGAAGAGGAATAAAGAACTTCATTCCCATAGAACGAGACTTATGCCATTTCTCTAAATGACACTGTGTAGAAAGTGGCCAAGACGTGCCATGATCCGACTTTAAACATCAACCTGTTTCCGCATTTTGAGTGACGATAGATAAAAACTAAAACAAAGGTGATTAATATGCATGCAACGGACCGCAGACAACTGATTCTATTCATTATGTATCACAACTAATTAAAGATTTGGCTGCGTTATTAATGTCACACCCACCATTCATAGAAATAAATTTTTAAATTCTTCAAATTTGTAATTCTATATAGGAAAAACTATTTAATGTAACTTTATTTGAGTAAATATTAAAATACAAAGAAACAAAACAAATAAAATCGTTGTCATTCCGAGTTTTTTTATTTTCTTAAATGTCGTTCCTAACTCCTAGAGCTTCTTTTCAATGTTAATAGATTAATGAGATATTCTGTCAATATAAATGATACCGAGTTTAGAATTAGTAGGTTAAGTTCCTATTTTTTGTATTTTTTCCTATTTGAAGTTGGTTTTTCCTCGGTGTGATCATAATGGCTTTTGGCATCGCTATTGGGAAAATAAATATCTCAGACGTAGACAGCTTGAAAAATCAGCTTTAGGAAACGTATGGAAACCGCATATACATGCTTTTCTTATAAATTAATTTGTATCATGCGCAAATCGAGAAAAAAATAACGGGAAAGAATGGACTGAATTATAAAAGAAAAGACGAGTAGTAAAATCCTTGGAGAAACAGCGTGACTAGTAAATATTAGTAGTTTTGAAACTATTGCATATATTGGTAAATATTTCGAGAACTAAAGATACTCTATCCCACCAAAAGTGTTATAGTTATCATTTAACCTGTCTAACTTCACTAAGCCCTCAATAGTCTATACGGTTCTAAATCTCTTTTATCTTAATTACGAAGTTGTGGCAATATTTTATTGTATTCCAGTAACCGGCATGGAGCCTCCTTTAATGAATGTTAATTATTTAAGTCTTTTGGTAATGGTTTGTATACATCAAAAAAAATATTTTTCACTCTAAACTCGCAATGTGGTCAAATTTACAAAACGAAACACATATATACACTATTTAACTGTAACACTTGGTGCTTCCAATATATATTTAAACATAAAATAGAGAAATGAAATAGAGTAAAACTTATGTTGATTATTTTCGAAAACTAATGCCATTATTTAGGAAACACTACTTTATTTTCAATCTCCAAGGGTTAAGATTGGGTTAATTTGCACTAAATTCGACCACGTATTGCAACTAATATTCCTGGTATCCCGAAATAACTATTTCATAGTTAAACCAACTTTTTTTCCAGGTATATTGTAACATAGTTCTTACTATAATTTTTATATAAAGATATACTTTGTTTGATTTTTCATGAACTATTTTTGTTGATTATTTTGCTAATTTGTTCCATTTCTGAATTAGATATTTGATCCGTATATTTTATTTTGAGGAATTAAGCTTGCAGTTGAAGATTATGGAGTTGTAGTATCAAAGGATTACTTAGATCCAAAACACTTACAAAATTTAAAGGATAAGATTATACGATCTCGAAGAAAATACTCGCAACTTTCATTCAGTTGCCGCTTGCTCACGCAAACAAAAATTAAGACGAAAATCCCAGTAACTCGTAGATAACGCAAACATCTCACAGGAAATTGAATACACCCAAGCTCTCTCACATCCATCGCGATGGGAACCATGATTTAGACACGCTCTGCTCCTCCATCGCAGCTTTTGAGTTACCTCAACATAACTCAATATCCGCTACCCAAAAAAATACCATAGGAAGTCTCGGAAGGTCCTATTTCCCAGATCCCAATCTCGCTTCCTCTTTACCGCTACACCTATCCATCCTTTTAAATCAGCTCAATACTAAGAATCTTAGGATACTATAAGCTGCCACAGAATGATTTTCCCAATTATTCCTTCGAACCGAATTAATTTTACATGTATTTATATTGGAAATTTTACCTGTTTTGGATTGTTATAACCATTTATACTATTATAACATGGGGACATACCACGAAATAGAGGCCGAAATTAGATTCCTTGTCACTTTTTTATGATTAAGAAACTAGGAACCCAAATTTTCGTATATCGTAGAGGTCTTAATAGTGTCCATAACAACGATTTAAGTAAACAAGGTTCATTCATACGTAACATTACAGAAAATAAAAGGTGCCATTATCAGGTCTGATCTGAAGCGACGCTTCTCTGATGTGTAAAATATACCTTGTTCACTCTTATTAAAGTTCCCAAAATCAGATTATTCGATATAACATATCGGAGAAAATTTTTGGACCAGAATTAATCACGAAAAGTTCACCGGGAAAGAATTGAGAGGAGAAAGAGAAGATTGAGGAAAACTCACAGCTTCAATAGGAATAAAACGAAGCTGGCAGTGCAGAAATAAAATTGACAGGACAGGAGCATTACATCATGAGGATGGAAGGAAAAGATTCCCTGTCAGATGGAGCGAAAAAGACATGGATCCTCAAGGAGAGGTAAATCCAAAATAAGAAAGGAGGGAAAATCAATGGAGTTAACATAGAACTGTGTACAAAACATAAAGGAATAATGGATGTAGTGTAGTAGAGAGGGTACGTAGTATATAGCGAAGATAAGATGAAGTCTAGGGGACCTTCGAGTAACTCCGTCTCATAAAGTGTACGTATATCATTTCCAACTTCCCTTCTCCTTCATACATGAAAATCTCATCCCTCACTTTCACTACTCCTACTTCTCCCATTTTCTCTTCCCCTCTACGGCGCATTTTATGTCCTAATTCCCTATCCTTCCCTTTCCGTATTGCCTTTCTCCTTCCTTCACCCCTCTTCCTCAACCATCACTCCACCCTTACTTTATTTTCCCTTTCAAAATTCTCTCCCGCTCTTCCCCGCTCTATCCCATCCCCACATTCCTTACTTTATTTCCTGCTTCACGATACTTCTCATCCTATACCTCCACCAATTTTCAGTTAAGCACTCTTCCCTCTTTCTCTCCTTTTCTCCACAATTCCCCCCCTCTAGCATCTTTGCCATTCTTCCTGCGCATTCCCAACTGTCTTCCCGACCATATTCAAGGTTGAGACTAGCATAATGATGAAAACGGCGAGGCGAGAAAAAGTTTTCCGTTGAGGGCATAACTTCTGTGTTTCCTGACACCCTTCCTTTTCCTCCTTATTCGTACCGTAAAAAAGTGGAGGAAAGAAGGTGTCCCCCGAATACATCCATCCTCCAATATACTCCGGGGCCCTTCTCCCTCCCTCTCTCGAAACATCGTTTATTTATTTTTCGTCTTCTCCTCACACTCGTCCCCGACCTATCTCACTTCTTAGACTTCCGACACTAGCCCGCCACTCTTCCCATTTCGTATCACCGCCTCCAGAATCTCTCCCGTCCGATTTTTCGATCCCTTTGAGGGTCTGCAAAAACTTCCTGGAATTTCAATTCCACGTTGCTCGACGGCATTTCGATAGAAGCAAAGGAAAATGGTTGTGCAACAGCCAATAAACCGATTTATAATACTGAAAGGAGCACGGTTTTGCTACGAGCTCCATTTGCTGGAAAGCCATCCCTTGCTAAATGATTTCGAAAAATTGCTTTGATGTAGTATAATATATTAATTGGAGTATAACATATAATTCATTGACAAAATCGACCGTAAATCGAAGTGAAACGTGTTCACCCTTAGCATAACATTATGCGGTGAAATATTATGATAACTACAAACAATTTTTATTTCATAGTCTAAAGTATAGTATTTCTTCAAATGGAACAGTCCGGTATATAATCTATGTTACTTCGTCTTTGTCTTGCAAGTTTGAGTGATAACCTCTAAACAGCGCACGTGAAGAAATGCAATGGCTCTAACGATATGAAAGTTTAATACTATCCCAGCATATTTGTCTAATGTAGGAAGTATTAAAACTTATGATTATCATTAGACTCAGTAACGATAGAAAATAAATCTACGCTCGAATCGATCACTTTAAAAGCACTTAAATAAATATTAGTTCTTGCGAAAGGGAATACTTCAAATGAGGCAACTTTTCACTGTATTAAATTAACTTTCTGATTTCTGCGTAGCTAACAGCACTATCCCTAGTATGAAACAGAAAAAGAAAGGCCTTAATTTCAAGGTAGTTTGATGTAACTTGAAGGTCATCATTCGTTCCTTGGATTAACAATATCTCATTAACTGACGAGTTTACTAGATTGACAAGTAAACGTAAAAAGTTCACTGGAAACAGATAAACTTCTTAAGGTAAAAATTATCGATTTATCGCATTGTTCGAACATGTAGGAATAGAAAAAATTACACGAAGTATACGAATTATAAACGGGATATTTTAATTCAATGAAACGACAGGTCTTTCTGATACAATCAATCGAAGTAACTACACTTTGATTTTCAGTTTACTTCAGAGGTCAAAATTATTATGTATAATTATTTTACGTACATTACACAGCACATATTGATACATTTCCAGTATTGGAATTAACCTATTATATTTCTTCTTTACTCGTATTCAATAGTTTTTCTCAATTACTCCATCGAACATTTATATAACTGAACACAATCACAACTATCAAGACATCGGCTATTTCAGACTAAAATTCAATCAAAATCTACGAATGAATAAAATCTATCCTCTTCTCATCTATATAATTTCTATTTATATATAAAATTAACACAAAAATATACACGGAAAATGAGATATTAAACAAACCGCAAAGAATAGAAAGTCAGATTGGTGTAATAACGCTTCCCACGAACGATAAATAGTGTATACAAGAGGAGAGAGAGATTAAAGGAAATCCAGAAGAGTATTATCGGGAAAATGTTTCGGTGAAACACAGTATCGGTGAAGAGATAACAGAGAGCGAACTCTTTGCCTTTATCCGATAAATCGATCACGAAAATGTAAACTGAATTCAAAAGCAGATATGCCTGCAATTCTAGACGCCTTTAATCGTATTCGCGTATCCAATTACGGAATCGTTCTTAAGTAAATATTCTGTTATAATCTCCAATAGATGAAATACCACAGTTAAACAATAATGGATTACAGAACATTTAAATTGAGAAATAGAAATCATTAACTCTTGTCGCATTTATAATTAAACATCCCTCTGAGCAGTTTAGATTTAGGGCCTCCGGAAAGCCTTGTGGGTAACGCGCTCTAGTTCGGTGAAAGCGGTTCCGGCTTTGATTCCCGGTGGGGTTTACGAAATTACCTGAGCCGTCGAAGCATTTTAAAAGTTACTACTACTATAATATTTAGATCAAACGAAAAAATTTAATAGAGGATGAATCTCTAAAAACATTTTGCAAAATAGTTTTCCGTGAAGTGTAAATTTTATCGTATCATATAAATCAACACTTGAATCGATTATAGTAAACCCTCATGATTCTACCTCCATAATTCTCAGAGGTTCGAACACATGGAAACGCTAATTGTGTATTTGTGAACCTTTTTGCTGATGATACATTAATATCTGTATCAGAAGATACTTATGAAGAGGCTTGTTGCAAAATAAATTCTACTCTTGCTTGCCTAAACACCTGGCTGAAATTTAATAAACTTAAATTAAACATGGATAAGTCTAAATGTAAGAACTTTTAGAAGGGAATGCATCAGCTTTGTAAAAAGAATGAGGGATGTATATGAGTGTGTAATTTTTTGTAATTTATTTATTTTTTTTCTTTTTTTTTCATTTCTCTTGATATTTTTTATTTTTTCATTGTTTGGTTTATCTGTAATTTTTTAAATTTTGTTGTCACATTACATTTGTCAATAATTGTAAAAGAAATAAGGATAATGTATATGGATGTGTAAATTTCTTACATCTTTTATCATTGTTTGCTATAACTGTGAATTTATAATAATGTTGTCTTATTGAATTTTCTTTATAAAAATTGTAATTATTAGAATAATTTTCTAAATAAACTTCTACTACTACTAAACCTAAACACATGAACATCCCTGCTACACTAGCGCCATCGAAGTCGGCAATCATAACTACATATGTGTAGTTGTGGTTGCATAAGATTGAGGATGAAAAACCCATAGCTGTTGAGGGTCGCAATCTTGGAATCCTGCATCTCGGGATAGTGGTATAAAATCCCGAAATCTAGAGATTTATAAACAGGAATGCCGGAACTTTTCTATTGATTTATATCATAAGACTATAATTTCATCCCTAATATTTCAACATAATAATACCCCGGTATTTAAGAGAGTAACTCACTTCCCCTAAATGCATGGATAATGTCACCACAGCTTTCAGAATTTAAACCCATAAACATAAAAAATTCCCACATGATTAAGGACGCCGATACCGTGTACATTTAAATGAAAAATCTAATCCAAGTTTCCGACCAAAACTGACTGATCACTCCTGAACCTCACCTCAATCCTCCTTCGTAGGGCACCATTTTATCGAAGGCTTTCCTCCGATCTCTCTTCGCTTTCCTTATCGATCTACTTTTCCCTCGTTATTTACTTCCGGCCATTAAACCTCTTCCCTCCCCCTTTTCCTCCTCTCTTCCGTTCTCCCTTCTCCATTCTTACGCTGACTGCCTCTTCTTCCGCACTTTGCCCCGATTCTCAATACACTCCCGTTTCGTATATTTCGTTCCTCGTGCTCCACCTTTTAAACAATCCGAAGAATCTACTCGCGCCCGTGCACTCGACTTTAAAACATATCTTCCTGCTATGAATCAACCTAATAAGTACTCAATCAATTATCAATATAATCTACATCAATGTTGCGCCATCATTGTTTACCGTCTTGCTGCAAAAGAAAAACGCAGATAATTTCCAAAGAGAAACGGACATGAAGAAAGTCTCACAGAATCGGGACTCGAACCCACTCTTCCGCTTTCCGGGTGACTGCTCTAGCCAATTGAGCTATCATACCAGAAAATTTAGATATGCCGTTCAGGAGATTTTGTGAGCAAGGGCGTGCAAATGTGCAAAGTTACCTTCCCCCTTCTTCATATGCAGATAATTTTTCAATACCTAGATTAAAGCTCAAACTTCAAGCGAATGTACGTTATAACCTACCGGTAGTTAAAAATTGTTTTGTTTTGAATTTGAATTAAATACCACAAACGGATTTGTGTAGTTTTCAAAATTACCCTACATTCAAGGAGAGGGTAAGGATAACTTCTATGCAAACCCTCCAAGAATGGCGAGTCTACATTTTCTGTCAAGATAGACAGACAGATTGGTTGGACCAGTAAAAGCAAGTATAAGATACAGGTTCCAGTCCCAGCCTTATAGTTTTTATCCTTTTTTTGGGCGTTTTTCGCAGGGAATTGCCCAATGATCGGTTAAAATTTAAAACAGTTAAAAACTATGGGATAAAATTGTATTAAAAGTACTCTTGACGATTTATGCGGCGGCAAAATTAAAGATGATACGTTTGGAACAGAAAAACAACAGAAAATCACAGCGTACGTCTAACATTTTGTGACGTAACATCGCACAAATATTGACCAAGAACATCAAAATTTATAGACAATATAGGAAAAGTATCATGTTACCAGAATATTACGTTTTTTATTCCATTAAAATCCTTCCACAAGTCCACCATCTACTTAACTTATAAGATTTTCGAAGAAAAATTCAACCGGGCGTGTTTTTGGAAATTTAGTCATGTTTGATCCTCAGTAGCTACGTAACGGATGGGATATATGAGAAATGACTTACCATTCCATGATCAGCAATCATTTCTGTATATATATGCAAAGTTTCAGGTCTGTANCGAATATCCATTTGTTTTTCCCTCCTTCAGACATTTCCGACATTTTTTTACCTGAGTAAATATGTCACTGGCAACCCAAGACACCCTCAGAAAAACTTTCAGAAACCAACGCAACCTTCTCGCGCAGGCTTTTCCGCGTCTCCACTAATGAACCTCTGCGAAATAAGACTTCCCGAAAACTTCCTCAGCAGCAGCAATGAAAGAGACAGAGCATGTAAGGGAGAGAGAGAGAGAGCAAACGGGGGCATCATCCCTCCCTATTCCTTCAACCCCCCAACTTATTCCTCTCTCCCCACACAAAAAGAGTCGCACAAAAAGGGAAACTTATCCCTTTACATTTCCTTCCACGCCACTAAAGATGGCTTTAAAAATCTTCCGTGAAAACTCGTGAGATGGAGGCCCATACTGTAGGAAAAAAACCGTGACGTGCATGGAAAGAGGGTGATGTGATATGGAAGGGATAAATTGAACGGATGGAAAACTGGGATTAGAGGAATGGAAAAACGGGGGCGGAGGCATGCCGGATGATGATCTGGTCCCGTTTAAGCCTGTCTATTTTAATTTTATCTAAGACTTCAACGTTTGCAATTCTAAGCGCCATAAAACAAACAACTGTAAAACACACAAATATACCTACGTATACATTTCCATAAATTGTACAGTTTATCCCTCAGATGTCGTAAAATGTTCTTTCCTCTTTTATCTCCGGTAGATATACAAAGTCTTAAAGCCCCACTTAATTGCGCTTCTCTCTCTTCAGTTGTCCGGTTGTTTCCGCCATTCTGTAAGGACACATCCTCTTTTTCTCGCCCTATTCACTTATGAACGTTATTTTTCTCTTCTTTTGTATCGAGAGGCGTTTTCGGTGGAGAGCGTCCCAATTCCATCGAAACTTTGGCAGGAATTGTTTTTTCCTTTACTCAAGCAGCTATTCTTATAGCTTCTCATGATCGTCCCAATCGACAACTTTTCTATTACTACTAAATACTCGAAGTTTCGTCCTTGCATCTTTATTTTTCGCAATGATATAAAAATCTGGAAATTATTTCCTTAAAAATACATTTCTTTGTATTTCTTATAGCTTTACAGAAAGATAGTTTTGCCTTTAACAAATTTCTAGCGACTTTCAAGACACGTTCTAGAAGTTCTCTGCTAAAAGAATTTTACCATAAATGAGATAAATTATGACCCTTAAGTTTCCGAACTTTCTTAAGTTTAAATTCTACATTCTAAGAGGGAATTGGCTGAAAAACGGATATTGCTGATAAAGAACAAAACTATACTTGTATTTAAAAAAAACTGAGATTGGAAGAGGGAAATGTGAGGTACTATTTGATATAATAAAGTTTTAAGAGGGAATTCACCAACTCCTTTCGTTAGCCAAAATTATCGTACAATAGGAGTATTTCAGAGTCCCTCTTACAAGGTAGATCTTAAAACACTAAAGATAATGTTCAACCTTTCGGAAGTTATACACTAAATTCCGTCGTGATCGCCATTAATGTTGAATCATGTAATAATAATGTAGTAATATTCATAAAACAAATTCTTTACAGTAACATATGCAATACAGCATGCTGCGTTCCACGTTCGTTATTGCCTATGAAGAAGTAAACACGATCATTATGCTGTTGTTACGGACACTGTTTACTGGTATAATTTGTCACAATACTATTACTCTTTGTAATTCAATCTTCGTAATTCTTCTTAATTATTCATAGAAAAAATATTGAAAATAACGTAGGCACTCTAAATCCGTCTCATTCAGGACTTTTCATGAGGGACTCTTAAAACGCTTCGAAACTCTTTTTAAAAATAGTACGTATAATGCTCTATAATAACGATCCCGGCAGGTTCCTCAATCTGACTACTGACAGATACAATATATCGTCACTCTTCAGCTAAAATGGAGACTGAAGGATTAATATCAACCTGAAAAGTAGAAAATTCCTACTTCTTATGATTTCGTGCATAAGTAATGGTCTACAAATGAACGCATCCATAAAAAAGAGAATTTTAAGATTCCCAAAAGCATTCAGCATTCAAATTCCTCAGGATTTCAAGTTGATTCCCAAGGAGAAACGGACATGAAAAAAGTCTGACGGAACCAGATCTCCAGATTGCCGGTTGGTTGCTCTAGGAGCATATCTTATCGTGCCAAGTCATCTAAACCCTTTTCCTTGCATTTCACGTTAACTTTCTTTAAGATTCAGTTTCGAATTTAACAAGTTATTTCCTAAAATGATTCAATTAAAGTTCCTCGAAGTGCTCATATACGATTTATAGTATGTGTTCGCAAAAGCCATAACTAGTACTCCTACGAAAAATATCCTAAGCTCCCAAATTATTTAATAAATTAAACTTTTAAATACATGATAATTGTGCACCATTGGGATTTTGTTTGTACTAATTGGTAGGACCACCTTTGCTGAAGAGTTTCGGGTTTGATACCGATGGTAGAGTATTCTTGCATCTAATCCATTTAATTGTAATAAAATGAAAGGATAGAGCAGTAGGGTTCAGAAAACACATCCGGTTTTCAAAATCTACCCACAGTTTCATCACCATATCTCAGAAAGTGCCCCAGAAAGCAAATGAATATTAATTTTTATTCAAATAATTTCTACGTCTTTCTTTAAATAAAACGGAATGTTACAATTTAAAGGGTCCGTTTGAACAGTTTTCATAAGCTTTACAGCCTCACTACAATAAATTCGGCTCGATTTGTAGGTCGAGACAACGGAATGGGTATCGCGCAAGAAGAAATTCCATTAATGTAAACGATATCTCGAAAACATAGATCTTACTTTAAGAAAATTAAGGACAAAGGGGGACTGGCGACATGAGGAGATATATGAAACCATTTCTTCCGCAATTAATACGTATCCCGTTGCAGTTCCATCTGAGGTGAGCGCCATCTCGCGACGGGTGAGCCGAATGATTAATTGCCCCGAATATCCATTTGTTTTTCCCTCCTTCAGACATTTCCGACATTTTTTTACCTGAGTAAATATGTCACTGGCAACCCAAGACACCCTCAGAAAAACTTTCAGAAACCAACGCAACCTTCTCGCGCAGGCTTTTCCGCGTCTCCACTAATGAACCTCTGCGAAATAAGACTTCCCGAAAACTTCCTCAGCAGCAGCAATGAAAGAGACAGAGCATGTAAGGGAGAGAGAGAGAGCAAACGGGGGCATCATCCCTCCCTATTCCTTCAACCCCCCAACTTATTCCTCTCTCCCCACACAAAAAGAGTCGCACAAAAAGGGAAACTTATCCCTTTACATTTCCTTCCACGCCACTAAAGATGGCTTTAAAAATCTTCCGTGAAAACTCGTGAGATGGAGGCCCATACTGTAGGAAAAAAACCGTGACGTGCATGGAAAGAGGGTGATGTGATATGGAAGGGATAAATTGAACGGATGGAAAACTGGGATTAGAGGAATGGAAAAACGGGGGCGGAGGCATGCCGGATGATGATCTGGTCCCGGTAAGATCGGCTTAGAACATTGATGGGAAATTTCTACGTATCATTGCGTCATATGAGAAGCTATCAGGCCGCATATAAAACCAAAAGGCCAAAGATGAGTTGAGTTTTGTCAATATATATGTACTCTGTCAACAAAGTTGAAATTTTATTATCCTTTATTTGTATAAAATTAATTTGTATTTGTCCTTAAAGGTCAGGGCGTGTGCAAGTAAACTTAAAAATGTACGTTGAAGAGATTTGTTGTATTTTTTCACAACAATTTATTTCCAATAATCGTCATTAGGATCATTCGTCGAAACCTGGTCGTGTATTTTCATTAAAGAAATTATTGTAGAAAAAAATTCAACACCTCTCTTTATTCCGCATCATGGATTACCACAAGACCTTGCCTGCGACCGAATTTTATTAAAAATGTACGAAGTTATACAGCAACCACCAGTCTCCTCTGAAGTTGAAATCATCGAAAGTTAAGTGTGCTATTATAAGTGAATTGCATTAAACTACAATCCATTAATACGTATATGGGCCTCAGTATATTGATTCCATTTGGAAATAAGTTATAAAAAGAAAATAAAATATGGATTAATTTGTCAATCAATATCATTCGAATCAAAAGGGCGAAATTGGGACATTAATTATATCCAGGACTAAGACTATGACTATTTCTAAAAAGAAGGTAAAAATCAAATTTGACGTAAATGATTTTGTATGCCTAAATACTTTTTGAGTTAATTGTGCT
>KZ308372.1:127545-236782 GCA_000376725.2 Ladona fulva
TTTGAGCTTTTTTTCGATTCTAGCCCACTGTGCGTCGGTGGAATACACCAACTTAACCCGGCTGGGAACCCGAGAGGAATTTATTCAACTTCTATGTATTTGCCAACAAATCTTGACTGCATGTCGTGTATTTAAGAGACTTTTGTAACCGATAAAACTTTCATTAATTTTGCTATACATAATAAATGCTAATAATCTTAATGATATATTTAAAAAATTAATTATTTAAAGGAAAAATACGAATTTTCATTGTTTCACATAATATCTTTCGACCAAGTCTCGCCTTACACCATCGATTCCATAAAAAATGCGAGTTATAGCATATATTGAAATTGTAACTAAAATAATAACGATAATAACAATGGATTAAATAAACAACGACTTCTATGCATCGAAAAGGAAATGAATGAAACTCGAGGATTGCAAGCAAGTGAACGATGGGAATGAGCTTGTGATTCCTAGCTGAACTATATTAAGGGGTATTTATTATATTATTTATTACGTATTCTCAGTTTTAGAAGCGGTGCCGAGTTAAGATATTTACGTCCGTCTCATCTACCTATCTACTTTATCTATAATGAAATAAATGCATATCTCTAATGATGACCACTGAATGTACACTAATTATACTTGAAAGATTCGAGAATTTAGAGGGATTCAGAACGTAGATCGAGTTAAATAGTAAGCTGACCAATAAGAAAAACTTAGGCAAATATCCACAAAAGACAGAAAATCTTCGCTAAAATGTGCGAGAAAACCGAAAATTTTCCAACTGAAATCAGATAAAAATTGAAGAATCCTTATTATTTCCCAAATCTTGTGGTAATGAAGCTTAACATATGTTGTTGAATTCCCACGAAAGGTAGCATTTTAGCGCATTTCAATGCACGTGCAAGAAGCTCTTCATTTACCCCCTAGATCGATGAAGAAATTATTGTAACCAGATAGTTAAAGAAAATTGGACAGGGTTAGGAGATAGAGGATTATGAAGTGAGTTCCTTCGCCACCAACGTTTGACTAGCCATGATTAAACCTGTTGATCTCCCACAAGGATGGCTTCATCCAGACAAAACCACGAAAAAAAATACTTATCGTACTCATTATCTATAAATTTCTGACTTCTGTCAGTTTATTGATTGTTCATTCAGTTTTCCTTGAGGAAGCGATTGCAGCTAGAGTTGAGAAAAATCGCCTCACGTTTAAGAGAAATAACTTCCGATGTCGGCAAATACCTCTCACTACACCGCCAAAAATTCCGCAGCGACGCAACCTGAGCAGAAAACTGGCAACACGAATTTTTGTGTTTTCAAACAACTATTTCCATGATTAGTGAATCGCACTCCCAGAATATCATAAAAGAATTGCAGGAACATCGGCTACATTGTGGTATCTGCAGATTTCGGGATACTTTTGCATCCGGTTACATACAAAAGTTAATCAATCTCCGCTAAGATGTTTATTTCTGACATTAATTTGGCGATAAACTTCTGCAAAGCAGGTTCTAAGAGAGGAGGAAGTTACTTAGGTTTCGAGGAAGTATCTCTCTGCAGATTATTCCGCGAAGACGAAGGATGTCACGAGAGCTATAATTAGCAACCGTCAATAGCCGGGAAAGAAACTGCGCTAGCCCTGGCTAAAACGGAAATACATCCTCTGTGAGTATGCAATATGATTCAAGGTGTTAAATGTTTCGGCTTTCTGAATATGATTTTATTATAATTAGATAAGTAAGGTTCAAATACTTAATGATGGATTGGTGGGTGCCAACGTGCAAAGAAAATAAAACAAGAAAGGAACTCCGTAATCAGAAAAATATTTAGAAAACTAGACAAGAAAAATTAGTGAAAGTACCATTAATGACATTTTTCACAGAGCATGATAACAAAAACAGAGTAAGAAGTAAGCAATCGAATGTAACTGTATGTTATCATACTTGATAGGAGGGAAAATTACATGCATATACATTCATTCCCCGCGAGTTATCATATGGTGTATGGCAAAGGGTTTGGAAACTCCGAAATCCCTAATTAACTACTTGGTTAGCGCACCTTTATCCGGAAAAAAGGACAAATTACAGCTAACCGTTATTGCTTCAACCTCGCGAAACAGCTTTGATTTCTAGCTTCGAAAATCGCGTTCACTGAGAACGGGAATAACGGTTCCGCGTATTTCATCATGAAACCACTAATAAAATATTCTGAATAGTTTATACCTATACTCGGGTCTTCTTTCCTTAAAAGACTCCCAGGCGTTTGATCTTTTCTGATACACTCCTATCAAAGCTGTAGTCTCCCTTGACGAAAAGAGCCCCTCTACATTGTACGCGCTCTAGCTACAAGATCATGTCCTTCTCCCTACAAGCTCTATACCCCTAAATAACTGAACCAGCTCAAGGAATTGGCTTGTGATACTAGAGACTTGTAGAGTCTTCTGACTTTGTAGCAATATGTCAAGGATGATACGAGAAGGTTGAATGAAAATCTGATTTCGTAAAATTTTTCCACGGTATGTTTTCTACATTTGCTGCAATCATGACAAAAAGGCATATTTAGTGTTAATAATAGATGAGTTCAATTGGAAGTTGTCCTACGTTGAAATTGGAAATTTTCTTAAATCTTGGGAAGTCTGCCTTATTTATAACATGCTTCTTCACCAATTAAATAAACATGGTTTAAGTTAATGAATCAGAAGTATTTTTCAGATGAAAGCACTGCTTAAAATATCAACACGAGAATGTTTACACTCCATCACTCTTAAGACGTTGTTTCACAGTGATGCCGCATAATACAGAAATAGCTCATCATGCCATGACATGCTTCTAGATCTACCCCTGGCTCCAGGTCGTAAGCAAGGCTAGAAAACCATCGAGGCGCTCTCGATCTTGCTCTCGATGATTGCCCTGAAAATGTTTTCTGCTGCGGTGCATAAAGAGGTTTATGGGGTATCGTCGTTTGACTTTGCATAGAGACGCCTAAATAATGCTACTTCTAATGAAGACCAACGATGTCGTTCACCAGAGAATGTGAAGAAATAAAGAAGATGGACATACCTCAAGAGAAGTCTCCCAAGCAGAACTGTCTTCAGATATCATGATTCCTGTACTGAAATTCACACACACTCCACACTTAGCACTGAATTTTGATCACACTTAATATCGCTGAATTACTGACTTTCACAATCTCACAACACTGACTACACTGAAGCATTACTGCTTTCGTATTTTACCAGTATTTTGCTTTTTCGCTGTTATCCCGAGGGAAGCCAGGTGAAAGGTCATGGGTCGTCCTTGACAAGACCATTTCTTGCCACAAAGGTGAAGCCCACCGCTGCAGAATCCCCAGTCGATTTGTAACCAGCAATTCAAGGTCCAATGCTAGCAATGTCCTTCGGCTGTGGAATTCTCTCTCGCCACAATTCCTACGGTCAAAGAAGATCCTCTACCAAGAATGCAATCTTTGTGAGGAAGACCTTCCATGTCTGGGAGTGCAACTCAAAGGCTGCGAATAAAAATTTAAAAACTGAATTAGTGAAATATAGAGCAGTAATCAGATAAAACAATAATAATCTTTCCAATATAGTTCAGACAGGTTTGATTAAAAGCAAAAACAACTATAGAAAAATACCAAGGATAAAAGAAAAGCATTGCTTAGGTATGTATCGGCATCAAAAATTCGCACGAGTTGACAGCATCTAACGAAAAGTCACAAAATCTAAATATATGGTATGCACTTATAATGTATCGCTAGAGTAAGAGTTTATTGCAATGTATCGTTAACATTATAGTTGTTTTAACTACATAATTCATTCCATCTTGCCTTCTCAAGGACTGACAATAATTAGGAAGCCCTAAAGAATTCTTATCTAAAATCATACATCGGCACTCAGATACTATATTCTGTAAATAAAATAAGTTAATCATAAGTCTTTTTCACGAATTATTACCGTTAATCGAATTAAATTTCAAGATACTATGGGATATATTCTTGTAGCCAATAAGCATCTTCACCATCAAGATAAATACTCGGGTAAATTAATGTTATTATTCCATTTATCACGGAAAAATAACGATATAAATTATAAGAAAAACGCTTCTAAAAATTTCCCTTAAATCAAAATACGCAATAGGCTCGCAGAATTCCATCATCACTAGATACTTAAACATTTTATATTCAACGCACTAATCAATATCTGAAAATATCTTATCTTATCCGAAAAGATATCCATAAGGCGAATTCTGATACTGTTAAATATTTCCAACAACTATCATTCAACGTCTGTGCTTCAAATGAACTTTATCACATTCCCCTAAAAACTAAAAATCTAAAATCTTATGTAGTACAGAAAAAAAATTTATTACAACTCTTCAACTCCTTATTACTAAACAAACTCGTCTACAGTAACCAGACCAAAGAATTGAACTTGACGGAATCACGGAAAAAACAGCCAAAATTGCTCCGAATTCTTAGAAACCGACTCATAGTCCAGGGCGTAAGGCTATAAAGAGATTTATCTGACATTATGAATAATGTTTCACTTTATACTAGAAATTAATAAACAGCCACGTCAAAGACCATGTTTTCACCGAAATGTAGAGCTAAAATGAGCAAGCATGACAAATAGGCGGTATTGAATATATGTCTCACCCTCATTCTTCTCACCGTGGCTTATCAGCTTCCCTCTTTTCCTCGGCTCCGGGAAATGGCCAATTTGAAGCTTAGTAAAGAAGAAGTGGCAGCATCCTTTCACGAGCTTATCTCTATTCCAAGAAAGCTGTAACGGCCTGGCAGCTCCATCCTGTGGATTGACGCTGAATTGTAGCTCAAAAGACGCATTGGAATATGATCTCATTCGAATAAATTTAATTTACCAATAAGGTTTCCAACTTGGAGTAAATATAGAATTTATTTTTCACGATTCTGGTAGAATTTTTGCAGTAGGAGCCATGGAGTTTAGGATGGTTATTTAATACTTTTGAAACTGTTATAAAATGATTTTTCATTCCATTTTTAGGTAAAAGACGTGTTCAAAAGAGCAGGTGTTTATAGGAAATAGATTACGAAAATATTAATAAATATATCGATGCATCTAGCTGGCATTTGGAATTGGCATCCAAATGAACCATAAGACATGGCCTATTAAAATTTTTCTTCTTAATTGCAAGTAATTTTAAAGAAACTCTCTGTGCAAAAAAAAATTTAACTGAAAATTATTTTCCATTAAATGACAAAAAATTTCGATATTTCATGACATATAAAAGTATCATAAATTTGATAATTAGTTTAATGTGTAAATTCACTAGAATTAATCTGAATAAAATCAAAGACATTTTAAGTCCAAAGATTTCCCTTCATAAGGTATATCTTCTAATTCAAATTATCAAAAGGCGAAGAAAAATTCCGGGAAATTTCATTGAGATAGTCGTTAAATGACCTGTCTCTAATAAAATCGTGAGGAAGCTTTAGCATAATGAGGTAAGGAAGAGTGCGAGGGAAAAAATTTGAATTTTAAGAAATTGAACCGGCAAGATTCTGCACGCCTTTATTATAAATGCTAGGTTATGCATTAACCTTCTCAGATACTAATCCGTAAACATTGCCCGTTAAAATAAGTACATTCATGGTACTTATTAAGTAAGTTAAGCATTTCTGTAAATTCGAAAAATCGTAATATTTTTCAACACCAAATTTCCTTACTGCTATTTTAATCAGCAAGGATTACCTTTATCATTTATTTAAGTACTTCATCTATTAAATTCGTTATTAACACAAAACATTGTAAATATCCAAGATATGGGAGAAAAATTATTCGGAATAAAAGATTAAGAGAGGTTTTACATGATAATCTGCCCTTAAATAATGTTTTATTAAAGCTTTATGTAACCTGTAATAACTTTTTCGAATGTATGATACAATATGTGAAAAATTGACTCATATGCACGAATTTTACCGATATATTTTTAAGTAACATTAATTTTCACACTGAAATAGACAATAATAGCAAATAGTAATAATAATAGTGACAAATAATTAGTAGTAGCAAATTCAGAAAAATCATAACCATAAATAACCCTTATATCATTAAGTTGTATTTTATCTGATAGCAAAATAAGGAGGTATACTTATGAAGAAATCTTTTTTCATCCTATTTATAATTCATGCTTTCAGCTATATAAATATTCATTCCACGTAAATAATGACCAAGACTGCGTAGTCGCTGATAACGGAAGTTATAGTAAATATACCTTTACATATATAGAAATATTTTCTTCCTTTCCCTATTCAGATAACACTAATCTCAACTTAGAGCCGTTATTTTAATGATGCCGTCTTTATATCTGTCCTAATCCGTTATGAAATACACAATCTAGAGCGAGGTCACACCGGTGTGATACATTAGCATTTCTTTCGCCCTGGAATGTATAAAGGAGGACTCGGAGTATAACTAGGCTGGAGATTTTCTTCGCGTGAAATGTTTGCGGTTCGAATAAACGATCCCCATTTTTCACCTTATTCCGAAATCCCTTTCTTTTATTCCCTATAAACTGCCTCCATCAAAATCGCACAAATCGCAGTAGCACCTGCCCTCGCATTATCATAATGCGAAATGCATTATCGCTCGACAATATTTCCCATCGTTCCACTCCTCACCCACTTCCGGGGCATTCGTCGCCTTAACGACGTCGAAATGGACTTCGATCCAAAATGATTGTTCGATGGAATCTAAAACACGATCTCGGCGAGAAAACGCAATTTTTCTCCTTCACGGTCATCATTCAGCGAAAACCGCCGCACGAAAATAAAAACGCCTTCGGAAGGGCAAGAAATAACGAAACACTCCCGAGTTGAACGTTGTAGAATGAATTCCGCGAATGCGTAATTTCATTCCCCCAAAATTTCCTTCTCCGCCCGAAATTCGGATAATTCTTTCGCCGTTATTTTCTCACGACGTCGAATGAATTGGAGATCGCATTTTAGCGCGACACATTCCGCCGTGTGTTTTTTTTTTGTTTCCTTTTGCTCCTTTTCGCCATTTTTCTGATAGCGCTCGAAAAGCACGCTTGGGTGAAACGTGCCGCTTCAATAAACCGCAAATCTCGCGCCGCCGGGTTGAGTTTTTTATGTGCCACTCTGGAACAATACCATTAAATAAGCATAAGGTACAGACTGTGAAGGTCCCTCCCTTCCGAGTCCGGGTTCCCAACAAGAGTTAGCCATGCTTTCTGGGTCTGAATGCATTGAAACGAGGTTTGAATGTATAATTCAAATGTGTACGACTCCTTGTAGTTGTTCGAGGGTCCTGGGATTCACTTCAACTTCCCCTTCCGACTCTCTTCTTCTTCCCAACCGTATTCGGGCAAGCATTGCTTTATCTTCCCTTTTTCATTCCCTTCCCTTCATCGCCCTCTCTTCGCATGGCTGGAAAACTTTCGCGCCCCTAAGGCGAAGCGAGCGTCACTTATTGATGAAGACGCCGACTTTGACATGGGATTCTTGGAACGTGCGTTTGACGGCTTCACTTGGGAGCAGCGGATGCGTGGCAGAATGAACATCGACCTGCATAACTGCGCAATCGATTCATACCTTCTGCAGCAATCCTTTCCTCAAACTACCCAGGCGTGCGCAGAGCTTATAATTCAAATCCCCTTTGTGGAGAGAGTCAAATGCATGCTAAAGCATCAGCTGTTGAGATGTTATCTTTTCGAATTCATTAGCTCGATTTCGTAGGAATCCTCGGAAAACTATTTTCATTTCCGTCGTATCTGACTGCCTAACTTTCTTTGACGGCAATCAAATACATATGATAATTTCTAAAATAATGCTAGATATGTGATATAACATGACAAGGAGATCCAGCAGAATACAAATATTCAAATATTAATAATAATAACTTATTAGTTACAAAATTAACTTTTTCGTGCTTTACGTATATTAATTACTTCGAGTTGATATATTTCCAGATTTCCTATTCTCACAAAAGCACGTACCGTGCGTTAGTCCACCAGGTCACGTTCAATCCTTTTCTTTTATGGGAACAATATTTCATAACTTTCTTTCTCATACATGCAGACGGAATTTCATAAACTATCACTCTTTTACTTCTCTAAACCAATGTATAACTGATATAGTGCTGTGTGATAAGGATTATCTTTGGGATATAAAATCATTCAGTTCTTTGAAGATTCACGATGTTTATAGTAATGTTTAAGAATTTTAAGGTTTTATTTTAGCTCTAAAATTGTATCATTCTTACAGTAATCAGTCTTAACCGATTTATGCTGGAATTTTTGTTTCTTTGAAAGGAAACTTGTAACTGCAGTGTTTTGCGAGAGAGTAGAAATTCCCGCTATCAGAAGGCCTCGCCAGTGAATGTATGTGAAATGTTTGTGCTATTGGCCATTTTAGTAATTTAAATAACAAATATATAAAAGTTTAATATTTACGATATCAGATTCCGCACGATATAATTACATATGGTTTCAGTAGTTTCTATTATTAAAGCTCCTCGGCTGAATTTCTATCAATGAAGAAACAAACGACACAGAACTTTGACAAAGACGAAAGAGAAATATAAAAGAAAAGAAAAAATATGGAAGAAAAGACGAGAAAAATTTGCATTGATCGAGAAAAATGCTACAAAAATAATAAAATAATAAAGAACTTATAAATAATGAACTACATAGGTGTAACGTGGAATAGAAGGGCTATCGGAAAAATTTAGATATATTAAGAGTGGCGATAACGTATCAACAGATTCTTTAAGTTTGCATCGAGTATTTGATACCATAAATAAACGACAAAAATTAATATCCCGAAAAATTTAACTGAATGTGTGTGAGAGCAGTAACAGCTTTTTGCCGTAAGAAACTTATCAAATTTATTTTCTGAAGACTTTTGGATATGAGCTAACAAATTGAACTATTTACAATCCAAAATACAAAACCTTTTAAATTATATGTAAACGCTGAATTTTTCCAGATAAGTATAATTTAGAATCCGTAAGAGGACTTATCTACACACATTATTTAAAATTTATCAAAACTGATAAAGATTTCTCTCTAAATTCATTTCAGATTTATAACTAAGGATTTAAGTAAATATTTCTTAAAATTGCTCTGGAAAAAGACAATCTTGAATCCTAAATAAACGTTCATATTCACTTACGATGGGCTTTTTCACAAATATTTCTTTTTTTCTATTAAATAGATTCATATTGCTTATGGCATTATTTATTTTTCAGACAATTTCACCTCACGTCCTACCGCTACACGTTCCGCAATCTTCACTCATTTCCAATGGCTCTACACCCTTAAGAGATACTGACAAATATCGAGTTCACAAGGTCAGACCGACATTGTAAAGTAATCAACATAGAATTGGCAGGCAGCTGCTACTATTTACCCTTGAATTCCGACAATCCATTACTCTTCTGTCCTAGCTACCTTTGAAGTGCATGTTTCTCTCTGAAAAATCCAAAATATCGATTTTACTTTAGTTGAGATATAACTGCAAGCTACACATTCAATCAATCATACGATTAAACACAACAATTACAAAACCCGAAATTAAATATAGATGAAGGAGATGATTGCTTATCATAATGTTGCAACCTTCAAAACCTCTTTCTTCTTTTATAAATGAAGCCGTTCCTGAACCACCCTAGATATTATTTAACACATATCTTCTTCTAACTCTTCAGGATTACGCATTGTGCCCGTCCGGCACGACGAAAGGCTTCTAAAGTATAGAGAAAATTTTGTCAAACTAAATATTAAGGGTATATCGTAGGTAATCTCTTGGAACTCCGCATAATAACGGAAAGTAGAACGATCTTTGGATAGTTCACCACATACGCACTTTGTGTTGCGAAATATTTCGCCGTTTAGTGGAATTCGGTCTTGACAATACTAAAATATTTCATCCCACGCGATTCTACTTTCCCGATTTGAAGTTAGATTAAAACCAGCGAGAGTGTAGTTTAAATTGCCACGAAGTTTCAACTTGTACATAAGTGTGCCACGGAAGACAAAAGTACGGGAAGCATTGAGTTAGTGCTTTGCGGTGAGCAAGAGAATTTCCCTTTCCGAGGTGATTTTCACGCCCAATACGCAGCTGTTCGGACAATCTTTGATAGGAAATCCATATTCAAACTGGAAATGGATTCGAAGTTCACAAGTTTTACAGGCGCCTAGCAGACGGCTATTACGATCACGGAAACAAAACCAAGCTCTCTGACTCTTTATTGATTGATTCATTACGCCCAACCCATTTCCGCTAACATCGTATCTTTCCATGAATCGTGCGATGGTCACGTGGTGCGATCGAGGCAGAAATAACCAACACTTCTCTCCCGCTAGCATTAGGGAAATAATCCAACGGAGAAAACAGATGCAACACAGCGACCAATCCTCGAAAAATAAAGTAACGCAGCGAAAGCCGCTCCATACGTTGATATGTGGATGTGAAGGGAGGACCTCATAAACCTAGTCCCACATTCTCTCCGCGATTTTATAAAAAAAAGCCGCCGAACTGCTCGTCCAAAATCCAATCTGTAATTTGATTCGCGATTCAGTGCGAAATTCGGCAGTTGTGCAAGGCAATTACATACAATGGACGAGTCACTTGGTGCCGCTACACCTCATAATCTGCATGTCACATTTAATCCGATTATTTTTGCGGATGCTTCTTTCCCACACCAGGGAGCATTCAATCCAACCCTGGAGCGGGAACATGATGTGCGGCGATAAAGTTGATCCGAAAGAGCTTTAAAAAGGTAAAAGAAGGGAACAATATCGAGGGAAAAGGGAGTTATATGCGATAGATGAGCGTTTAAAATCCGCGCACACCCAAGCGAATACGAGAAAAAAATATGCGCCGTCAGAAATTACCTTTTTCCAACCCACCGAAAAATGTTTCGCCATTAGAGCTGCCTCGATAATCTATTCTGTTGTCGCATATGTTAACCCTCGTAAAACGTTATTCTTTTTTGTATTGCATCATCAAATACCACAAAGCCTCTGTTACCATGGTAACTCACGATATTTCCATGCACACGTAAGCCGATATTCGATTATAAATTAAAATATTTTTACGATATTATTTAGTTAAAGAAGACATGTAGGCAGAAATGGGGCAATATGACCATATTTGTTAAAGAGAGCACTAAAAGTGTGGTTTACTACACCGAAAATGTGATTTGTCTGTTCGAGAGAACCGCGAATGTTCACAACTTTAAAAAATACTAAACGATTAAATTTTGATTAACCTTAAGAGTATATGCCTCGATAAGAAAAAATTAATTACAAAAATCATGCTGAAGTCTAACTTTTTAGCTATAACATCAACTATAGTCACAATCTAGAGGCAATCCAAAATATTTTTTTCATTGGATAACAAGGAAAATGCAATACCCTTCGATTGGTGGCATCATACTAGTTGTGCATAACTTGCTACCCTTGAGAAAAAATCGACAGAAATTTGAAGATAGTTTGTTACGTTTAGAATCTTCTCTCGTTCGTATCTTAGTTGATAAGTCAAATATTTTAAACCATCAAAAATTATTGTTATGTTTCCTAATATAACAAAATAATTCTATAAGTTAAGTTCAATAATAATTCAATAAGTTCGACGCTAAGTCAAATTAAAAATGTGATTACCGTCGTTTACGTAATCAATTACTTCGTTTTTGTTCAGTTTTAATATCTCTGGATAGATTCTGAAAACACCAAGAATGCATGGACAGGAAAATGTCAGACGAGACCAGGAATCGAATCATGGATCTCCCATTTTCCGGGTGGGTGCTTGTTCAACGATTCCTTTTTAATTTTTTGATTCATTAAATTTTCCAGTGATTCGTATGCTAATGTTAATTAATTGATTTAAATAATTGTCATTACCGCTGTATTCATTTACTTCAATAGATTTACTTAAAATTCACTTAGAAAGACCTTAATAAATAATTCTTTCCTTATTTAGTACAGAGATTGATAGATATATACGAAATGACGAATTTTAAAGAACGCTATTAGCCGTTACATGGGCCGTTTGTCAAAAACGCTTTTTTTCGCAATTTAGAATAAAAAACGTAAACATGAGGCATACGTGAAAAGGCGAATGGTAAAAATATGGATTTCTATTGAATATTCAATTTTGTGGTGCTCTTCCAGATATTTACGGTTATTATCTCTAGTAAAATTCTTAATAGTAGAAGTCTAAAAACGATAACATAAGCTGCACAAGCATATGTGTAAATGGACATTCTTCACAAGAATATGTGCAGCGTGGATACTGACATTAGATAAATGCACACGTCGGAGATTATTATAGGAGATAATTAAACTCTAATCAATTTCGAAAACGAAATAACGATATTTCGATAACGAAAAAATTGCGATACAGATCCTTTTATAGCTCGATGAAATAAATGCTTCCGTATTTACGTCTCTTCTAAAGATTCCCTGCACCGGCGCGTTTGTAGCGGGGAAAAGAGGGACATATTTTCATTATCCACAGTAACATGTCTTACTCAGGTCTTAATAAGGCCACAAATATACTATCTAAGGAGAATGATGAGTGTCATAAGGTGAGCAGTACCTTGTGCCACCCAGTGAAAGGCTTCAAATTTTTATATTCGATTGCTTGAGAACCGTCGTTTTTTTAATCGCCCTGCTATTTATAATATAAAACTTCAATGCACTATACGGTAACACACTTAAATGGGATGTCTGTCGTATAAACTTGAACATAATAATAATCCTAAATACTATTTCATAATTATGCTTAGAAATACGAGGTTCCCCTCTTTGAAAAATCGGTAAAACGATAATCTATCGTATCGGAACGAAATTGTAAAAAGTGAAGAATAATTTCGTAATCCCCAAAATATTTGTTTGTCTAACGCCATCATCAACTCTGATTGTGGCACTGTAGCCGAAACCAGTCGTCTATATAAAAATATTGTGGAAATTATAAAGTTATCCTTCATTTCTTTAACCAGGAAAACATTTGGAAATAGCAGAAAATTATATCACAGCCCTCTCTATTTCCGTAGACAACTCCTTATGAGAAAAAATACTCGAAAAAACAGTTGCATATTTTAATAGCGCATATTCACATATTAATCGCTCGCTAGCGATATTAAGGCACGCTCAAACCTCGAGAGCTTTCATACGGGGAACAATCCTCCGGGGAAATCTCGCGCAAATTTTCAAGGATTTTTGCCTCTCTTCGATTATTCTATATTTAACTGTTTTTTCGCACCCAGTCTGCGACCAGATTTAATTGGAATCGCATTGCCGTGGAACTAGCGCTTGCTCTTTTTCTCCTGTCCCAGTTTCCGCGACGGTCGAAGCGAATTCATCTCGGCCGTAAGAAAAGTCCCTCCCAGTAGTAATACGTCCACGTAATGCGCAAGCAACGGCTAAATTATTTTCCATAAACTTCCGTAACCATGCGGCAACTCGACTTTTAGCCCGTCTCCAAAGAAGCAAATCGTTACAATTGCGCATTTCGCGTTAATGATGGAAAATAAAGGAAATTCCTCTCATGGGTGATCTCCCAGGAATAATACGAACCGCTTCGGGAAAGAATTCCGACTAAACGTTAATCAACGCAGAACGAGAGGAAAGGTTTACCGAAGGGCTTCGAAATGAAACGAGAGGCCAAGAAAATGATATAAAAACAATCGAAAAATGCTCCAACGCGAGGAAAAGTAGGCTATCTCGCGCCCTTCTTTTTTAATATCCGGCATTATTACCCGTACTACTACGGCATAATTTCGAGAAATGAAATATCTACTCCCGGGAGGAATGAAGAGATACCTTCCACAGTTCCACTGTTCTTTTCCGGCCCTTTCGGAGTGGGGGGAAAGAACGGGAAAAGATAATAAAGGAAAAGAAAGAATAAAAACGACAGGTGAACGCACTCTTGGAGATGGGGGAAAAAATACTCGTAAAAAGGAACCAAAGTGCATTGGTAGATGTGGGTTGAGAGGAAACGGAGATAAGGAAGGAGGGATAAATGGGGCAGAAAGAGAGGAATGGATGAAAAATAGCGAAAGAGGGTCGATAGGTAGGGCGAGGCGATAATGGTAATGCGTTGCCTCAAAGAGAATGGGGGAAATGAGGAAATCACGGGGAGCTGCAGTTAAAATAAGAAGGACAACCCTGGTTAGCGGAACAAAAGGAAACACGGCCTGGATGAAGGATGGTAATTTCAGTCCCATGACGACTGGGATGCCTAAAGTGCGCACATGCAAAAGGAGACGCTCTCCGCCGGGACGAGCAGGGCTAAATTCCGAGACATCCTCTCTCTATTAAAAGCAGCGCAGAGCTTTCGTTCGCAAACAACGGAAATAAAGGTTTGTGTTCGTATTCAAGTGAACCGAAAGTAGACTAATGAACTGCAGATCATTTTGTCCTCATAAACTATACATTTGTAGATTATTATCAGAGGGATTCGAATCGCGGTATCATCATATACTCATTATTACTCATTGAAAGGTTAAAAATACTAACCTATACTACTCGTTACATAATATCTCTAACAATTTACCATGACAATAAGAAGCACTAACTCTACGAGTGGTAACATCTCCCGTTTCACACAGGGTTTAACACATTGAAAACAACTTTCACAGGAGAAAATTTATAACAAATAGGAGTTTACATAGAATAAACAAAGAATAATTTTAATGGCATAATTCAGGGTTCTTTAGCGCCTGAAGATCTTCTAAATTTTCCAAACCATTGGCCACTAGAGAAATATATGTTGTGGAACCGTACAAGTGATTAGCATTTATTCTACATCGACGTATAGATATCGTTACATAAAACAATGGTATACACAATATTTCACACTGCAGTAAAAAGTTGCGAATTATCGATAGAAAGCCAATAATTGAGCGATGGAAACAATATCAGACTAATCTATTACAACACAGGTTGTCTATTTGGATCCTGAGATTTAAAGATTCTGTGGACGTATCTTTCAGAGTACATTTTATTTTGATGTCCCAAAAACGTTCTAAGGAAAAAATCCAGTTTTTTCCAGTGGAAATTGCGGTCTAGTTGCAGTACACCGATAGTTAACCGATAAACTAGCGCTGTGATGAGAAACTGGAATAAAACGAGGTTTTAAACAACAAAGAAGATTACTTTTACTAATTCACTATATATAATTCGTTGGCGACTATTTTCGGCTATTGATATCCATCTTCAAGCCGAGCGTTGATAATAAACTAGCGTTGATTTTAATTACAATTATTCTTTTGCAGAGGTTTCACTGAAATATTTCCAAAATAGGCTCCTGATTCCTAGTGTATACACTGATAGAAAATATTTTACTAGTTGCCCATTTTCTAAGCATCTGGAGAATATATTTCGGTGTAAGTATCTGCTTAGTGTGACAACATTAGTAAGGAACAGGTTCCGGGCAGAGGTATGGATGTTTTTTCATATGGACGTCCATCTCCTTTCCCTCGGGTTGGCTGACAATACAAGAATTCTAGAATAGGGCATTTTCCATCGTTAATACAGGACAAAACGGGGAAACTTCTTCGTGTCCTTTTCAAAACGTTTTTATTTATATATAATTTGAATGTATCTGGGGTATTTTACGAATAGCTATTTTTATGGTAACCATACAGACATTTGATTCTTAGGAATTATAGTAATATAGAATAATAGCCAAGTATTAGAATAGATTACTTTGCTAAACATCACCCTGAAAATATTTAACCAAAAATGAATGATTGGACCGAAATGAATTTCGTTTCCTTTTCAATAGTGTCTACGTATTTTTTTTTCTTTCTCAGAATTAAAAGTGCTTCATTAAATATAAAACTATTCTGAAAACTAAATCTTTTGATAAAATCAAGTGTTGAAGCCGTAAATTTGTGGGACTCTTATCACAGTAATAGAAGGACAATAACTCGTATTGAGAAAAACCTTTAAAAAAAAACACAGGAAAACGGGTAAGGGTGACTTTGCGCAAGATGGTGCGCACCCAGGAAAAATCCCAAGGAAGAAACTTTCAAGTCCATTCTTCCTTGGGGCTTTTTAAAAAAATTTTGTATCAAAAAAAATTGTAGAACTTATACTAAGTTTTTGTCCTTCCATTCCTGAATCTTTTGAATTTCAGAAATTAAAGCTTTAAAAATAAATAAAGATTGTATAATGTAACGATGAGACAGAGAGAAAACTTGACTGTCATGAAGAAACGGGACGCACGGTCAGCCTACCCTTGAGTATAGTTCGTAGCCTCAACGTCATACGACCATTCAAACCAGCTGACGGGTTACTCTACTCTCCAGCAGATAAGTTATTCGAACCAGCAGCTGATAAGGCACTCGAAACTCCGCCTTTACTACACCCACATCCACGAAAATTGATCCCGAGCAAGTCTCCCGTCCCGCCCAATGTTTGCTTGAAACCGGAAAACGGGAAAATATTTACGTTACAACGTAACTCCTATCTCGTAAATAGCCCACTAACGTTTTCAAGAGTCTGGATAAAAATAAGTCAAAGTTGTCCGGTGAGAATAAAAGCGAGGGATGCGCTACTTTTCAAAAAAAACGTCCGCAAAAACTGCACCGTCTGCTAGCACGTGCATAAAAGACGCGACGGAGTCTAAAATTGAAAAGAAAGCTAAAAGTAATAAAGAGGAATAGAAAGAGCGTATCGACCGGGAGAAGGCAAAGAAGAGTGTCCTTATCACAAATGGAAGCATAAAAAAACACTCGCACATACACAGTGGAGCGAGACTAAACGAAAGTTCTCGAATGATATATAGAGAGGCAGTAACGAAGGGGATACACTCCGAATTTATCGCGAAGAATGTAGGGCATACGTCGAGAGAGACACAGTTCGACGACTGCCGAGGGCACTTCTTTCTTCATGGAGAAAGGCAGATAAGGGGATGTACCGCCACACGTGGCTTCTTTTCATAAGCCCGGCTGAACTTCCTTCCTTCCAAGCAGCTGAGGAAGAGCTGTTAGTAACCACAGCGTGGGGAGAGAGTGGCTAAGGAAGAGGAGATTCTTAAGGGAGAAGCAAGATAGACAAGGGAATGAGGGATAGCAGAGGAAAGCAGAGAGAGGGAGAGGAGAGAGTGAAGAGGAAGCGGAGAGGATTAAACAAAGAAGAAAATGTCGACGAGGAAAGGGATGAAGTGGACATTGCGAGAGAAAAGAAAACAAAAGCGAAATGGCCGGAAATATCGAAGAAATAGAAGCGTGATGAAAACAGAGGATAAGAGAAATGCCGGAAAGCACACTTAGGGTAAATTAAGGAGAGCTGAAGAAAGATCTCAGGAAGTGTTCAAAATTATTAAAGGGAATGGAGATAAAGGAGAGAGAGAGAGCCTTAGCATAATGAAAACGGAACATAAGAGAGAAGAAAACAACGGGGAGAGAAATAAGAGGCTGTAGAGAGATTTGGACGATAATCCGAATGTAGGTCTAAAAGGAAATTAAGTAATTAGAGAAAGATTAGGAGAGAGAACTTAGAGAAAGGATAACTAATTGAGTAAAGACTAATGAGAAAGGAATAAATAATAAAGAGAACGAAAAGATTTAAAGCGCAAGACTTAGAGAACTTGACTAAGAGAAATAGCAGCAATTAACGTCAATTTAGAGTAGATGAACGTCATAGGATGAAAGAGTCCGTAAAGGAATATGAAAGTATGTGTGAGTAGATGTTTATACCTATATACATTTATAGTAGGGATCACACATGACTGCACTATCTCCAACCTACGTACCGCTGGCATCATAATCCGGGATGTTAAAAATTATTACTAATATTAAGTATAAATAGTTAAAAAGTTTTATACCTAGTTTCCCTTACGAATGTTAACGATTTGGAATAAATTATGACATTTGATGTACAATATTAATGTAGCTGCTATTACTTTTTCATCGCTTAAATATTGCTAAATAGTTATGGGTGAAGTTACATGAAATATGATGTCGTAGAGGATTGGTCTAGAGGTTTTTCCAAAGGGAAAACTATAGATAAGACCTTTGTACAATTCGAAAGACTAAAAGCTGAAAAAATGAGTGTTTGAAAGAATATAACTCAGAAGAAGCGAAAATGGTCACGTATAGATGGGTGATTTCGCTCATCTATCAGTATTTGTCAAGGGAAGCGATCGAGAATATTGAAAAAATAAATAAAAATATTCCAAAGGAATACTGTTGGAATGGAATGCATAAGAAACTTTGCAATAAAAATAGGGGGGAGTCAGGTCGATATTAAGTAGATAATGAGGTGAGTCTGGACTGAACAAATTCTGCGGAGCCAACATGAAATGGTTATTTTCGTTTGATTTATACATAAGGATAGTATGGGTGGCAGCAGAAAGGCGTTGGATGAGATAGAAGGTAGTCGAAATGGAAAAATAAAACTGATTGAAAGTCAAACTTGCTAAATAAAATCAAACATGCTAAATGATATTTGATGGAATTCCATAATAACGTAAGTTTATTGTTAAAACCACGATATATTTGACAAACTTGTACAATTCCACAGTATAAAGGAGACAAGACTGGTTTCGGCGTAGTACGCCATCATCAGGTGCATGGAAATTTCTGTCTCCTTTATACTGTGGAATTGTACAAGTTTGTCAATTTTATTGTGGTTTTAACAATAAATTTACGTTTTTATGCTGATTGAAAGTGGGTTGTCAAATTTGCCAATTTCTAATAAAGATTCAGGGCCGTATTTATGTCAGATATGATTACAAACATATATACAGCAATACTAATATTATCTTCACATTAATTAGTTGGGGGGCTAAAAATGTGTTGAAAAATTACTAGTAGGTAAAAAGAAAAAAAAGACAATTATGTACTGTGGGAGTCAAGATAAAATGTAAATCCGTACGAATGAAAGAAGAGATCACTTAGATAAAATTTACCTTGATAAACATTTTAGGAGACGAAAGGCTTATCCTCTCCGATGAAAACACGCGAACACGAAAAAGAAAAGTGAGACAAAAGGTGCAAAAGGAATACGTACTCATGTATGGACCAGTATATACATATCAAAAATGAGAAAAAAGTCGAGAACGAATCGCTGGAGCTGTAAAGCGACTGAAGACATGTAGAAGCATGCGAAATCACGAACGTTTACACTGAAATTTTTTAGCGAAGGAAATGGGTAATTTATTCAACATTTACGCATACATTAGCAAATTGGAAGGACGAAGAAAATGCACTAGTGGAAATTCCAATTCCCGCGATGAAAAACTGGATGGATGAAAGAGATTGGAAATAAATGTTGGAAGTGAGCTCGGAAGAGAGGAGAGGTGTGTTTTAGAGAGGGAGGAGGAAAATTAGAGGAGATGAGGAAAGGGGTTGAGAGGCGACAAGCCATACATCAAAAGGATAAGGCTGATGAGAGGAAGAGCACGAGTGGAGGGGGACGCCTTAATTTAGGAGAGAGACGATATGGCGGCGAAGCAGATAGAGGGAGAGCGCCGTAAAAATGATATACGAGATAGTTGAGGAGATTCGATAAACGGGTCCATAAAGGGCCGTTTATGAAATAAAGAGGCGAAAGGAAAGTGGTCCTCAAAAGGGGGAAAAGAAACTAAACAAAAAAGAGGAGGAAATGATCGAACTGGGGCTCTAAGAGGTGTGACTGAACGGAAACGGACTATCGTAGGAAGAAATTACGGCAAAAGAGAGGGAAAATCGTATAAGCGAGTCGTTTAACGCGTTTCTGAACGACGAAGGATCGCTAAAATGCAGAAAGAGCGCGAGCGAGTTTGAAATTGGTAATGATGATAGCTGTCGCCAAAAACCGTAGTTTATGCCCCTGTTTGTCATAGCTCCGCCATTTTACTGAGCGGTATGTCTGCTGTTTTAAAAGAGGTCGAAATTAGTGTATTCCACATGTTATTCATATACACCATTTAGGGTTTGGAACATTCATTTTGATATCAATTTAGCTAAGCTTAGTAACTACCATTTTCACTGTTCTTTCACTGGTCCAAATTTAATAAATCAATTTTTAAAACTCGTATACATGTTTTATTTAAAATCAAGAAATTTTAACTGCGCGTTTCTAACTTAATTATGGTTTGTCATTCCGGAGAGGATATAAAATAGACAACGTGGTTCTAAGATAGCATTTCCTCATAAAGAATGTATTTTTACCGATAGATTCTTTGCCTTAATATATATGGAGGAGGAATTACAGATATTGAGAGGTAATTCGTGCACACCATCACACAGTTATCTGTGCGATTTTTTAAATGTTTACTACAAAATTATACGGTAATAAAGTCTGAAATACTGTCCATTAAACGAAGAAAAATTTTAGATGAACCTTACGTTAAAAATTAATAAATAAAATATCGTTAAATTGCTCTCATATATAAATTATCCGCAGTATTAAGCTATTCTTGAATTTTGTGGAAAACGTTAACGGGATCCGTACATTATCATCAAAATATAATATGACACGTGCTAAAATCATTAACCATCCGGCTGACTTTATTAATATTTTAATATGTGTCATGCAGAATGAAATAAAGTCGGCGATAAAAAAGGATTATGGCCATTAACGTAATGGCACATCAGAGATGGGAATAATAAACGATTTCGACATATTTTCCATAAAATCAAAATTAGAATTACATCGGGAATTTTAAAAAATTGCTTTTATTTTCGTCATGGATTCAATTATTTCGGCTGAAACTTGGCACTTTCCTGCATTAATTACCTGAACGAGGGTCATCGATTGATAATTTACAGTAAATAAAATGAATCAATTTTTTGATTTAAAGTCTGCTTCAAAGATCGATAAAGTAATAAACTCACAGGTAAAAGGCCGTAAACCATATATCAACATCGATTTTGAAGAAAATAATAACTGAAGTAAAATGTTATGAACATTGCGAGCATGTATCATATACGAAGAATTTCTACTGAATTTACATGTCATCTGAGTAAAGAACAAACTCTTTGAAATTCGCTTTTCCTAGCGAGTTATACAACGTAAATAAAAACTTCCTGGAAGTACGGGAATCGAGAATAATTTCAGACTCATTTATTTTTACCGAATGTTCCTCCTTCATTCAGAATCCTATATTTCCCCTCTCTGTCGTCTATTTATGCGGCGTTTCACATGTTTTTTTTATAGCTCAGTCGCATAGATTAGCATGATGTTTCCATCGATCTTCTTACCATAGTTCCGAGCTACCTCTCGAAATCAATACTAGGAACTTTTCTGCTTTAGCTCATTCGTATGCGTTTCCGTTTTGAAAACGCAAACGTAAAATTGCTCTTTTCGGAAAAATCGAGAAACATTTCCTATGAAGTGAATTCTCATGCAAAGGTAATTCTATTCTGAGTTCCGTCAAACGGTAGGGGCGAAGCGGATCCAAAACATTTTTGTGAAACTTTGTTCTTTCACTGCCTCATCGTTGAATTTTAATTCCTCTGCAAATTTAACGAAAATCTACGCAGTATTTTGTAATTACATCCAATACCCACACTCATTTCTCAATTTGATAGAATAAAAAGCGCTCATATATCATGTGAGTAATACACTTACGCGATTGATTTAGCCTTTTACCAGCGTTCTGCCTTTCCGATGAATGCTTTTCGACAGATACTTTTAAAAGCAATATTTTACAGTAGAATAGAAGTAGCCACTGATGATTGAGTTAACTGATGTTGAAGAATTCCAAAAACCATCAACAATGTTGGACAACATTGGAGTTTTTCTAATAAATATATCATCTCAATGGAAGTTAATCATTAATTAAGCAGAAAATTAAGAGAGGATTATCACCAGAATATGCACTGATACTTCTTGATTCTTCTGGAATCGCATTTGGACTTCAATTAATCTTTTATAGTGTTCGTACATTGACTAAAAATCATCAACATTGTTGGACAACATTGGAGTTTTTCAACATCTATGTACGAACATTATAAAACATTAATTGAAGTCTAAATGCAATGCCAGAGTAGTATGAAGTATTAACGCGTATTCTAGCGACAATCCTCCCTTAATTTACTGCTTGGTAATGATTTACTTACATTGAGATGATACATTTATTAGAGATATAAAACAAACGCCATCTTAAGTAAAGTAATTATGGATTATAGAAACATTCTGTATGTGCCGGTATATTGGCGATATATTCTTGTCTCTTTGTCTCTAAGGAATGAGTTCGAGGCAACTGGTAGCAACTAAGATGGAATTTCTCTTTCATATAATACACGTTTCCTGAATATTGTATTCAACAGTCACCTAAGTGAAGGACGACCAAATGAATATCCAGCACGACGACGGCATTTCAAACCTAACAAATCCATAATCAAAAATAAAAAAGCTAACCGAACTCGTCCGTCCAATATAAAGTTTCAGTAACTTTGGTTCGAACAGAATTATCTTCACGTGTAATTTCGCATCAATTTTTTCAAGTTCGGAAGAAAAGGTGATTAAACCCGAGTGGAAGTAGATTTCCGTTTTCCAAAATTCAGTTTCTTGCTTATAAGCGGGTTGACGCGCGTTCCAAATCCTCGCGAAAGTCTCGTAAAACTATATAATCCATTATTAATTAACTTCCTCTCATTCCGCGCACATTTCGCCCTCTTTCATAAAGCTTTCGCAGGTACACAAAGACTACATTCCCTTTCGCCATCTCCGTGCACCGCTATCCAAACTTCCTTCATTCGAGGATTTCAGTCCCGCTCAAACTTTCACGTTTTTGATGGCCTCTGTATTTACGACTGCCCTCCTTTGTCGCTAAGCCTTTGCGAGGATTGGCGCTCGGATCTGCTTCCTCGTGGGCGCTGACAAAAGCGGATAGGCAGTCGCTGTCACACTAAATGAGCTCCTATATCTTCCGTATTACGTTCGTGTCTCGTAGTATTTTCCCCGACGGAAGGGAGAAACAGGTTGAAAACAAATTCTTCGCAAACCTTGTTAGGCGCCCGCTAATTCATATCGCTTTGGAGGGCCGAATCTCGAATGAGAGCACTACGAAATCGCACTCTTTCATATTAAGTTCTTTCAGAGAGAATCCTGGCCGTGATTTCCATGCGGGAGTATTTTTGAATTTTCTTGGCGGAAAAAAACTATAACTTAGGTGCAGGTGCGTTCACACGCACGCATATATGTAGGGCCATACTTGACCGTGCGACAAGGATGGCTTTAATATGTGTTAAAGGCAGCAAAATGTATGAGCAGTAACCGAGACAGAAATCGAGGAAAAGCTCTAGATTAGAATTGCAAATAAATGAAACTAGATCTGTAGGAGTATAAATGGGAAGAGATGTCATGCGATAATTTGTTCAAATAGAAGAACGATTAAATTAATTTAACGCAAGGATAAACAATTTAATATTTGGAAGGTTCATTTGCCAACCTCAAATCTACAGCACGTTTAGTTACGAACGTAATTGCAATAATTTTGTTTGAGGAATCGATTATACTATTTCAGCAACTAATAGTTATTGAACAATTGAGCCTTAAAGAGCGTAAATATTTTGGTATCAACGGAAACCTTTACCATTAATTCTTCTTCATAAAATACATCTTAAATAAAATGCTGTCCTATGTTTCGCATATTCGATAAATTAGTCATAATATGCTAATAATAAAACGTTTCTATTTAAGGGAAAATTGAGACTTCTTAGTCCCTCTTATATCTACCCCTTTATCTCTGAATATTGAAAAGAAAGCAATGCTTTTGGAAGTTACAAAAAACTAATAAATCAACAAAAGAAAAGACATTTTATGTGGAATTAAAAAAAACTAAGCCTTGACTTAGGAAAAAGAAAAACCTTACAGTAAAACGCCCACGAGAAGGAAGGTGAGTAATGCCTATATCATTCTTTCTTTGAGAAATTTTGCATGATAAAGTTAGAAATTTCCTTTTTACTTTTCCTCACATGGGCTATCGTTACAGTATTTTAGATTGAGCTATTTGCTGAATTACATTTGAGTAGGATAACGAATTTAAATTTCGTTTCATGAAGTTCATGAAACGAAAATCGATTTACAGCAGATACATTTTTCAACCCAAGAGCAATTACTGCCGATAATATGGTCATTAACAGATTTTCAAACTCTTGATTTGATTCGATAACAAGAGCCAGGAAAATAGGTTTAGTTCAATAGACTGAATTGGTAATCCACTATTCGATTCTATTTGTGAAGTGAATAATTATCTACTACTCTGCAGGGAAAAGCATAGCAGGTTCACGTTATAATTTTAAAATTTTCATTATGAGGGAAATGGGCATTTCCAAAGGCAGTGCCGCATACTAATTATTATGCTTGTATAAATTATAAAAACTAAACTGACCTATGCCCCATTTCATCGATTGTTTCGTTTCTGCAATATTCTTTACTGTAGTTCCTATTTCGTTACTAACATATTTACCTTATTTATTGGATTTTCATTTGTTCAGAAAAGGAGTTATGATAAAAAAAGCAACGCCAAACTACCTCTAAAGTCTTTAAATAGATTTGATTAGATTAGGCTCTCTATATCAGAATGTATAATCAGGCTATGCAAAATAATTGCAGAATGATTCACAATTTGCTCCATGAATGCATGTGAGTTGTTTCAATAGGAGTCGTTAGTAAGACTGTCTCATACCTCATATCTTAATCCTGCAACCGAAGGTAACTAAAAACGATCGACCTCATTATCGAGACATACCCTTAATTTCTTAATAATACGTATCGCTCAACCTTTCCACCTGTATCAACCTGGTTTTTGCCGTCAATTTGACATCGACTTTTTTTTCATGCTGCTACGAACTTTACTGTCAGTTGATATTCCTCATTGACCTCATAATGCGAAACAATTTAAAAGACTATAATATATGAGCCATTAGTGAATACTTATAACACTAGCAGTAAAAGAACTTCAATAAAAAGAAGATAGCAAAATCAAACCTAGAACCTTATTTTCCATTTCGTTCGTGTTAAGTCCATGGCAACAGCTAGCCTTTCCCTATATCGCTCTTAAATTTCGTGAACTTCCTCTTTCGCAGGGACTTTCACAAGCCCTGGTGAGGACCCCTTTAAATCACAACCTTTTCCAATATCGCGAGTCAGGTGCGTGGTAAAGCGACCACAACAAGTGATCGGCTCAAAGGGGCAGCCGTAAAAAGTCGAAAAATCTTCAATAAAAAGAGACTTCAAGCCCTCATCAAGCCATGTTATTCAAATCACTCGTAAAAAAAAGTACACGAACACACGTAGGACAGTTTCCGAGTAAAAAAATCACAGAGCGGCCATTTCCTACTTTATTGCGGGGCCACCAAACCTTAGGGGAACACAATGAGATTTAGGACCTGGATTCGAGAGCCTGCGTTTATAACTTCCGACTGTAATATACGGGATTCGATTTCATAACCTTACGAAAACAATCCCATGGAATAGGAGAAAAGGGGTGGGTTGGACAAAGGAACAAGACGATGCTGGAGAAGAAAAGGTGATTGAAAGAAAGAGAGCAACAAAGGGGAGGAAAGTAAAGGGGGAAATACTCGAGATTGATTTCATATTTGATGGGAACTTGATCTTGGGAAACAAACGCAATTCCCGCAGATGACGTTGGATTCGCCTATTATTGTGCGCCCTCTCTGGGGAGCCCTCGACAACCTTCCCAAGGCATCCCTCTTTTCGAGAAAAAATACGGACCTCCGATTCTAACGAAACTTCGAGTGGGAAAACACGTCCACTCGAAACCCAAAAAACATTCCATCTCTCGGAAAACCATAAGCTAAACGTGTAAGGAGAGGAGAGTCCAAACAAATTCCCAGATAACATGCTACTCTATCGATTGATCGCGGAGCTCTCTTGTCGCCTGCGCTGCCCTTTGGAGGCGTGTTTCTGCCGCTGTGAAAATATATCGGGAAGAGCGTACGCTGCGAACAGGACCCGTGACCCCTTGTCCTACAAGCACAATTTATTGATACGTCCTTTTGTGAGCGGGCGATGGAGGATGCTCCACTTACCAGCTTACCTCTCGCGGATAACAAGTTTCAATTAGCCATTTGCCGGCCGATGAGGGTTTCATCTCCATTAGATAATAAATAAAGCTGCGGTGGTGTAGTCGAAAATTTAGACGCGTGTAAGGCTCGTAATAGGATACATTAATGGAGCGAGCGCGAATAAATACTCGTAAATTTCGCCGGAGAAGAGTTGGTGACGAAGCGAAGTCGCGTTCTTCCTCTTCGTCGAACATGGCGCCCGATGTAATTTACCATTGCCGTCAACGTTGCAAAAGGTATATCATTAATTTAATAATCAATAAACTACAAATATAGGATATATTTAACCCGTTTAATGATACCCTATCCCCGAATATAAACCCCTTTCTCTTCGAAGACCATAAATTAAGTTAATTTCCGAAAGTTAATCGACTTCATCATTGCTCATCCTCCTTCGCTAAACTGTAATGCCCGCCCGGAGAGGAATTATTTTATTTAAAGGCTGCTGAAAGCCTTTTATGATCCATTATCAGTGTAACCGTTACTGTTAATAATCATTACTTATTCATAGAGTCTATAAAAATGTACGAGTATTTAATATAATTTTCCTGGTATAATGAAAAGTAACTGAATGAAAACGCCAAAATCCTATATTCCAACCAATCTCATCACTCGTTTCGCATTTAATCTTCTTTTTAATATTGAATTAAAAATTAAGAATACACAACAGGAAAAGTACCCATTGCAAAAAGATACAAGTTATGTGTTGATGAGCGATTTTATGAGCTATCTGTTTGGTTGTAGCAAAAACATTGTCAGACTAATCAACCTTTCATTTCATAGGGATTGATTCACGGATCGGAGATAAAAATTATGTTTTTTTATTTATAATTCAAATACATCATTGATAAAACGGGAAATTTGGGTAGAAGAAAAATAATAAATCTTACAATCGTAAAACATACAAACGTTGTAGAAAATTAATGAAAATGAATCCCTGTCTATAAAGACATAAACCGGATCACTGGTTGGATCCTCAGCCATAGACTAGCAGTAGCTTTTAAGAGCGAATAAGGTTATTTGGGCTGCATGAGAAGTGAGGTAGGATTCTCTTGCTTTTGTCATTAAATTATCCCTGCTAATTAAATAAAAATTGCCGAAAAATGTTATTTTACGGAAGCATTTCAACTAAAATCAAATCACTCGAAAGGCATCTGTCATTCCCATCCACTAACTTCAAAGACTTTTAATTAACCTTTAAGAGTTTCGTTTATTTTCGTTTCGTACGTCGTCGAACCAACGTAACAGAGACGTTTTCTCCCTTAAGAATCCGTCCGTCCGCAGAGACTGCCGGTGTATTACTTCTACACCCGTTCTCGTGAAGAAAAAATCGAAAAAGAAATCATTCGATTCCTTCCCTTGCACTCGATGTAGTCGATTGCTTGCCTGTCTGGAATTGGATTCCTTTCTCCTCGGCGAGATGTCAATATTCGACACTCGTCGCTCCGTCTTGAAGGGTCGCGAAGGATTTTTCAAAAAAAAGAGAGAAGCGAAAAATGGAATACCCGAGCGAATCTCTCGAAAAGAGATCAAAGGGAGCGTGCCGGGATGACAATGAGCGATCGGGAATTCTGAATAAACAAACGAATGGAGAGTGGCGGAGAGTTCTCCGACGGACCGAGAGGGGCAAAGAAAGCAGCCCGCCGTAATGGAGTCTCGAAAAAGGAGGAATATAGATATATTCCGGTCTGTAAATATAGTGGGGGATGACTGATGGTTTTAATTATTACTTTTTCATTTCGCTCGACTGAAAACGTTTTTCAGAGGAGCGGCGGAGAAAGGAAGGATTGAAAAGGAATCAATGCCTCTTTTGTGATCAGAGGACGGATGTACACTCTGAGCCCTTTCGCGTCCATAAATCGACTAATTTGCAATTTTTATGAGAAATGAGAGGCATTGATTTACCTTTCCGAAGGTCTTCATACAATCACGCAGACATAATTCACGTAGATCCGTCTCCAATTTATTTCCGCAGCAAATAATACCCATTACATCCTCAAACCCATTTCTCAAGGTTAATTTCTTCTTCCTTATTACTTTTTTACATCAAAGAGCTATTTAAAATCTCAGTTAAGTGGTTGGGCGCGACTTTAAATCTTTTTTATTAAGATCCAGGGTATCGCAACGATAGGCTTCATGAGACCAATGATTACTCATGAATTTTATTCAAAATATTCAACGAGATGAGATACGAAATGATTTTGCTCGAGCTAATTATCTAATTTTTCCCTTAAAAACTGATTATTTTGTCAGTTTAAGACCTTTCTCAGAGTTGCTCGCGATGTGGGGAATCTCATTCTTGTTTTTATCCCTCAAATGTAAGAATCGGAAAATGATTCCAGGTTTATAGCTCATGTCATCAATATTTTAGATCTAATCACACCAAAGATATTAAAGGACTGTTTTGCTTACTTAAATGAAGCACAATTTTATAATTGAATTCTATCGCTCAGCATTTTTTTCTTTCTGCACTGGCATCCAAATCATCATTACCAACGAACAGTTTCAGTTACATACTGCCTATGCATAGCAAATTATCAGTGAGCAGGATTAGGATAATCACTCTTTTCCTTATCCGAAAAATACTAAATGAAAATTAGCTCTAGTAAGAAATCCCAGAAACCCAAAGAAAGTTTTAAACTAAAAAAACACAGAGACAGAAAAACCTAAGGCTATGCTAAGCATATCTATTTTGAAAATACTTACATAGTGATAAGAAAAAGTGCCTTATCTGCAGGTAGTAATGTACCTATTAACTGCGTAATAAGCCATTAACCGGAATAAATTACTGCTAGTGGCTCATTCATTGAAACATTCAACTGAATAAAAAGATATTTATGACCACTCCGCTGTACGAAATCCCTTTCTTCCCTTTTATTATGGCTGGTCCTTTTCTAATTTCAAGTTAAAACTTTTCTTTTACCTTCCTCTTTATCTTCCATCCTATCGTCTCTCTTTTTATTACTTCCATGAGCAACCCTTCTGTTTCTCAAGATTCTTCCAGCCCCCTCTGAACCGCTTTTATTCCAAGTCAATACCGTTTTCCTCCTTTTTATCTACTCAACGAACATCGCTAAATACGCCATGCATCTTAATTTGAGTTTAATGATACGTTAGATCTAACTTAACGGGTGTAGCAGGACAATTAATAATCATTTCGCTGATTTTTTGCTTTCCTATATTTGCTGATATCGCTTTCCGAATTGTTACTTTTATCCACGTAACGGCGATGTCAGTCTACGACTTTAACGTATCCATATACAGTAGAGCAACATTCAGCTATCATTTCGTAATTCATTCTAATTTCATATCTAACATTATATAATTTATTTTTCCCCTAGCGAGAAACCTCGCAGCGATAGCCGATCTAGGTTAATTGCTCATCCAACATAACACTCTCGTAAAAAGAACCAACTTTAAGGCTTAGTTTTACCCCATTACGTTTGCTGAAAAGAAGTTTTGGAGTTGGTTTATTTTTCGGCTTCTTCCTACTATTTATGCTGATACACTATGGAACTATTCTTCAAAAGTATGTAAATTACCTTCCTAGATGTTTGTCTCCTTTGATAATTTCCTTTAGCTCTCTGGTGGACGGAGCCTTTTTTGTCAGTATACTCGTCTTCCATAGGACGGACAAGGTTGCTTTAACAATATGAAATTTCACAGAAAAAATTCAAGAAGCAAAGAATCCCGTTTTCAGCTCTTTTTTTTTTACGGGGAACGAAAATTGATTTACAAAACCTTGTTCCCACACTTCCTCATCACCGCTAACAAAAAATATCCTTTAGAATTTTTTTAGGTTTTTATCTTGGCCTTTAAGGATTCGTAAAGGAAATTGCGAATATCCACAGCCTCACTTCCTTCCTAGACCGAACTATCCCTCGAGTCCACAATGTAATATTCCTGCCGACATAACATACCCATCCATGTGCTCCTATTATTACGTTCATTATAGCAGAATGTATTTCCAAGAAAAGCCAGTCTCTGTGATGCAAGGTTAGAATGTGACCTAAAAAATATTCAGCGGAAATGTGACGTCGTGGATGGCATTTGATACCTGGCTTGATTTCCCATTATGCAACGTCTCTTAAACTTTATTTCAAATGTAACACTACAGAATCTCATTAATTTCAACTGCACGCCGAGTTTACTTTGTAGTTAGTAGATATTAATACCAATCAAACTAAGGTATTTATGTAAGAGTTGAGAGAGAGCATGACCCAAATGCAACATAAAAACGTTGAACACGTTACAACTCTAAGTAATGTTTTATAAAATTGGAGGTTGATTTCAATTCTCAGAATTTTTCACGGAGCTATTGCTGACTATTTATGGAACCCTATTGTTCCACGGTATAAAGTTTGCAATACGCTGCTACAGAAAATAGTGAATCATAGATCACTGGATAGGATAATAATCAACCGCCACTTATGTTTGTGTTTGTAAAACAGTTTTGTACATAAAAAAACACGCCATAAAGTGAAGGAACAAGCAAAAGACGGCCTTTTGCAAACCGCTATATTAATTGCAAAACGACCACGGTTTCATGAAGTCCTACCATGAGTCACGGTGATTCTACGCTACAAGGTAATAGAAAATTGGTTTTTCGTTATTCATTTTACTTTCTTTAAAAAATTCTTTAAAATAATATCTCGTGGTTTTCAAGGTTCCCAATTTTCTTACCAAGAAAAAGTCGCATCCGTTAAATCCCTATTAAAATCCGTCTAAATTTCCGTTAATTTCAGCAATTTGCCATGAATGGTCTTTTTTTTAAGAAGCCAAATTCATATTTACATAATTTAAGATTCGATACATACATACATGGTCAGATAAAAGCATAAAAATATCTATAAATCATGTACCCTTAAAGGAAATTTACATTAAGAAATAATTTCAACAAAATCTGCATCGATCTCCCCATTCCGTTGATCAAGACTGTACATCAACTTTAAGTCCTCCTGGATTCCCTAAAATATTAGCCGGCCTCAGCTCGATGAAATAAATCGCCGAATACCAATCCTGCACTCTTCAAATCCCAGAACTCCATCCGAAGAGAGAAATGTCCCTGAATCTTTCAGTCTCCGCTAAGTCTTTCAAAAAGATCGGAATTATGTCCGGGAATTTAGTTGAGCTCTCGACTGTCAACTCTGGCGATGAAGTCGCGTTCAGCCCACGCGTGAATTGATCCCAGTGAGAAGGGCTATTTCGCAGTGGAGGGGGAAGAAACACCCGCAAGTCAGCCCGCCTTAAACTTTGCTTGTGCCCTTGTGAAGGCTTGAGCACCTGCTCCTTTCAAGCAGATCATCTCCCCGAGCTATTATCCCCCCAAGCACATCTCTTTTCCCCTCGCCAACTTGTTCCTCTCCATATCTCTCTTAATCTCTCATTTCTAACCATCAAGTAGATCCGAGCAACTGGGTCGTCCCGCTAATGCCTCAAAAGGCATTCAAGGCACTAATTTCCCCAACACGCAAATGGCTGCCTGCGAAAGCGATTCAGACTTCGGTTCTACTTATCCTCTCAAAAGTAAAACTCTTTTCGCATTTTGGCGGATTTGAACACCGGTTCCGTGAGGAGTGCGCGGAGTGTTTGAATAATCGCTATTAATAGTTTAAAGTGCTCCTCCCGAAAGTTGGTGCTTAGCATGGAGGCGAGGACCATCCTAAGTAAAACTATGGATAAATATGCAGATTTTAAACTTTTCCAGGAGTGCCCAAGCAAACAGTAGATCTAGTACTTAGCTTGGGATATTTCAGTTAAATTGCCTTCTTGGAACGCTGAAAATTTGGAGAATATAAGACTTCAACATCTTTAATGAAAGAAGTTACCTGAAAAAATTACTTCATTCCGTAACTAATAAACATAAATTGCTCTCCGAATTCTCTTATACATATAAAATGAAAATTCGTTGAATTAGACGGTATAGTTCTTTTAATAAATAATTCATGAGAAGTATTTCAATTTACTTGTATATGTAGCATTCAAATGTAAATATGTAGATGTTCAAATGCATTATAGCATAAATAAGATTCAACTATGCTTTCCATGTGGAAACTTGTCTTTCATGAATTCCGACCCTTACATCCGAATATTGCATTTGATTACCCGGACCAAACAAGAGCATTTATATCAAGTCCAATGATACGAGAGTTGGTCAGAAAGTAATGCCCCACTTTGTTTCCTCAAAAACAATACATTCAACAAAAATGAAATTTACACATATGAAAGAAGAACCTTTTATCTACTCAATCTTTTTTCCGCATAATCTCCTTTAAGTACTATTGCACTTCTCCAGCGATTCACTAGGGTATGTATGTCCTGTCGACACCAGTTCTCGCTATGGTTATTGAGCCAGATTTTCACTTTTAGCCGCCATCTGATCCACTCAACCTCCATACCCACCAACCAGCTGTACTCCTATCGACTGTAGATGTTTCATAGACTTTGCGCAAACGTTTGTGAATAATTCGTACCGTTCCTATCTCCACGTACAGAAATTCGATCACAGCACGTTGTATCGTTTATCACGGTCAGACTATACTTTGAAAGCTTCCTATAGCTATACTATCTGCAGGAGAAAGCTGACACTGTGCACATACATGTGGAAAACGTCAAGATAATCGAACTTACAATTTCGAAATACTAGCATTGGTTTTGGCTGGAAAAGAATGTGCGATGTTACTTTTAGACCAATACTTGTAAATTTACTTGTGTAGACTCTACCTAGAGTAAGAAAGATAATACATCCAACAGAACCTCTCCGTTTATCCACCGCATTTTTTATACATTTATATTTACATAAACACCCTGCAAGCCACCTAGTGGCGTGTGGCAGGGGGTGCAAGCACCAATTTATCAATTTAACATAGGTATCTGTAAACTGTTTACTTCGGATATCTTCATAAGTTTCAGGGAATCTAGATGAAATCTAGGCTAAATGATAAGTCTAGATGAAAAAAGAACTTTGTCTAATGAAGATGTGAAGCTTCAGAAACAATGTCGCAGAATAAAACTCATTAAGACACGGGTAAAAGTTTGTTCCCCTTTCTTCGCATTACAAGAAATCGCGTTAGGCATTATATATACAAGAGAAACTTTATGATACTATAAACTTTCATTGTCTATGTTCGTTAGGTTAGCACAGTGGAAGAAGGGGAGAATTCGGAGATAAATTTGAATTGAATGTCAAGAAAGTAATAATAATTACATCTTTAAAAAAAATACAAAAGTAAATCTTGTAACTATAGTTTGCAGTGGGCTCTAATTTNGGGTTCGACTCCCAGTGGGGGTCTACGTGCGAAATTACCTCAGCTGTCGAAGTTTTTTATCAATACTACTACTAGTCTACGAGCACCATTTTTGAAAAAATATTTAACGCCCCAAATCTAAGTTAAATGAGAGGAAATTTTTCTCTTCACAAACAGCAGTCTCCTAATTTAGGTTTCAGGCTATCGTAATGCAGAGGTTTGATTTGGATCCCCGCAATAAATTAGATCGTCAGGAATGCACATACCTCTGAACCAGTAATTAATGAAAAAACATTTAGATATTCTTATCGTAGAAATCTTTTGCTTGAAAACGTATCAGTTTAAAAACTGCCTGTTTTGTTTAATAATTTCTCTCTTCACAGCTTTTGAGCTCTTAGATACTAGCTGATCATTGACTTCGAATTAGTGTTACAAAGAGAAACAACGCTACGTTCACCACTAACATGCGACGCATCCTTACTCCCCGACATTTTGTTTCCTTGCGTACACTATCAGTAATGGAGGAAATAGAATGGGACTGAGACAACAACCTAGCTCTAAAGCGAATTCAGGTTAATTTTCCTCAGCTAACTACAACAACAACTGCCTAAATTATACATTTATTCCTCGCACAATTTGGAATAAATTTCGTTTATTTTACGGCCATGCCAGATCCCTACCACCATTTATTTTCGGAGGCTTACATTAGCGTAAACGATGCACGGCAAACTACAGAAGATATAATCCACTAGATTAGTCAAACGCAAAGACATTTGTTATCTCATAAACATAAACCTCCCTCACATTTTTGAAGCGGGGAGAGCAATTTTCCCGTGTGGCTGTGTATAATATCCCCAGAAAATTTCTTCCTCCAGCTAAGACCTCTCTGACTTTCTTTCTTTCCCCGCATAAAATTTGCGGTAGAATTTTATTGACTTGGACTCGCGAATCTCGGTCGAGTGAAGATAACAAGGGACGGGAAAGAAGAAAATTGGGGGACCCATCTGCTCAAGCGCCTTAGAATAGGAAAAGTCGCTCGGTCAATCTCTACTTATAAATATGTAACGACGCTCACGCAAAAGCAGATCAGTGGTTTGTTCCTCTAACGTAATTCCTCGATTTCAGCAGAAATTCATAAAATTCACATCCATCTCGAATAAATATTCGAGATTTGAAATCATAATACTTCAATAAAGGAACGACGAATTTTTTAAGAAGCCTTTAAATCATTCTTATTTTCGGTGATTGATAAGGGCAGTATAGATTAGTGGTTCAGACACGTTGTAGTTTCCTCATAATAAGAAACATCCTCATAAATCCATTTTCGTGCAACTTCTGCGATTAACCATTTTAGATATCCATGGTAGTTGAGCTTCGTGGCATCAAATAAACAAGTCTTTTCGAAGAAAGCTTCGCATTTGTTCAAAAAGTAGATGCGGAAATTAAGTAATGTGGGCGATCTTTAATATCCGTTCAACCAATCTTTAAAGAATATAATTGCCGTTAACAATATACGTGCTCTATGTCACGCATTTAGTTTTTGAAAAAAGCCACCGTGGATATAGTATGATAATAAATGCTCTAAACGTTGGCGATATTTAAATTGATCTAAAAATTGTATTTCCTATCAGGAATGGAAAATGAGAACAATGCATCTCATCAGACTCTTACCCAATATCACCTGAATGCAAGGACTCTGAATGAAATAGTCTTCGATGAAAACAAATTATATGAGTTTGATAAATTTTATTAACATATCAACTGAATTTACTATCATTAGCGAATGGCTTACTGCTAACAAAGCATTCGTCACCAAATAAGATTTCCAATTAAAAGATAATTCCAGACAAGGCTAATGAAAGAGAGATCTTAGAATAATCCGAGCTGCTTTAACTCCATCCACATTTTTAGAGAGCGAAATATAAAGACCATTCGCCCTTTTCCAGAGAGATCCGCTCAAGCTGTTACGGAAAATTTGTGTTGTGCAGTACACGGCACCGTAACAAAGTGTATGGGATATGCATTTTTCCCTCCACAAGGCATTTTATTAATTTTTCGTGATTTCCACGACCCATCTGTATCTCTTCCATGACACATAAGTGTGTCACGAGACACCGGTTGAGAAACGGTGCCCTCGTTGCACTTTAGGCGCGCTCTTTATATTTATATGAAGCTCTTCGAAATGTTCCTGAGCTCGCTGCAGCTTCTTTTGTCTCCTGTGAATACGGTGTCTTTGACCCTCACTCACACCGTTAAGTATACACAAAATGAAAAATGCATTTTCAAACCAAATTTCTTATTCATTACCTCTTATTTTATAACGGGATAAGTTTACATAATTACTTATAAATCGATTTCTCAAACGATAATGAATTTTTTCTGTCAATTTTATGCTTCATTATACTTTACTTTTATAAGATTTCATAGGTAGTTGTAAATTAAGCTTTCCGTTGTTTCTTTTACGAAAGCTTTTTTATTGGAATACATCGAGATTTTATCTGAAATAAGTACATTTTCATGTGAAAGTCATAAAAATCTATAGATTTATCAAATTTAATTTTCAACAAATCATTTCATAATAAGCAAAGAGTACTGCTTATAGAAAATCTTTCTCTGAGACGAAACGTAAAGCATTATAACTTGGTACGTTTAAACAAGGTTAAACGTCATTTTAAGAACTCCAAAACTATTTAGTTGGTAGTTAATTAACTCCATTTTAACCAAAACTTTAGTAAACCACAAGATTCATACACGCACGACCATGGTTTCGCAGCATGGCTGTATCATGATGATGATGACAGACCTGATGATGCAGCCATGCTGCGAAACCATGGTCGTGCGTGTATGAATCTTGTGGTTTACTAAAGTTTTGGTTAAAATGGAGTTTTTTAACGTTAATCATTACCACAAAGTTACTCCTGATTCTGTGTCGTTTGTTGGTAGTTAATTATTTGGTTCAATTTTTTAAATTTCATTTCTATTTTATATCGCTTACTTTTTCTTCGGCGGTTTAAAGTTAAGCTTAGTCTCGAAGTGAGTCGTCTCGGAAATAGTTGGATTCACTGAGAAAAGTACCAATTTCTAGATTTTATTGGGACCGGGGCTCCCAGGTGGTTAAGTGGGCAACGCGTTCAACTTCGGTGAAATCCTTTTCGGGTTCGACTCCCAGTGGGGGTCTACGTGCGAAATTACCTCAGCTGTCGAAGTTTTTTATCAATACTACTACTAGTCTACGAGCACCATTTTTGAAAAAATATTTAACGCCCCAAATCTAAGTTAATTGAGAGGAAGTTTTTCTCTTCACAAACAGCAGTCTCCTAATTTAGGTTTCAGGCTATCGTAATGCAGAGGTTTGATTTGGATCCCCGCAATCGGGCTTGGTTTTATATGAATTTACAACCTTATTTTTGACGAGGTAGTTATTTATTCTGAGCAAATTCTGGAAGTTGAAAATCAGAGCACATTCGAGCAAAAGAAAAGCAGTTACAGTCCATTAGGCGAATCAGTATCAGGCGACTCCATTCGAGCTGCAAAGGGCTGCTTCGATAACGCACGCGTTAGCGGGAGTGGGATTAAAACCCTTGGAAGTCGTAATCCTAAGGCTGTGCGGCTCTTAAGCTACACTAACGCTTGAGGAATTTGCCTTCCAACCATAAACGTCGACGGATGCGGCAGATGCTGCTCTATTTCCACAAGGCTTTTTCCAAACTCCAAAAGAAGGGAATGCTTCAATCTGGCTACAAGCAATACACGTAGGTGGTCTTAATGAGAACATAAGGATAGGAAGTGTGTAATTTAATACCTCGACGAACCACTCTTTTGTCTTTCGATATAGTTCTTTAATCAGATGAACCTATTTTGGCATTTCCAGAGCATCGCGTGGGCTTTTTTAATTTCTATGCAGCCGTGTTGACGTCACATTTTAATTGGAAAGTGAAAAATATTTCATCTTCCCGTGTTTCCACTTACAGATAAGGTTTGCTCTATATTTATTTTTATATCTACAGTAAATCAATTCTTTCGAACCAAATATTCGATCCTCGTTTTTGTAGGCAGGAAATATTTGCTCTAGCATACATTAACTCTAGATTGAATGATGCAGAACTGATTACAATTTCGTAGTAAAAGCTCGATATTGCCAAATAGATATACACATGATAAAATTCTGACGTGCCGTTCAGGCATGATAGCAAAACCGGCTTGAGCAGTCACCCGGAAAGTGGAAGATCCGGGTTCGAATCCTGTGAGACTTTTTTCATATCCGTTACTCCTTGGGAATATTCCTAAGCGCATACCTTATCGTGAGAAGATACCAATCCCCCTTTTCCAAAATCTCATTATATGCAAATGTAACGCCAAATTCCGTGAGACATAATCAAAACGTGTGTATTTCCACAGTAGAATGGAAAGGGTAAGTATTGCTAGTAAGGGATTGCTAGAAAAACAAACACAAAGGTACTACTACATATGGTTGGGGTAGAGAGGGTTTTAATCGTAGTAACTAAAAGTTGACAGAGAAAATGGGGATTGTTAAAAATGTTATTGAGGGAAGAGTACAAGGGTATAAGCAGAGGGAAGGACAGAAACAAAAACTGTTAGATGGCATAAAGGGTGGGGTGGGTTACCGGAGGGTGAAGGAGATGGCGATTAGTGGAGAATATTAGCACATGAACCTACCGAAAGGTAGAAAACTTATGATGATTATATTTCCACAAGCTTAAGAAGCCCGTTAAATCTGTAACCGGATAATGACGATATCACTTCGAAATCGTAAATGCCTTACAATAATGTTGAACAATGCTCAATCAAAATTTACATACTCGTGATGAAAGGGGAACAAGATCAACTTATTAACGTTACCACAAGTTGTTCTTATTCCTCTTTCATCACGAAGAGCTACCACAAAGGCCGAAATAGTGGATTTTGTTTCCACATACTCGTATTTACTCTGACGTTTCCAACTTCTAAATGCTTTGAATATACAAGTATGACGTCCTCGAGCGTTCTCCACAAATTTTCAGTAAAATTTATTCGTTTGTGAACTTTGAGGACTTTTCAAAAATTTCAATCTAAAGAGAAAGAAGATGTTTGATTGAATTGGTATAACTATCAATCAAATTTGATAAATCTCAAAATTGCTCACTTACTGAGCTTGGTTACAAATATGGTTACCATTTTAAATGTGTAAGAAGCAGAAAAAGAGGGTTAATCCAGTATTACCGAAGATTTGACGAAAAATTATGAATAAGCACAATAAAACAACAAAGGTTTACATTTTTAACGAAACAGGCATGGAGTAAGGCTCATCAAATCATCAAGTTATCGAAAACACACCACTGTATCTCGTACAACGGGATGCTCTCAGATTAACGCTATCCGATTCGCCGAGGACAGAATCAGTCTTTTCCCAACGTGTTCCTCATTAACATCGAGAGAAGATTGCGGAGGGATGCATTAACGCCCGGAGAGGCGTCGGAGTGCAGATGACGCAAACCTAAGGCGGAGAGACTCAAAGAGGAAACGGCACGTCCTCACCGCCGCTCTATTTCCGAAAAAACACTAATGTGCCGAGGATGCGGAACCAAATTAAGCCTCCTAATCAGTTTGAGCGCCTTTCCCACGGAAAACGATTCGAAAAAACAATCCGAGAGAATCCGCGACACTCACAGAGTCCTTAGCCTACTTTGAGGAAAAATCTCATCCAAATTCGAGCAAAAACCACTCGATCGAAACCAACGATCCTTCGCTTCCTCTCGATGTAGTTTTCAATGCGAATACTTCGGAGCTCCGCGAGATAGAACGCTAGACTATTATTTTTCATTAATTCCCTCGCGAAATTCCATTTTGAGGGAGAGGCGTTAATCCAGATCCGCGTCCTTTTGAGGACTTTATTATTAGCACCCACGCGACCTTCCCAGCAACCTCCTCGCTCCGAACTCATGAAATAAACATGGCGCATGAATACGAAATCGTGTCAAATTTTTCGTTGGGGTTTCTTTCGCCGTACTTTCCTTTCTGCCCTCGACGATAAAACAAGCGCATAAAAAGGTCGCCCTCGTCATCCTCTTGACCCCTCCAATCAAAGTCGAGAAATTATGCGAAAAAAGTATTAGGTACATCCGTAGGGTATCAGCGTAGCGATAATAATATTTTTAAGTTAGAGGTTCTTCTTATCAGAATTAATTCTTATCAGAGGTTATTCTTATCAGAATAACCGACAGCATTGTAAACATGATGCTAAAATTCGTAAGACAAACTCCGAGGCTTCGTGGTCGTAAACCGATTTGAGGTCAAACATTTTGTCTTTTCAAATCATAATATGCTACCTCAATACGAATTTGCGATATATACGATAAGAACTTTGACTTTATCCATTCGTTTTATTTTGATATTAAGACCTATATTAAGACAGTAGTGAAATTAATTTGTTAAAATTAAAGGCATATGAAAATATAAGCATAATTAAAGCAAGAATTGTTCAAATAAAAGTAGTTTTACATTACACTAAATGTTCGGATTCCAAAAAAGAGACCTCAAAACAATATATTTGAATACGTTTCCACCTGAAAACAATAAATATATAAATACGTTCTCATAATGAATACTGGTACCAGCTGGGAAGTAAATAAGCCTTATAGGAAATAATTCAAAGTCGTTTCCACTGCAAACTGTTTCGTAGCAATTAAAGTGTTTTTCTATTTATTAACTTTTGTAATACTGTAATTTCGTATGCTAAAGAATGTCTATATTATACACCTACAAATATTTCTTTAAATACCGACTACGCTTTAATTGCACCTAAATTTGAGTCGGATGGAAAATGTTCAATCTTATACCTTTCAACAAGATTTAGAAGGAAATTTAGAAGGAAATATGTTATCAAATAAACGCCAAGAACCAATTTCCTGAGCTGCAAGACTTCCTATCAGCTTCTGATTTGAATTTTGTGAGGACTTTTAAGATTTAAAACAGAATTTCGAAGTCAAAGAGAATCAAATTTATTTTAATTTTAAACGCCTTTGAAATCGTGTATTTATTTTCACATTTCAAGAGCGACCTCAAATAAAAATTGAGTACTTCGAAACGTATTTTAACACCGAAATGAACATCTTTATGGAAAACTAGAAATAGACCAAAAAATTTTTCTTCGTAATTTTATACTTTCAATCGAGGCAAAGTCATTTCAAATTTCTTGTCAAACAGAAACTTTGTCAAGTAAACTGCGAAAGAAGTGATAATTTGCCTTAGACCGATGTTTCTGAATCATGTTAAATACCGATTATTTTTTAAGAAGATGAATTTTTAATATCTTCAAAAATAAGTAAGAAGAGATACAAAAATGCATTAAATTTTTAAGATCACTGCACATTCACAACTGAAATTTGAATTAGCAAGCTAACAAATTTCCACAAAATGAGGTCAAAACATCCAGACCAAGTGCAACGAATATCTCTTAGAGGATAATCCAAATATGTAACCTATAGATGTTGAAAAAGTATTGACAATTCTTTTAAAATATATCGAAACAATAATTACAATCACTGTTATTTCACTTACTCATATTTGGGAACAAAATCTACTAAAAAACACAAACCAAATAAGTATAAGCTCTCCAAATTCTTCTCAGCCATACCAGCTACTATTCCAATGATCAATAAACAACACACAAAATCTCAATACATTTGAGAGTAAAATCCCCGGTGAAAATTTTTCATTTAATACCTTCAAATCTTCCAAGAAAGACAAATCTTTCAAAGTGTACGGAGACATAATAACAACTGACAAGCTTTTCGATCCTGAGAGACCCGAACCCAATTAATTAAATCTCTGCAAAGATCTCAAGGCCACTTAAATACGAAGGTTAATTACAGCTGATCTCGAAGAACGACTCAAAAGGAAGATCTTGATGAATGATAACAGATCCAACGACGTTGAGATGACCTTTGAGGAAATTGGGCGGATGCAGACCACGTACAAAGCACGTGCTTCGGAAAAAGATCGGTAAAAACCATAAAAGTGGAGGAATTTTCCGTTGGAAAGTCTCCCCTTATAGGTGTGCCGGACCTAGATGTTGGGATGCATTCAGACATTCAAGAGGTTTTTACATGATTACATTTTAACAGGTATTTACATGAATTAGTTGTGTTAAACGGCCATTTTGAAGATCCGTCATGACCAAATTGTGATTCGTGAGACACATGTCAGCCTTACTACTTCCAATTATTTCGATGCAATTATGGTTTTCACTATTTCACGACATTAGAATTTGCTGTAACTTTTTCGCTTTCTAATCAATATAATACGTAAGTGTACGAAAAGAAGTTGAAACCTCCTAAGGGCATTTAAATGATTCTCTAGATGTACACATTAATACTTGATACTTCTTGTAAATGTACTTCAACATCTACGATCACTTTGCATCTGTTATATATGTGTCCCCCACGGAAGTCGAGGCCGGTACAGCGTTCATCAAAAGTGGACACAAACTACTTTCACGCTTCGGACACTTTGCGACTCGGAATTGTAAAATGTAAGGCCACTCCTGAGATTCATTGAAGGCATATATTTACACGTAAGACTATATTAACGGATGTTACCGGTTTTTTTATTAATATACAACATATAATATCCGTCATAGCCATTTCTTCAGGCAGTCTATCCTAGTTGACAATGAATGCAGTTTTCAACAAAACAATAATCGAGGTAATTACGTAAAATAAATAAAAGAGCCAATGCTTTGTCCGCCCCAGATTACGAATGAAACATCTTCTTTCTCGGATTTATTTCAAACGCGTTACAAATGATTCGTAAGAGGAAGGTTTTAAATGGGCATTGGATGAAGAAATATACAATTGTGAAATTGAAAATACTATTTTACCTGTTAAAACGAAGAGGACGAGTTTCCCTCGTAAGGGATTCTCTTACAAACAATAAAACGGCTGTTTTCCTCAAAATAAAACCACATGGTAGAAACATATGCGGCTTACAACTTACATGACTAGTACTTGATTGCATAAACTTAGAATATTCAAATACGTACAGCTCAAATTACTGGTTTAACTTCCATAGTTGAGTAGAATATCAATCACTTTTACCGGCGCTGATGGAACGTAACGGCACCAATGGAGGCAGACGCAGCATTCTATTAGTCTTTGTTATATCATTGACCCGTAAGACCGATTTGACAGCTGATAATAGCTTGGCTTTGTTCTGCCCCCATTCACTATCTACCGTGAATGATTTGTTCTACCCAGTTTCCTGACACAAGAGACTCCCGAACATACTATCCTGGAACCTATGAATATTGAACTTCCATACGGGCCTTTCCTTTCAAAATTTCGTGTGTGGTGTGTTAAAAAACAAATGGCAATCACCTGATGGCTATTGCATAAGTCAATCTCCATTAATAATCCGTTAATTTGCATAATTATTACATCTCCTCCGCCGTATCATCGAGATAAGCATTACTTGAGTATATCTAATCGTGCAAACAAATCACATCACTGAATTGAGATAAATATAAGCAACTACTATGTATAAGAATGGAAGAGTATAGTCCAGATTAAAACACTCCTATTCTGAAAGATTTAAATAGTGATTTTTTAACTAACTATGTGAATTGTGAATTTTCCAGCTTTTTTCCTCATTTTTTGTTATCACTGCAATATTTCTCTGTTCTTCGATATTTCATTGCTGCTTTTTCCCTTGTTGAATTATTATTTTTCTGCCAGTTTTATTATATGTAAATTCATCATCTCTTATTTTCTGTATGAATGTGCGTTTGTTCTTTTTTCATTCTTGTTGACATTTACCCTTTCCTTATTTTCCGTCTTCTTATTTAATTTTATTTATCACTGCCAGTAGGTTGAAGCAGGTTTTTCACACCCTCTTCTTGTGGGCGTTTTCCTACAGGGTTTTTAGTTTTTTCAGTTTTGAAGTTTTCTTTAAACTTACATAATACTTTCTATCTTTTGTTGAATTCTCTGTTTTTTATCTTCGATAAGCTTTGTCTTTCTTCTAAATATTCAATGATAAAGGGTCAGATGTAAGAAGGGACTAAAAAGCCTCCATCTCGTTCTTCAATAGACATTTATTATTATATTGCTTGGGGTGATCGTATGGCACGCGTGCCCAAAGTAGCACGCAGAATTCAAACGGTGCTATCATTATAATTTCTGCACTTGAATAATGAAACGTAAAATAGTAACTTCGAATTCGCTCAATAAGTAAAAACCTTTGTCAATTACATCTTAAAACAATCGTTGACGGAATAATGCAAAAAATATCAGTAACTCATAGTAATATCCCGCACCACATTGGCACTTAAATCCTTCATTTTATCAATTATGGCAACCTTAAGTTCACCGTCTTTGCCCTGACCCTCTGTATCTGAAATTTACAATTCTTTTGCAGAAAAGTCAAACATAGATCAATTTATCAATTCGTTTATAAATTACTTCGATCATAGATCGGCCAACTCAGTATTTTCATTCTTTTCCTGCGTTTCTATTTCAGACACAATAGCAATTCTTAAATTCATCAAGTACGATTAATAATTAGAAGATACGAAAATAAATTAAATTTTCCAAAATATGTGCTACAGCCTACGATTCTGAATGCAATCGACCACTCTTTAAACATTATGCGAAGAAGATTTTCCTACTTGCAGGAAAGAAGTTCAATCCCTCCAGAGAAATCAAAATTCAGTTATGTTATCTAAATCTAAAATAACATAATTATGATTTTTCGATGCTAATGTCGGTTTCTATAGCACTGCATTATAGGACCCTACATCTTAGGCACTAGAATTACATTTGGGTAAGGTGGGTTGCCATTATCGAGGGGTTTTGCTATGCCTGTTGCCTATTTCTTGGATACTAATACCTCGAAGAAATACTACAGTAGGTTGTCCCGATGTTCCCATTTTACGAGATTTGTTCCGGATGTGAATCACCATCTTACCATTGCCTGCTCCGATGTATATTTTATCTCGGGACGTTTTTCGGAATTGAATGTCTCGATTATTTTAAGTATTTTACTTGAATTAATTATTACATTATGAATCGTGTGAGGCAATTTCGCATATAGCTGTCGTTTCATAACCATCATATGAGACAAAATGCTGCTTATTTCATCATACCAAGACGAATATTAGCCAAAATATAATAATTATGGTGAATTATTTTTAAATCTATTCATGCCAGGAATGTAGCATGTAAAATCCATAAGATAATTGTAGGCAGAATTTTTTTATAAATATTTTTACACCGCATACGAAAACAAATTTAAACTTAAATCTGTCCCGATTATGTCCATTTTTCGTTCTCAGTATTTTCCCGTTTCCGCACCATCACTTTCTGGATGCCCTAGTTAAGAAAGTCAAATGACCAAATTTTTCACCAACCTTTCCGAAACTTTTTTTAGTAAATATTAATACAAGAAATTTTATATCCGTTTACTCTTAAAGTAATTATTAAAGTATATTATTACTCTTCAAGATCTTTTGTTTTTCCTTTCTTTTTGTTATATTAAATCTCCAAGGATTCAATAGTAGTAGTAGCAATGTTAAAAGTGCTTCGAATGCTCCCACCGGGAATCGAACCCGGGACCGCTTTCACTGAAGTCGAACGCGTTGCCCACTTGACTATCGGGAGCCCCTCAAAGGATTCAAATAAGTATAACTGAGATTATGAAATCCACCAAGAGACTATCTGTCCGCTCTTTTCGGATGATTTATTTATCCATCCATATTATTATTAATTTCGACACTAGCGTAAATTTTCGAATTAATCTCATTATAGCTATTGAAAAGGACATGATAATATTAACTTATCGATTCATCTTAATTACTCTCACCTATATCTTAACTTAATTACAAGATTAAAGCTACCTTATGGCAAAAACGAGGATTAAAAACCTCTTTTTCGATTCCTCCTTTTAACTCATGGTGGAAAATCCCTCGAGGGAAATATTTCTTGTGCTACATGTATACAAAAGAGCCGACTTTTAATTTTTTTAAATCCCGTGGGTGTAATACGTCTGTATGAATCGTCCTCGGGTCAACAGTCCCTAAGGTGAAACGTTCTTTTTGCGATCCCCCAAATCAGGACCTTTCTTTCACTTTAGAAAGATGCGTTTTGGTCCATTTAAAAGTTAGTATCATTCTATTTTGAAAATAAATTATCGCATTGGAAAATTTTGAATGTTTGAAGAATAAAAATTACTGTAATGTCTATGTATTTACATTTAATGATTGTTAAAGTTAATTTTAATAGTTAAAAATCAAACTTAATCAACAGTATTCTCACTCACATAAAAATTTCAAAACCATAAAATTTTTACTTCCCTACACACATTACGCAATGAGCCCATTCATCTTTTGCCCCTGAAGATGCCTTCTTGAATAGCGAAATGGGCATAAGGGAGTAATAATTTTTTATGGTTTTTGGATTTTTTCTAATAGAAATTAACTCTACCAACAGAGGCCGGTTCTGCTCTAACAGTATTCTTGCATTTACTCATGAATTTCTTAGTAAAATTTAAACAAGTGACGTCAGTATTATTCGTCTCCTGAACTTAATTATTTTCAGGCGTATAAATCTGGATCTTTCATTCGTTGGAAAGTTGATTTTTAGATTTGATCATCGAAAACGGTACAACAATTTGAAATTCGAAATGAATTGTTTTGTAACTGTGTTTTGTAATAAATCACAATACTGTAATACCAAACTAAAATTTTGAAATTTCCCATTTCCGAGTTTGATTCTGAATCATTGCAACTTTACATTTTCGAATTCAATTGCAGGTAATTTTCTAAGAGTATGGAAGTGGCACCACTACAAAACCACGATGAACGGATAAAATTGGAAATATACAGCGTTACTGCATTGCTTGATGCCAAGGGAACTTTTTAATGAAAACGACTTGACTTGACGAATCACGTCTACCAATCCTCCCCTGAGATACTTCTCATCATATTTCCGTTCTCACGCATCGACGGCTTAAAGTACAGATATTTTTTCGAATAAAGAGTCGCATTTGAGGATTGGACTATCGATACAAAAGTAGGGCGCGTTAGTCTCTGCAAAAGTGAAGCGCGAAGATGAAAAAATGTGACGAAAATGAAAACTTCAAGTCGCAATTCTAAAGAGGTTCGAGAACGGCCTGGAAGGGTGTCTCTTTGTGCACCACTCGCAATTTTCCCATCCTTTTTTCGCAAGAAACAGAGCAGCTCTGGCGGAAATAAAATATAGACTCTCAGACTGATTCATGCAACCTCAGAAGGAGATGCCATCTCACGGTCCGATGACCGTTCCAAAACATGAACACGGACGCGGGGACGGAAAAGCGCGCAAATTTCAGTAATCCATCGCTAATGGTCCAGAAAACCGATTCAGTTTATCTCTCCGTCGTAAATTATTGGTGAAAAAGTTCTTTTATTCCGCCCCTGTTTCGGCGGCCCGCGCCGCACCCTCCTGCTCCTGTTCGCTCCTGCGATTTCGCATTGTGTCGCAGATCCCAAATCCCGCCCACGAACAGGAATATGCAAAACGCATCTCGGAGCGGCGAAAAAAAGACCCTTTTTAAAGATGACGTGATGTGACTTTGAGGGCGAAGGGATCCCCTGATCGATAACTCTATGTTCCAAGACACCTAACGCTTCGGCAATGGCACCTTTAAAAGGCGAGGATACCAAACAGGAGTCGCATAGCTGGTGCGTCGCTGGGAGAGCTCGAATGCAAACACGGCGGGAGAGAGAGGCGGGCTCAAGGCGACGACGAAGAGGAAACTTGAAGTATTCTTTCACTTCCTCTTCCATCAACACGGAGCGGGAGAATAAGAAAGTGGCGCTGGAGAGTGGAAGCAAATGCGAAGCGCTAAAAGAGACGGAACGAGAGGGGGAAATATTAAAGGGGAGAAAGTGGTTAAGCTGAGTAAAGAGAGAGGAAATAGAAGTGAAAGTTAAGAGCGCATGAGAAAGGACAGTTATTAGATAAACGGATGAAGTTCTCTGCGAAGAAGCGCGGAGGTTAGGAAAGGGGAGCTAACAAGAGCTCTCTGAGAATTCCAAGTCTGGAGAGATATGAAAAAGCAACGAATGGAAGGAGAAAATGTTAAGATTCGGAAGTAGAGCGATAATACCTTCGTGGAGCGCATGAAATATTTTGCTCGCGCCTAGCAGCTAAGTATTACGCTAAAACTCCTAGAATGCAGAGAATGAGATGCTGGAGAGATGAGACGCACGAAGCTCAGAGAATAAAATGGAATGCGAGAAAATATGCTTCATTGAGAATGGAGTGAGACGAGCTAAGTTAGAAAAGTATGAAAGGTGTGCTAAGATAGGAAAGGTATTGTAGATAAACGATAAAAAAAATGTTCCAAATAAAAGCAGAAACGGATTCAGGGTCGCCAAGCTAGGCGAGAGCCTAGGGCACGGGCGGCGAACTTATGGCACGCGTGCCTTAAGTGGCGCGCGATAGGATTTTTTGGCACGCGGCACTCTGACTGCAACACCATAGTTATGTTATTCTTTACTTAAATATTAATCCCCAGGGTAATTATATGAGGACTGTTCATTATTAATGATCATAAATGATTACTTACGTCAATTTCTAGATCTTAATTCCATCGATCTCTTAATAAAATATATAATAGAAGCATATCTTTCTTTATGGTTTGGCACCACATTGGCATGCAGGTCCTTCATATTTATGTGGCTTTTTTGCCATTGCTGTCCTAGGGCCTAACTATCGTTAGAAACCTCGTGCATTAAAAATATTTCGCCTAGAATGTAGGAAATCTACAAATCGCAAACTCAAAACTGTAACGTATCACAACTTAGATGACTCAGGACGCAAGATGGGACTAAAAGATAAAAAATTTAAACAAAGGCTTAACTTACTTAATAAATTCAGAGAAATTACTCTCTTAGAAGAAGTATCCGCTATTATGCTTCCTACCTGTTACATAGGCTGCTCTGATTACGCGAGAAATATCGAGAAATTGATGTCAGAACAAGTCGATTCGGGAATTCATTTTTCTACGGAAAAATTGAAGAAGTAGATTCATGGTTCATGCACCCTCTGCCACACGCTGAATGGCATCTTTCAGGGTACATATTTGGAAGTAGCTTCGTAGAAGAAAAGGAACAATTCAAACTTCAACTAAATCCTTCTCTGGACAGTGGCTGGAATGAGATAATCGAATTTGCAATCTCATCAGCAGAATGTTGGGAAATTAATTACGTGGATTCCTCTGATTTGATAGAGGAATCTACAACGCTGAAATGGATAAAACTATACTATAGGCATGTTGCTTCAAGAATTTGACAGACGGATCTTTGTGAAGTAAAATTTGTGAATGTACGTGCCGGTGCAGCAAATTACTAGAAAAATAAATCTCAAAAATATAGAAATGCCTACAAATATAAAGCATAGAAATTCATCTTCCGCGTTCTATTGCTTAATAAATTCGAATAATTAAGACTGGCGTGGTATCTTTTATTCACTCCTCTACATATTTTCGTCGTACTCGCACGTACACAATTAAAAGGCCTCGCAGCGTAACCGATTCGCCTGAAAAGGATTACCGTGGTCGGTATGTGAGGACAGTAAAACGCTAAGCATAATTCGAGAAATTTTTGCATACGAAAATTATAAGCATTCATAAACGTATAAGTAAGGATAAACATTAAGTAGGTACGCTAGGGTAAAATACGAGGGATAACTAAGAACTAAGACAGTGAGAATGGATTAGATATATAAGTCGGCAGCTAAACGAACCTCAGGAAAGAGAACCGTAAGAAATACGCGCACGAAGACGCATCGGATCTATAATTTACAGGATGTAGATGGATAATAGCCTTGGCGAAATCCCCACCATTAGCAGGCAAGCAAGAGGAGGAAGAAAAAGCTCCTCAAAAGAAGCGGAATGGCAGTCGAAATGAGAAAAGATGGCGGATTGCAATTTTTTTAGCCTCGGAGACTAGCCTCGTACCTCCCGAGCGCGTCCCTCGGAACGGAATGGGAGTAAATTTAATGGGTACAAGTAAGGAAATAAGAGGCGTCTGTATTACGCCAGCCACTGCCAAGATACGAGCCAACGCTCGCTTCCCTAAACAAATTCAACCATTGCTCCAAGTTTCCCCTTTTCATCCCAACTTTTCCTCCACCCGGCTTATTTTTCCGCGAAACTTTCCCGACCCTCTCAGCGCACCCTCTCTCCACCCGAGTAAAAAACGACAATGCACTTCTCTCCACGTGATAAACACACAAGGAAGGGCAAAAATGCAATAAATATACACAGGAGATGAAGAACTCGGTGCAAGGGACACAAACGAAACAAATAAAAACTTCCGTAGGAAATGTGGAGAGTCTTGGCGTAAGGGTTTGCACGGGAGTCGCGCAGTGAAATAAACAAGAGTGTGCTTGTTGTAATGTACCAACAGAACGGGGTCATAGGTAGTTTAGGTTGAAAGAGCAGAGTTGATTATTCAAGGGTAAGGAAAATTCTTGGATGTTACTGTGGAAACGGACGCGAGAGGGTTTCGACGCAAACGTAAAACAAATTGCGAGTTTTTCTCTTTGAAGTGCTCGTATCGTTGTGCGAGTGTGTGTTTTTAAAGGAGGTAGCTTATTAAACCGGGAAAAGAATGAATGAAATTAGATGGCGAGAAGGAAATTCCGCGTCTTCAGGAAAGAGCGATAGGTGGAGATTCCGAAATGCTTCTTGAGGATGAAATTCCAACGCACCCGATGAGAAGCGACTGAAGAATGTACATGGATTCGAAACGGGCATGAAAGCAACAATTATCTGCACCGTGAAATCGTATGCATATACTTACACGGGTACGTTTACTTACAATAACGTAGATGGATAACAATATTGAGTAAAAATCAGATGGGATACTAGCAGCACTGAAATAATGAACAGTATAGTTGAGGACGATTCATTTTGAACGCATCTGCGTAGTCATCAGCCCGTGAGCTTGCTGTCCTAAATCCTTCACCGATAGCGGCAAATAGCTTTGAAGAAGGAATGAAGCGACAAGAAAATTAGAATGACGTAGTTTGCCCTAAACCCCTCACTCACTGAATACCCTTTCCTCGCTGAACCAGAATACTTTAAGGGGAACAAGCCCACGGAAGCCATAATAATTTCCATAGAATTCAATGAAAAGTATTCCGTTCATTGTGAGCTGTTTGCAGGAACACTTTTAAGAGTAATGCATAAATCAACTGCGACGTTTTAAGGAGTTCTATCATGTATGAACGGTGTTTTCCAGCTGTGTATACTTTTTCAAAAGCTTTACTTATGTTGTATAAATCCACAATTATTTTTCATATTTCCCATAATTATAAATTGCCTTTTATTATAATACCTAGGTATATTTTACATTGACGACAGGCAAAACGGAAAAGGAGACTTTAAAATTTCAATTCCGCCCAAAACAAAGACGTTATTTATTTTATTTATTGAAATTGACGGATTTACCGTATTCTGATATAATTAACGGGGATATAATAACTTCACACATGACAATTTTCAGCGATCGTTGACCATCAAGACGATTTAGTCACTGAAAAAGATAGCGTAATGAATAATGTATGTAGTTCGTTACATCCTTATTTCTTTAAATTTGTTCATCAGCTTGCTGAGCTTGGTTAAGAGACGAGTAAATTTCCTACCAATCTCAAATTATAATAGTAAAATCAAAGATTATTTATCAGTCAGTCAACCTCTCTCCTATGGAAAGGTTGATATCCATCATTTCAAAGACCGTTTCAGCTTTTGACCCTCCAAAAATCCAAGTGTTACTGTTGCACGCTTTTATATTAAGATTGTGTGGTAGATTTTAAACATTTAATAACGGGGACGCAATATTTTTGGAAGAACAATTTAAACCTTAAGAGGTAACTGTAAATTTTAGATAGATGGGGAAAATATATTTCTTCTCCACACCAAAATCTTCCTGGTATTGCTAGAACAGTAATATATATCAAGCAGACCATAACCTCAATTACGGTAAGTGAATATAACTAGGCGTTACATTAATAGCGTCCTGTGGGACATGAGTGCTGATAATGAATTAATGTGAATAATATGAGATGCGTGATAAAGCAACTACTAATCGATTTATTAGAAATGTAACCGTAAATATAAATTGAATACATAAATATTTAAATTTGCTAGAACTTTCAAGATTTTCTGACACCTAAATATAAAACAAACAAAATACGGCGATAGAACGCGAATAATATCCAATTAAAGCCCTCTTAAGATTCGATGTATTTGTCTCTGTGTTTTAATTACAAAAATTGTTTTAATGAAAAAGGATCGTGTGAATGAAATTCATCTTAAAGATACCATCAACCAAATAAATTTAACTAAAGATCCTGAATTTCTGAATGAGATTATTAATCTTACATAAATAAATAGAAGAAATAATTTATTGATCTTACAACGCGGAAATGTAAAATACCTGCAATTTTGTAAAACAAACATGAAGTTATAAAAAGAAGATTATGAAAACACTGAATTCGGGAGTGTTTTATACAGTGGATACAACTTTAAGTAATATTAGCTCATAGAGGAACCATAGAGGTATCAAAAGGAAAATATTTACTTTGGCTCATCTCCACAGAATAATATTTATTTGGCTGCATCGTTCTGTATGCATATTTTACAAGTAAAACAAAACACAGTTCCGGACTCAAATTTGAGGTAGTTCTCCACGATGGGTTTTATTCCGTCCTCATTACTAGAAATGATTTGGGAGAAAAATCACGTTTCTTTGCTTTAAAACAGAGTATGATATGTCTACTTCCTTTAGGATTTAAGATGGGAGGAATTTTGCAAAATATTACTCTAAAGCCCGGCACTATAATGTATACATAAAATGGAATTTTACTAAAGTTCACTTTAAGGCCCTGCAGTATAGTGCTTTGTTTAAGTGAAGATTATTATATTCTCCTACATATATGATGACAAACATGTATATTATTTACAATCTTCACTCTAACTCTAACAAAACATTACAATACTTGACCCTAAAATGAACCTTAGTTAGAGTCCACTTTAAGTAAACATTATAAAAATGGGAGAAAATTTTGTCTAAAAGGGTATCAATTTGTACTATATACGAATAGGATTTGCAAAATGTCTTGCACAAAATTCTATATCGCTTTAATTATTTACGAGATCACGCAACTCGACAAAACCTCTTGTCTTTCGACGCTTGCTATTCACGAAGAATTATTTAATTCATAAAATTTCCTATCCACGTGATTATTCCTTTCCACGAGCTAATGAATAATCACTGCATTTAACGCTTTATAAAATGACAAATTTCCGTAGCAAATTTTCTATGAAATCTCAAAGTTTCTGTGTGTTCGATATAACACTTACGGTGTAACGATAATACGTAAGACTCTTAACACATTCCGGATTATACTCGTAATTCCAAGGAGACTTCTTTTATGGGGAAGGCCGCTGATGGATTTTAGATGCTGAATGAGCTGTCAAACAGCCTATGGAAGTGATATCCTCTTACCCAATTTTATTTGCTCGAAAGGTACCTCGAAGCCGGATCAAACCGTAACCTCAGGAAGTTTAGCGGATAAAACAGGAGCAGCTACAGCGGAGAGAGGCATTGCATCGGACCCTTCACTTTTACGACAGCCACTGGACGGCTGAGGAATAAAAAGAAATACAGCGGTAAGGTCACCGGACGGCAAACGGTCAATAGCGTACCGAGTGGCTTCTAGCAAGCTAGGCAAAATGGAGTTTTCTCCTCTTCTGAGGAGCTGCAGGGAGAAAAAATAATAAATTTTTATATGCAGCGCCTTTCCTATTTCCCATATTACGAAACAATAACTTTGCATAACATCTCATGAGGCCAAGCTACGATACAATTTTTTGTGTAATTACATTTTCACAAGTTGACGCTAAATTAAGAAAGAATAAGGTATTTATCTGGGATGGGATGCTTACACTACTTTTTACGCAAACATCCCAGATAACTACCTTATTCTTTCTTAATGTCTCCTCATGTATATAATATTTCTATTTTTATAAAATTTTTATAATATTTATACGTTTATAATTTGTATATTTTAATTTATATTACCGTTTGTACAACTTTGGGCATAACCATTTTTTCATTTTCCGACACAGTTCCACATGCAAAGTATGTATACCTGCAGTATTTTATCAATTACAAAAATAATTAATGGCTTTATTTAAACAAACTAAGCAAGAATCTTTAATTTTAAATATGAAAACGGCTGCACTAAACACCGAGTAAACAGCATCATTTCCATAGCAATTTCAATTGCTAGGTGAAAATCAAAATGCTGAATTTTATCTTGCAGTACAAAAATATGGGAGTTAACACGATAATTTGCAACGCTATAAATAGGTAGACAATAAGTTCTAGGAAGAAAATTTAGCTAACCTGTTGTTAGCAACCGAAGTGTAAATTCTCATCGGAGTATGCCTATCTAAGATATGACATTATCATGCCTAATTGCACGACTTCGAATTCTAATGCTTCCACCTGGATGAAAAATGATTCTCGCATCTTCAGGAATTAAAATTATTGTAATATATTCTACTTCAATTTTCCTTTTTTTTCAATATTTTCCCCATCAAAAAGAGCAAGAACCTTGAGGAGTTAACCATCTTCGATCTGAACGTATTATGTAATTCAAGAAGTAATTCAAACTAAGCATTACTTCAGCAGTTGTAATATTGTTTATTGCTTTCAACAAGAAATATATATAAATTTTGTTGTGTTTAACTGAAGATATTAATGTCACTCATTAATTTCTGTCAATTATTTTCCTCGAGCAAAGTTGGAAACGGTCTTCCAACTTAACTTTGGAATTGAAGGGAAATAATGGTACACCTATTTCACCAGGTATACATGGCTTACAAAACAAGACGTATGGTTCATCAGACATGATCTTTTGATTCATCGCTGCTGCTTCACCAACAGTGACGTAAAGGTTCTCCGTTATCGATCCTGACTTTTAAAACCTGGTGGAGCATCTTTCTCACAAAACAAAGGATTTCCTACGCAGTTTAATAAAAGTAAATATTTAAATTAAGTGTTCAAATTTTATCATTATGATATCCGTTACAATTATTTTATTCATGAATTTGACAACATAAATACGAAAAACATCGAATTGACGATCGAGTCAAATTAAAGTGTTTGAGGATCACCTTTAGAAATGTACCACAATTTTACTTTTAGATATTCCTTCTCTATCTCTTCCGTGAAGCATGGACGTTAATTAATAATTATGAAACGATAGCATTAATTATTTTATCTTAATCTTATGTTATTAATATTAATTTTATCTTATCTTTATGTTTAGCTTAATATGCACCAAAAGGTAGCTCATTCAGAAATTCTTTGTATACATAAATTTTAGATTTTAAGGTGATTTTACATCTTACAATTCTGAGAGACCGATTCAGACAAAGCAAAACTATTTTCTAAACATCTCTATATTCTGATGATGTTTTCTTCCCGTTTCGTATAGTGCACTCAATTGAAATTCAAACAAACTTAAGCTCTAAAACGGCAAGATATTTTTTTAACAGTAGCTGTTTGCTTCTTCACTGTTTGTTTGGCCTTTCCGAGTAAATCTACACGAAGAATACACACGTTTATATGATAAAGTAGGTCCAATTTTTAGGCCTACGGAGCTGTGATCTCTAATTTTAAAAATATTCCAGGAATCAAACGCATTACATTTAACTCTATGCAAAAATGTATTTTCTCACATTGCTGATGTCATCTATTCCCTAGCACAGAGCTCGAACTCATCATTTTAGGAGGAGACTTTCTTCTCTCTTCTTTGCCTTGAGCGAATATGAACTTATTCCTCCGCATTCATAAGGAGAGAAATTCGAGAGGCGTACACCGGATTTGTTTTCCAAGTTACCGTAGTTACACAATAAAGAGAAAGAGATAGTAATTAAAAGTTCTCAGCTAGTAGCGCACGTCACGTATTACGTCACAGTTTTTAGATTTAATACATATTTAAGGATAAAGCATTGTTTCAATTCAGATAGTTAGCGACTTAAAAAGTATTATTTCTAAGACATATTAAAATGAAGAAATTATAACGAACTAGTAAACGTACCCGTCAAGCATGACAGATCTTAATTTAGTTTAAAAATATATCTAATATTCTATACATATGGTCCTTCAAAGCCAGAAAGAGTCCGTCGTAAGATCATAATAACTCAATATATTTCTTACCGTTATTTATGATATTTATTCTACTTTATCCAAGACATGAAAGCCTACTTTACAAAGATTTCTTATAGAAAAATATAAGAACTGATTATCCCCGTGAACTTATATAGGATAATTCATGAAAGCAACAATCAAAAATGACCTTAGTCGTCAAAGGGAAGGGTTGTTTATTTTACGAAATTTCCGTGTGTTTTATCAAAATCCTCGAAAGTTCGGATCTATATCAATATTTCACGACTAAAATAAGAGTCTATGGTCATTTTCCTTTATTTTGACACTTGTCTCAATTTCGTAGGACCATTGTATCTAATTTAAATTTGTAAAAGAAACAACCTCTGCAGGTCATGAAAAGTAATTTACGTACATCTCTTATGGAATCGTATTATGGGCTCCTGGGTTCGAACCCGGACCTTTACAGAGATGGGAATAGTTTTTTCTGGGGGTTTTAGCATCGTAGAAACACAATGCAGTTTGTTTCAAATCTCTAAGTCAAGCCGTTTCTGAGATAAATAGGGGGACGGACAGACGGAAGGGCGGACAGACATTTGCTTTTTATATATATGATATTACGATCATTAATCTTAAACCTAAGAATCTGAATATTTCGTAGTAAATCGTGATCTGGGGAGAACGTGAGAATTTTGTGAAAAATATATTCCTTGCAAAGGATGCAAAACTTTTCGATACCCCTTCAAAACAAAGAAGCTTTTCAATTCGATGACAAAATCCTACTCCAAGAGAGGAGTCTTATCAAATAAAAAAAGCAAAAATTAATCTTCCAAATGAAAATGCGAGGGACTCTCTGCCCACACAGAAATCTATGCCTCGATTCTCGACCACAGATTTGAAAAAAAATATGCACGTGAATGATTTTCAATAGGCGGTGGTATCAGATGAAGAAATATTAAAAGTACAAGGAAGGGGTGAAAGAATGAAGAGACCAAAAGGAAACGACGTTTAAATTATGTCCTCTTATGAGTTAATACTGCGGGATATTTGAATAAAATCATTTATTTTAATAACCTTTCAAGTGAATTCAGCGCTCTGTTGAATTTATCACTTAATATGGATTGAACTCCCTGCAAAATGGAATGGTTACGATGCTACCGCGATTCACCACATTGAAAGCAAAGATGATCAGCAACTCATATTATAAAAACATGCAAATTTAAATTCTTCTAACGAGGATACGATTTCTTTAAACTGTCATTTCCACCTTCAACGAGCGATGAATGATAACATACTTGAAACATGGAACTTGCATTCGACATTCGTTGACATTCAAACTAATATTCGCCAACAGTAATTTACCATCAAACCTCTGATGAGCTACATTCTTAACATCAAACCATCTGACATATTATAATTCCCCAACACTTAGGGATATAATACACCTGGTTATAATAAATTAAAGATAACAAAGGTCAAATGGAACACAAAAACAAAGATTCGAATCAATGAATATTTAACTTGTCTATTTACAACAAAAAAGCTTAAAAACATACAACAACCGCAAAAAATAAAACGATAATTGAAATAGAAAATGTGTATAAAAACTCGACTCGACGCTTGGGAAAGCATACTCGAACGTAAGAGAATAAAAAATACATAAATAACCTCTGATAACCAATGCCATCATCTCTTTCGCACTCACTCCTTGGCCTTACGTCACAAAGAAATGAAATGTATAACCCATCATTTCTTTTCAACCAATATAGGTGGCAACATAATAGCCGAAATACGGATTTGGCGAGCCTCACTGTTGCAGGTGATCAAGCGGTCAATCTTGGCGTCCACTTATATCCGTTTTTGCGGAAAGGGTTCTCTAGGCATGCCAACTCATGATCCTGGGTTTCATGAGTCCCTTCGCTTGAATCTATTGCCAAATTACGATCGAAAAAGAGATAGAAATCAACAATACAGAGATTTAATATATTCCTTAGGCTGAGCTATTGATATACGCATAGGGACCTCAGAACTGCGTTTCTTCAGTGATTGCTAGGTTTCTTAAACTGGTCGCAGCATAAACTCTCAGGTGGCGTAAGAAGAATCTCAAATCTTTAAATCTCAAATCCTGAAGATGTCAACTAGTTGACGAAACTAAAAAAAATCAGCTGTGAAAATTACGAAGTGTCCTTTCTTTCAAGATGTGTGTGGAATCCCATGAAGTCAGGCTTGGACATATTAATTTTATTTTAAAATTTCAAACTACTATTTCAATATCAGCCATTTTCATTTTCCATTTCTTAAAAATGAACACAATAATAATAATAATAATACGACGTTATTCGGACGAGATTGAGGCTATCACGCCTCCTCTTACATCTAACCCTTCTTCATACAAAGTTTGAAAGAGATAGCTTGAAAAAAGTTCAAAGAAGAAAACTACTTCGTGGAAAAAATGGATAACAGCTTGCTACTTAAAAAATCTATGGCATGAATAATGATTTATCGTGACGGAAGTGAAAGTAAAGATAAAGGTGAAATATTACAGGCAGGCAGCTTGAAAAAACATATAACAATATTCAATAATCTAAAAAAATATTGGCTGGTATAAAGGCTATATTTTACCATAATACTCGAGCAGTGTGCATCACCGAAGTAAAATACCTGAAATCAACGAATCTCATTCTCTACTGCAATGAATGTATAATATATATATANTATATATCAAATTTCATTCCATTTTAACTTGGAATCGACCACGCGCTTCAATAAAAACCGAACGCTATAAGCAATGAAACATCAACAAAAGCGAAGATCGAAATATTAAAAGAGATTAAGAATAATTCCACAATCAATTTTTAAAATGTACCGGTGCACATATCAATTCCGTACGGAGGTATTCCGCGACTTTCAATGGCCACTCATATAACCTATCGACCACTTCCATTTTAAAAGCACGGAAGCGATGAAAGCCCCAAAATACCTCATCGCATTATCCGCCGAATTTACATTTCCCTCAAGGGTTTCCCCGGAAAAAAAACGAATCGAATCGAAAACCATTTAAAACGGAATCTCCTACGCAAAAATCCCCTTCAAATATCGAACACATTCCTAAATATTCCATCCTGAAAGGGATGCTACGTAAATATTCAAAAGAACCGAGTTTGCAGCGGGCAAACAAGCAAAAAGCGAAAATAGGAACAAAAAGCGTGGAGATTAGAGGGGATGAGCGTAATCACGGTTAAATATTTAATATCTTTTTACGAGGTTTGGATTAGCTGAAAAAAATAATGGCGAAGGGAATAAAATAGTCACGTGGCCAGAAATGAAAAAAGAGAGAGAAAAATGTGAGCGAGAGCCTTGAGGGCGGTGTTTATTATTTTCCCTGTTGGAGACGAAAAGGAAAACAGGAGATAGCTAAGGAAAGCGGCGGAGACGTGTCCCCAAGGCGCCGGTGTGCGTCTGCCCACCAAGGTGTTCTCTTCTTTCTCTCCAAAGCTATCGCATCTCTCATTCATTCACCGAGACGCCAAACAGAGGTAGACGGATGAAGTGGACACGCATAAAGGCTTTGGCGATAGCTTATGGCCCACAAAGACTCGCACTGCACCCGAATGTTTACAGCTAAGTGCGCCTTTCACAGCTAAGGAAACGCTGCCTCCGGTTGCGTACGCAGTTTTTTAAATCCACACGCTCAATAATCCAGGTGTACCCAGCCGCCTCAACTGGTGCATGACTATGCAATCCCTTGCGTATATGTTTGCAGTACTATAGAAGAACAAGTAGGTAGATAATAGGATTTGGAGGTAGCATATGGTCGGCAGAGGCTACTGCATTACACCTGATATTTACCGCTAAGTGAGCCTTTCAGGGCTAAAATACGTTGCCTTGGGACTCATGCGTGAGCTTAACCATCTATTCTTAGTACTTAAATTCGTGTATTTAGCCGTCCTCATCTGGGGTATGATTTTCCTACAGTGGATACCATTATTTCCGAACGAAAATACACAGTTTTCTCAGGAGTCGCAGTTTTCTTTACTCCACCAATGTTTGGCTACTCGCTTTAATTCTATATTTTTATGATGTTTTCATCTCGTTCTTCATCGTCTAATTTCAACATATAGCACCTATAGCACTTGCTATAACGAATAAACCGGGGACCTGAAGTTATGATTGCAACAGAAACAAAGTTGTTTGTAAGAATAGTCATAAAATCCTCTGTATTTTTTTTTTTGATGGAACAGCTAGCTCACAAGTACCCAGACTCCGACTTGACAGGGAAAATAAACACGTGAGGTTGAAATATACGGCAATAGCATCTCCTTCTGAGCATGACTTATGCAACGAAAATTAAAATCAATGGGAGTAGTTGGGATGGATGAGCGTCAGGATGAAGCAGGTAGGAGGTAAGGGAGCTCTGTACTTGAGGGAATGAAGAGGCGCGTGAACAAGTGATTGTGCGAGGAAACCCAAAGCATTTGGAAAGTAACGAATTCCCGGAAAAATAATTGGTGCAGAATCCTAATTCCCTTGCGTGGAAGAGGGGTGGGGGAGAGCAAAGGAGACGAAGGAAAACGCATGCTCGCTAACGAGGGGAAGTATTGCTTTTGTGTACGAAGAATTACTTCCCCTTCCTCAGATATACTTCCATGGTTGCCTCAAAGGAAGAATTTTACGTTCAAAGAGAGCAACGAATTTAGATGGGAGCTAATTTCTTCCGAAATGAGAATAGTTAGACTAGCTGGAAAACATTTAGAGCGTAGAACTGAGTATAGTTGGCTGTTCGTGCACCTGAAATTAATCAACGATATTGCACCCTTTCAGTATTGAAACGGAAGGAATATTACGCCTCCTATTTGTTTACGCAATGAGTTTCGAACATGTTGGCTTCTACCTGGTTTTTGATAAAAGGTTAATATTACGAGCTGGAATATTACGAAACCGTATTTCCGCATAGTGCATTCATTTGTTTTTAATTAAATTGCCTCGACAACAACCAAGCAGGAAGGTACACCTACGCAACAATGGAGTAAACAATCATACGTAGTCTTAAATTTCACATGAGACTATGATTGCTTGGCATTTCATTGCGCCTCAATCAAGTTAAAGAATGAGACAGAAAACATGCCCCCGAAGATCACGAGTCAAAATAGCACCCTAGGAGACGAACGTAAGGGTAAGAAAAATATATATATGTGAGGAATTGGTCCAGGCAGGAGGGAAGAAAGGTAACCCCTTCCGTGGCGAGGGAATAAAGGGGAAGAGACGGCGAGGGTTCCCGTCCCCATGCAAGTCGCGGCGGAGGACATGTCGGCCCACCCCTCGGATACTGTGCGCCGGCGCTCCGACACTGGGGGCCGGAGGGGGGAGAAGGGTTGTGAGAGCGGAGGGGGGTCCGGCGAAATGGGGAGGCTGGGGGATACGGGAGAGTCGCCCAACCCCAGACGTTGGCAGCCTTGCGCGAAGACTCATCTCCGCTGGAATCAATACGCGGCGTCGGCGGTGACTGCAGAGTACAGCAGAGGGCAGAGCCGTGGCAGTCCGGAGAGAGTGAGAGTGCAAGGGCTTGCGGAGGAGTGCGTGTCTTCCAAGTTGCAGACTCCCGCGATACAGCACAAGCGGCGCAGTCGGAGGTGAGTGCACTCCCCCTCGCTCGATTCCCTCCATTCGCTCGGGAGGCGATAATTGAAACAATGTCTTTCTAAAGAATAACGTGAAAAGTAAAGTACGCTTCCTCGAACACGTCTTTTCCATCAGTGTAGAAAATGCCTTTCCGAAAGTTGTAAAAATCGTTGCTTAGCTACGCCGATGCAATTCTCCGTCCCCTTCCGTCCAGCTACCGGCTGTTGCTAAGGGGGACCGCATTGACAGAATATCGCGTTGACGCGCCTCCTTCCCTCGAGTGCGACAATTTCAATCACGGGGTTTAATTCACGCCCATTTTCCCTTTCTTTTCGTTATATATTACGTTTCGCTTTCCGGCGGGGCGGAGAAACAGACAACAAACAACAAACATGGCGGCAGCCGCAACGGCTGATCGCCGCCAGCGAGCGCGGTCGCACCTCCGCGTGACCGCGACGCTTTTCCTGCTGCTGTCCGTGGTGCCGCCGCGGGCAGAGCCGACTTCTGCACCGCCGATTCCGGCCGCCTTGGGCGAGGCGAAGACCCTCCTTCCCACCGGAGTGACTTCGCAACAGTCGACGAGCACAGTGGCGCCGGAGAGGACTTCCGCGGCGGAAAAGAGAACTAGCGGCGTTACCGAGGAATCCCTCACGAGCGAAGGTAACGCTGAGCACGGATGTCAAGTCATGCGACCATTCAATTACTATGCTGATTTTATTAGCGGATTAAACATCACGAAGCGGAACACCGCGGAATATGCGTGAATTCATTCCGTGAAAAATGATGGTTTTTCAACAATACCCGGCGACCTCCCTTTCTTGGTGATTTAATTAGCATACAATTGCGCATTTCCCGTATATTTTGCAGCGACGTAAATATTTCGGTCGTTGTTTACATTCATCACATACATCATGTTATTTCAAGACATGTTAGTGTCAATTTTATTGCAGAAATAGTTAATGGCGAGCAAGAGTTTGGTAAAACTGGAGAATTAAAGCATATACTACTGGAAAACAATAGAGTAGAAGCAATTCCGGTGACTTTAAAAAACTCGCAGATTAGAATTTATATTTTTGCATATCAATATAGGCGATTTTTATCGACATCAACGAGTCCAATGACTTCACGGTCTCTGATGAGCAATCCTAATAAATTCATGAAAAATTGTTAGCAAAAAACGAAAATATAGCGACGCCACTATCCGCGCATCTAGAATCACAACTGCACACGATTATCCTCTCAATTTCTTTCTCTTGTCTACATTTAAATATCTTAAAACAGTACCATTCAAGGGTATATACCATATACAATACCATACCTATTTCATATCTTAAACGACGCAAGATCTCAATTTAAGCAGCGTCTCGCATTTCATCAGAGGAAACGTTTGGCTGCACTATTATTTTAACAAGCCATTTCTCATCTCCTGAGGACGGTTTCAGCGAATACCAAAACAAGCAACATGAGTACGAATTTATTATCGTTGAAACTTAAAATTTTTCTATTCCTAGCAGCAAGGAAACACATTTCTTCGTGGGTTTCCACTTACCGTACCCTTAGTTTCACCGTAGATTGTCTCTCGTTAACTCACTGAGATTCGTACTCATAACCGGGGATGGGGATTTTGCACTCGGAAATTCTTTCGGCATAAAAGTATACGATTGCGTAATATCGTCAAATTTTATACGCATTTAAGTTGGGATTTCTCAACATTTTATAGATCGGAAAATCTCCCGTCCGAACCGAAAATATCGAAAATCAAGATTACCCATCCGATAAATGAATTGAGGCAGTCGTTAAGAGATTTGCTCCGGTCGAATTAAAAACATCACGAAAATCCCGAGGTGAAAAACTCCTCAAACAAGGCGTCAACATCCCACGCATTCCTTCGAAACTTTTATGAGAAGGGCCACTTTGGTAGAGACGAAAAACCTCGAAGAGGACCCAACAAACACCGATGAAGGAGGTGAAAAAGAAGGAAATAAAAAAGAATAAAGCGCCTTTTCAATTTTTTCATCCACGCCCGGAGGCTGAATACCCGGGATGAAATTTGAAGAACTACCTTTCTCTTTCCTCGTTCTTCTTTATATGACACCCTTTTGGAAACCTCTCAGGGGATGAAAAATTGAAAAATGTATGCAATCCTAGATCTGTGTATGGTTATATATATACACACACACGCGTATGATCGCTATCGACCATTTCAATCCGACAATGGATATAGTACTAACGCACCTAGATATTTAATCATGTATCTGTTCCATCTGTCTTTCGGTCTTCTTCTCGGTCTATTTGCATCTATATGTGTCCTATTGATAACTGCTGATTTCCAAAGGTCGTCGTTTCTTCTCACCCTACTGCCTGCCCACATATCAGTGATCCGATTTTATCAATGGATAAAATTTTCAAAGGTATATCATACCAATTTATATACTTCTCTACTTATTGCGATTCCGAAATATTTATAATTAAGTGTGAAAGTGATGCATATACATGCATTTTTTCGAACAAATTATAACTCTCCCGTAAATGCCCAACACTTTCCGCAGAAAAGTGAGCCAAACATTGTCCAGCTTCATCCTCTCGACGACGAAGCCCCAGAGGGAAGATCTCGCTCTCACCCCAGTCTCTTTCCGAAGGAGCACAGACGAAAGGGAGATAGAGAAAAAATAAATAATTTTCGCCGAGGAATAAGGCAAACACTCAACGCAGCAACCGAGAAATCATGTAGTATTCATGGTCCGCGAAAGTCTTGGGAGGTGACGTTAGGAGTGGGGAAAAAACAAAACATGACCCAATTGGGATGCGAACCCTCTGTCTGCAGTGAAAAAATAACTCCAAAAATATCGATTTTCTGTGGCCCTAGAGGGATTATTTTTGAAAGAGCTCCTGACCGTGGGGTCGCAGGTTTGGACCCCTAAGGATTCCCTTTGAAGTACATTTTTCCTCTCCTCAGAATAACTGCCGTAGTTTGGCCCTTGTAAAAATGAAGAAACGCCTCGATGGCTCCTTTGTTTCGTCAATCCGTGTAAGGAACACTTCTCGAGAGTGCATCGCCACTAATAAGGCTCTCGATAAATTAATAAATGTCTTCGATCAAGTAAAAAGAAATGTCCGTTTGGTAGGAAAGAGTTACAACTACTTTTGTAACTCCTCAGGGATAAGAAGAGTAAATAACATTTTCTTGAGGACCTTCAAAGAATAATTTACACATATAATGGCTATCAAACCTCCCCCGTAAAGCGGGACTTAATTTAAACTTCTTTAATGTAAAAGAATAAGAAGTACTTCTACGGTCGTCAGTTTTAACTGTAATATTTCATCGCAACTGCAAATCAAAGGAAATGGCATCGTCTACGAAAAGACTATCACCATCTTGGCATTGTTTTCAAATGGATCTAAAAGTGATCTTTATGGGAAAATGTATGAGCTCTGATTCAACAATCGCAGTGGTTCCGGGTTCAATTCCAGGAGGGGCTCACGTGCAAATGATCTTAGCTGTCGAAGCGCTTTTAAAAGTACTGCTAATTCAATGATGTGCTGGGAGGCGGGTTTTTATGACCACAACATTTTAGAAAATTCTCATACATTTTATCAAAATTCTAACAATTTCGAATCGAAAGCAATATTTAATGACCAAAATAAGAAACGATGTGTGTCGACAGACTGACAGGGCGGAGAACAAGACGAAAACAGACTCTAAAGCACCGTAAAAATTTGGCAAATGAACTGCGTAGTAGATAGTTCATCTGCCCAATTTTTCCGGTGCTTTGAAGTTTGTTTTCGTCTTGCTCTCCGCCTTTTCAGTCTGTCGCCAGACATCGTTGGTTCTTCAGCCTTGTCGCCGTAGTCCTCAACTCTTTTCATCCAAAGTAAGAAACTTTACTCAACTTCCTCTCATTTGGTACTTGTTTAGATTTCGTGGGACCATTATTTACAATTCAATTTTCTGAAATAAATAAAGCTTGCGAGAGATAAACGTGAATTTAGTTTGTTTATCTAATGGATATTATTCCGAACGTTCCGAACTCAAACCCGGCACTGTTACGTGTATGTAACCTTCAACACTTTATTATTCGCGCTGCTAAATCCGAGTATGCGAAATTAGATTGAATTCGATGGAATTGTGTCTAAAAAAGGCCCATTACTCTAGATTTGCGGACAAACAGAGAGGTGGACAGAGGAATTTATGTTTTAGAGATTATAAAGTTTACCTAACACAGTTATGTGTAAGACGACTCTATTTTCCGTAGAATTGTACATCATTAAAACGCGTAGCATTCAAATGAAGTCTCACTGACAAGAAAAGCACTAACAAAATAGTCGTTGGCAGTATGGACTAAGCATTATATAGAGTGAAGATCTACGCGGAGTAAAACTACATTTCAGGGGAAATAAAGATGGCTTGCTTATCTAGATCTTTATTTATGCGGCTGGTTTCGTCATCATCAACGAAATGGTGACTCTGAGTAGTTCTTTCAGTCGAATAGGTTTAGTTAAAAAGAAAATAATGTCTCACGAATCAGCTATTCAGAGGTACACTCCTAAGAAGCGGTGGGTTAGGTTTTTCGAATTCATGTTCTACATTTTATTAATTACCATGCGCTAACTCGCTGTTGGCTTAACTTCAACTAGATGAAGAAGAATAAGGAAAAAACACATATACCTCTACCGAAATATTTTATTCCACTACTATGGTTTCAACCCTTTAGGTCACCATCTGGTCACTGAACAGGTATAAGTGCTCTTTTTTACTTATTCTTTATAATCGAGACCTACCACAAATTTGAGGCTGAGTTCGTAGATTCTAGATAAAGAATGGCGATCGCCGGGAAAAATTCAAAATATCAATATTGGAAATGATAAAAATGCCATAGTTTCATAGTTTCCTGAATTAGTAAATAAATGAGCTTCTGTTAGAATACTGTTTATAAAAAAAATAACCATAGCAAATACTACGCAATCTCCGGAATCGTTAGCACAAATATTTCATAAAATCTTTACATTAGAATCGATCATGAAACAACGGACACATTTAACCGATATCAGTCGAACTATACAATTCTAGAATTGGCATTTACTTTAATTTACCAATACAAACTAAGTGTGCAAACTAGGGATGCTTGAAATCCAGGACAACTCAAAGTTATCATCGAGAGGAAAGAAAAGCGTCGAGTATAAAATGCCAAAAATGAAATATGATAAACGCTTGAGAATACAAATTTTGAGACTCCGGAAAGAAATGGTAAAATTTATCAGGAATTGAGATGGAAGTGATAGGGAGACACGCAGTTGATAGGTTTCAATCTCAACATAGAGATGACTGTGTTCCATATAAGACACTGTGGTAATACCAACAACCGTGGGATTGCTAACTGTCGTAGCTCAACATTTGAAGTCGCATACGAACTCGGAAAACATTATATTCGATAATTTAATTTCGTTATAAATCAAATACTTTGGTCGGACATATACGAGAAAATACTTTTAATTTAAGGGAATTAAATTATGAGCGATAGGAGCGCAAAATTGGGGAAATTTCTATTATGAGTTACTATGGAAACTGATGACAAGAAGTAAGGTAACTAGAAACATTACATTCCGGTGATGGTGTGAGGAAAAAGAAGATGAAGAAGATATTGCAAATGTTGGACGGTATACTGGCGGTGTACACTAATACTATACTGTGCAATTAAAAAGATGAGGACAAAGAATCCTTGGGGAAGGGACTACATGGCGGGATAACGCATGGCAGTTGTTCTTTCGTTACCAGGTACTGATGCCATGATTTACGCCATGACGACATGATTCCGCTTCCCTTGATAAACTAACAATGCATCCGATTAACTCCATTTTATTCCCACGGTAAAAAGTTTCCTAATTTAAGAGATCCATTCTATTTCCTGTTTAGGCACTGAACCATTCGCCTCGCTTAAGGCAATAAGCTGTTTAAAGGATTTCCCACAGGAAAATTATTTCAAATCCAGACATCGTCTCCAAGGAACTTTCTTAAGTTATCATTCAGAAAATGAAAGGAAATCAACATTAAGGAGTTTCCATATTTATGAGATTTGCCGCTTTAGTACCTTTTCAAAAAACTTTTAATAGTAGTGATAGCGTTTTTTAACTACATCATTTAAAGCGAGGCTTCGGTATGCGACACTTAAAAGGCAAAAAGCTAATAAGTTTTCAAGTTGATCTGAGATGACGTCTTTCACATTACCAATCGTAAATTCTGCAGCAATACAGAGAAGTATGTTATCTGAACTGGATAAGAAATACTGAACGTCTTCATTTTGTAACTATTTTCCACTCCTACGATATGATTCCTAGATTTAGCACACTGATAGCCATCATTAGGTATTATTTGTAAAAAAAAAACTTTAGTAATTAGGTTGAATCATACGATTTCAGTAAATACAGAATTAAATAGTTAACTGAAGCACAATGTTTAAGTCTTCACTACTGCGTTAATAATTATTACGAAATAAGGTTCGTTCTCAATTAACCGAGTACCACTTTTCCGACGCTCCGAATTATCCTAGACCAAGCTCATGCATATTCGAAATTTGAAAGCTCGGCCTTTATAACCAACGGGATTCTCGACAAAGCTATTTCATCCCTGCGATTTTACATTATGATTAACTTTCTATTTAGCAAGCATCGCTGAATCCCACAGCTTTCCTAAATTCTCAACTTGGTTACATTATACACTGCCTTTTTTTTCGCTTACGCCGCTGGTTGCTAGGAATCATCAACAATGCGACCGCAACCTCGGCCGTCAGCTAGCCTCCGTCAAGCGAATTAATTTATCAGCGTGCTACGCTCCCTGCTATCACAGTTGTTTTTCGTTGCAATGTCGTTGCAAATGCATTCAAATAATCCTCTCGTATTTATTTGAATTTTTGATAATCAAAGACGGCTTAAGCCCCAATTATCTTGGATATTGAACACTGAACTAATATATTTCATAACATACGAACTACATTATGTATTTTTAGGCTCCCGGATACCAAAGTGGGCAACGGGTTCGACTTCGGTGACAGCGGTCCCGGGTTTGATTCCCGGTGAGGGCCTACGTGCGAAATGACCTATGCTGTCGAAGCACTTTTAACAAAAGTAGTAGTAGAAAGTATTTCTAAATAAATTTAGCTGTAGTGATCAATTGTACCGCTTTTTTGTTATCTGTCCCACAAAGATTCACAAGTTTAAAGCTTTCAGCGGTTACGAAAGACACGGAAGCATTTTACAACAATATCCATCTTATTTATTTATTTATTTTACCCTTACGGCGAGGTTAGGCCCAATGAGCCTCTCTTACACCTAACCTCTGAGTCATTGATATAAAAAATTACTCAAATAAAGTCAACTTACAACTAACCAACTATGATAAATTAATACAAATCTAAAAGCCCTAATATTATAGAATGCTTAACCTAAATTAATACAAACTTTTTTTTTAAATTGTATGAAGGCTTTCGCTGCATGAAGATTCTGTGATGAGACGATTTTCTCGGGAAAGCAGCGGTGGTCAATTCAGACGACGACGTTCCCGACGACGCACTTCCGACATAAAGAAGCCAACAGCATCGCTGGCGAAACGTCGACGTCCGAATTGACCACCGCTGCTTTCCCGAGAAAATCATCTCATCACGGAATATCCATCTTAATACATACACAGGGTATCTCAAAACTCTACATTTTTTGGAAGTAATAGAAATTATGATACTCAAGGAATAACAGATGTGAAAAATAGCGATATGACTGGGATTCGAGCCCAGCTCTCCCACTTTCCGAGCAGGTATTCTAAACATTGAACTAGCATGCGTGGTTACAGAACTCAGTTCTTCCATTTTTCGGGCAGAATACCTGCCCGATAAATGGGAGACCTGGGTTCGAGTCCCAGTCATGTCGCTATTTTTCACATCTGTTATTCCTTGGGATGTAGCCGCACAGCTCTTCTGTGCTTCCTAATTTACCTTTCCTCAATGATTATGATACTTGCTTAAATATGAGATATATATTTATTTCAAAATAATTAAAGAATTAATTTTAATTAAGAGGCCACATTTCAGCCATCAGTATCCCCACAAACCGAGAATCCGTCTCCTGGATCACTTTTCCCAGCATTTTAGGGGTCATTTTTTTACTGGATCGGTAATAAGATCTTGAAGTTCTGCTATTACTCAAACTCTTGAGCTTAATCAAAGGCTTTATGATTGTTCACGAACTCATCAACAACTGCTCAGTAACAATTGTTCGCCAACAATTCCTCGGAAACAATTGCGCACTAGAGATTTGTCACCAACAATTGCTCGCTTGAAATATCGAGTAATTGTTTAGACACATTTTACAACAACCTTAAGACTTTCGATGTTTTTGAAATAGATAAGACTTTTGAGACACCTTGAAGACAAACTTAATAATTAGTACCTAGGGATACGAAATTTCCATTTCATTTCTTATTTCTTTCCATTCCATTTCATTCCATTCCATTTCCATTTCTTACAGTTCAATCAGTTCAATCTTACATATGCTAGAGATGAACTTCGCATTAAATAAAAATTAATCAAGGAGGAACTTCAGCTCAGAAATACATGGAGATTCTCTTACTCGTCATACTAAACAAAGAAATTACGACTCAATGTTTTGGAATACCGAGATAACATAATAAAGTGCGAATCTTACAATGCTGCAAACTAATTCCAGTCTTTATCAATAGAATGGTCATGATTTATCCAGTAGAATTCGACGATTCGATGGAAGTGTTGCTCATAGGGCCATTAAGGTGCACTTAGGTGAGCAATTTACACATATAGCATTCAGTATCAGTGAGGAAAGCAAGGGCAAACCACCTCACTCCACATCTTGCTTAGTAAGACTCATTCCCTCTATAGGACTTCTCGTATCTAATTGGTGAGGGTTATAGGTTCAAACCGATTTCAGGGATAAATATTCACTGAAAAATTTCGACGCCACATTTTGACTACGCAGTATGTCTGCAAAGATTTCAGCCCCAAGGCCGATTGGAACCGCATACCCTCTACCATTAGCTGCCAAGTACTGAGAGATGGCAATGAGGCTTACTAGGCAAGATGAGGAGTGAGGTAGTTTTCCCGTTTTCTTCATCGAGCCAGAATTTTTAAGTGGTTAAGTTAATAATTCGAAATTACTCCACAAGTAACACTTTTCGTTGCATCTCTCATACTTTTAGTAGCTTTCATATCATCAAAACCACTTGGAAGACTGAGACAAAATTAGGCTAAATATTCACTCAAAAAGTTCGACTCCACCTCTTGATTACGCAGTAAGTTCAGCCCCAAAGCTTTAGGGAGCTGCCAAAAGCTAGGAGATGGCAATTAGGCTTATTAGGCAAGATGAGGAGTGAAGTAGTTTTCCTCACCGAGCCAGAACATTATAAGTGGAACATGCACAAATTAAGGATAATGCCTGCATATGTAATGCCTGTAATGTAGACTGACTATTCTGTTACTGCTACCGTACAAAATGCTGAGTTGTCCTGCGTCGAATGATTCATATAAGATACAAAATTTTGAAAAAAGAGTGGAAAAACAAAACAAAATGAGTAACACTTCGTTGCATCCCATAAGGAAAACCTTAATTAATTCCATTATTCAGCAATACATATCCTTCGCTATCTTTCATATCACCACACCCACTTGGGAAGACTGGGACAATATTGAATAAAAAACATTTTTCTATATCTTGGACCATGAAATTATTGAAAAGGTACCGTAGCAAGACCTGCAACGCAATACTCGACATGAGAGATCGAAATTTTCGCGAAATAATCCGAAATGAGGCCGTTCAGGTACCCGCAAACGAAACTGAGGAGAAGCAAACTTGGATACAGGTGCGAAGGACATACACGGGATCGATCGCGGGAGTAATATCTCCGGGATCCATCGCAGCATCCCGCCCCACCTTCGATACCATCCCTGAAAAGTAGATCGCATAAAAGGACGATTAATGCAGCGCCTCTACAAATTACCAGCGGCGAGTGTATCGCGGCTTATTTCGTGGTCAGGAGCGTTTCCCATTCAATATGAGAGGAGGAAGAATTTCACGAGGCGTGCTTCCCGGCAGGGGTCCTCCGAGTTAACTTTAACTGAAGAGGACGTGGTCGGTCGATGCCTCACCCCCACATCTTTCCTTCCTGATCCCTGAAAGAAAGAAAGTTAAGCCCGCTCCTCAAAGTGAAAGGAGGCGTGCCTATCGGGACACCTGCAGAGAGAGATAGAGAGCGGGCGCTAACGACTTTTCCGGAATCTGCGAGAGATGAAGGCCGTGAAACGCCACCTAATAGCTAATCACGGCGGAAGACAAACTGTATCGTTCCCCGAGGCAACTTCGTCCCCATTAAAAGGTTCGCCCGTTTCTTTTTACCCCCCCGCGATAGATTAAGCGACGCCGGGATTATTATGACGGCGAGGGAGGACGATTGGGTTTCGTAATGAGTAATTTCGGATTTTTAGCCCACGAGATTAATTATTTCCCCGAATAATCCCGCCACTTGAGAGGATTCCTCGAGAGCGGGCGATCGAGAAATAATTTCCTTCTTAAGCTCCCCCGCCCGCCATTCAAAGGGATATCCTTTATTGGCCGAAAAAACGTGCGGAATGCGGACATTAAAAAAAAACGGCGAAATCTCTTTCGAGGGTTAAGTCTCCAAATTATTTGGATCATTGTTACGGGCTTAATTGGCTGGCAAAGTTCTTTTAACCCTTAAAACGACGAAGAAACTACCCATTCGTTAAAGAAGTATCAACTAATAAAAGAAGTTAAATTGCTAATCGATGCGAATTTCTATTTAACTGTCTCGGGAAGGCATTTTTTCCGAAATGATTAACTCTCAGATGGAATTTATGGTAGAAAGACGTTCGCAGAGGAAGAAGGTGATATGGACTAATTGAATCCCATAACAGAATAAACTAAAGTCGTAAATACCTTGATTTAAATCGAGTGAACTTAATCCTCAGAGAAATAATACGCATAATGACGTCGGTAATTGTTACGAAGGCTGGCGAAACAATCGCATTAATCCCATTGTCATCTTACTGCCGAGAAGCGACTCGAGCTGAAAGCTTTCTTATATAATTTAAAGCTTCTTAATGTTTCGACAAAAGAAGGCTGAAAGAGAGACTTTCACTTGATGAGTTTTTCCGAAAGAAAGCACTTATCAGAAGAACCTTTATTGTAAGATCTTGCAAGTTAAACATAAAGTTTCCAGTAATTTCTCATTAGTTTAGCCATGGATAAGAATGTTCTCCCTCTCCCCAGAAAAAATGGCTATTTCATTCGATTACTTGATGTCTTACGTTTCAACGGGAGAGCTTAATTCTCCACTCGAAGTAGCACCATCGGAATTTCATTTCCGATTCCCTGAAACCGTTAATTATGGCGGGAGATAACCAGATATTCCTCAATCAAACTCTAACCAAATCTTTCAGCGCTATCTTTTGGAGATAACAAGGATGGGAGGTATTTCATTCTAAACGTTTTCGCTGGAAACGATAACATAGGCCGTAACTAATAAGTTTGGTTTTACTACTGGTATCTACTATTAGCTTCTGGTATTGCTGTAAGAAGGGCAATAATGGATTTTAATCGCCTTACTTGAAATGTGCTTCTTTTCTAAGATTTCTAAAAATATCGCAATTTACATATCTTTGCTTTCCGACGGTATGTCATTTCTGATGACACTAATGAATATCTCATGTCAAATATCAAATAAAATAAAATTTAAATCAATTAGGGCTACAGTATAGCTATTTAGTAATAGACTCAAATACAAACAATTTAGTAATAATTCGTTAGATTAAATTCCAATTACTGGACTTATATATTCCAATAATAGCAATGTTTGTAGTGGAAACAATTAGTAACAGTAAAATCAGCTTTGCTTAGTTTAAAGGAAAACTTTCAATAAACAGCTTCGATTCATAACTTTCCTAAAGTATCATCTACCAGAATCTCGACAAAACAAGAAGCCTAGGGGTTAATTTTTAACAGTGATAAGATGTTTAAGTTATGTTATTACTCCTATTCATCCACCAGAGCACACCTTAAACTCGATCAAAGGCTTGATTACAGTCAAGGAATTCATCAACAACTCCTCAATAACAATTGCTCGCCAACAATTGCGCGCCAACAATTGCGCGCCAGCGATTGGTCGCCAACAATTACTCGCTCGAAATATCAAGTAATAGTCTATATACATTTTACGACAGCCTAAGGATATCTTAAAATAGGACGTTAGTAAAATAGATAACACTTTTGAGACTAGGCAAACTTAATAATTCATATCTAGAAAGACTACATTTCACGTCGGAATGGATGTTCCATTTCTTGCAGTTCAATCTTACATAAGTTAGAGTTAAACTTAATATTAAATAACAATTTCGCAGTGAGATATTTTAGCTCAATGGATATTCTTTTACTCGTCAGAACTACCTTCAACTCACAGAGCCATCATCAAGAGCTGAAAAGGAAGAATATTGATATAAACTAACTTTAATCTTAGAGGACCTCCACATTTCAATGGAAAGAAAATCGAGAAAAGAATCCCTTTTATATTACTCTATCAAGCACACACCAAAAAGCTAAGAAAACGAAGTTTCCCCACTGCCATTAACTGATAGAACTTCCTTTAAAGATACCTCCGCAAATTCAAGGCTCATAAGGTATTTTCATTTCGTATCACATCATACTGATAACCATAAGAGGAATTTTGGAGTACAATTTCGCGAGTCTTGATCACACGAGGACTCCGTAGATTCTTCTCCGCAGATTCTCCAGTTTCTATTAGTAATCTCTTAACGTGAAATGTGTACTCAAAGACATGAGTTAACGCGGTCAGCAAAGCAAATTGCGATCGATGAATACTCTATCGACGAGCTTCCGCTGAAGCCCACCGACAATAGAGTACCACAAGGGCTTAATCTCTGGATGTCGATCTTAATCAGAGTAATCAAAAAGCGCCTCCCTTTGATTCCGAACTCTCCTTTCGGACAGAAACAATCTAATAAGGGTTCCTTGATTGCAAGTTTCGAGTTAAAAACGAGCCTTAGGAAGGAAGATTTGCTTTTCAAAGCTGGGCATTTCATCAAGAACGGTTTTTAAAGGAAAGATACTTCGATAGACGTTCTATCTTATTTTAATTTCAATGATAAGTATTTTTATTAGGCTCTACCTTATTTTATCCCTTGTCTGTTTCACGTTAAATCCGATAAATGTAATAATAATATCCGATATTGTTATCTAATAAAATTACTAGGAAAATTATTTATTGATTTGTAATTGCCAAGCAACAATCGAATTATAAACAGTTACAACTATTGAACGTTACAGAATAACGAATTTACTTCTCGATTCTATTGTATTGAATGTTATGGTTATTATTATGTCATGGTTATTTATTTATTGGTCGCGATAGCAATTTTATCGGCGATCAACAAATCCATATATGTATTAATAAAACACAGAATTCTTTTATTATACAGCACAGAAATGCGAACCCAAGTAAACCCCCATTAATCAGTGGAGGAACTGATTTATACAGCTTATGAGAGCATAGAGAACTGTATCAATGTTAGTTGTATAGTAAAAAAATCAGATTCATTTCGATTTTTAACTTATTAAAGACACTAAACGACGAGAAACTAATTTCCTTCTTGTTAATACCGTGGGAATATGGCGCATTCAATTCAGCATATATCTCAAACTAGATTATCGTTCCTTATTTTATGAGATCATTACTGCTGTCACAATAGAAAACGACGCTTTCGTTACAAAACACTGTGACGTCGCATCCTTTGTAATATAAGAGGAAATGATTTTAATTGCAAAGTCACCGTAGGTTCCGCGAATATCTGTTTGAAGTTGACCATTAATTGTAAGACATAACTGGTCTCTGACCAAAAAGTTCAAGACCGTTAATTTACTAAAATACTCATTCCTACTATTGCAATTTAATAAATTCAGCTTAAGTTAGATCATTAACGTGAACTGATATGACTTTCGATCGATTCGTTCGAAGAAATTTCAGCATATTTGCAGTCTCTCAATCGCATTACGTTGGAAAATTTGCGAAAATTATTCATTTATCCGTAATATCATTCGTTTTATCAATATCGACACTGCTTCATTAATCAAATGCAAATGCATGCATCAAATAAAATGCATTTAGACCTAAAATTCGTTTTATCCGACCGTTGTATTATACGGGGACATTATTCTTTAATCAATTTTTCTTTAATCAAGTTGGCAATAACATTAGCTTCATCCGGCTCTTTCATTCGCATTATCCGGCTCTATTCTTTCTCTATCCATATTCTCAATTTTATACGGCTTTATTTTCGCAGTATCCGCCACTTTTTACTCGATCATCCGGCTATACTATTACAATATCCGTAATATTAAAATTATTTGGTTATATCATTCGTTTTGTCAGGCTATATTTCATTATCGTATATAGGAAAAGAGACTGAAATTTAATTAATTTCGAACGCTGGCTATGTCATGTTGATATGGAGACAGCCTCAACAACGAAATGCAACTATACAAATATGATAAAGGATAGATTGCTATAAATAACTAAAAATGGGCAAATAGGTCGGGACCAATAAATTATTTTACTTAATTATAAATTGCAATGCGTATTTCGCGAAATATTACTTAGCAGCGCTGAATCCGAGTACTGAAACAAACTCGGTAATTCGTGTCGCGTTCAAATTTTAATTAAGACAAGGCGCAATCATAAGCGAGATACTCGCTCATATGCCCTTTGGTGCACTAAGACCAAAGTTTCGGCCGCATTTCTAAACTGAATTTTCAAAGGCTAGAGGAACCTTCACCAAGTGAGCTCAGTTTTAGAAATATCCCTCTAAAATATTCACCTTGAGCTTGGTGAGGCATCGAGAAAATTCGTCGATATTCCAAATAATACCAACGCGGATCTGAACTCTAACCGCAGGGATTTTCCATCTCCGACTAGTCGCGAATCAAGATGGCGCGTCGAGTGTAATCAGGAGAAATGTGATTACGAGACGGGGGAGAGGTGTATCTGTTTCATACGTCTCTCAGAATTGGAGACTCATAGAAGGTGAGGGGAAGAGAGCCACAAAGGAATATAATCCAACTCCAGTATGCATGGAGCTTCGTAATCACCAGGTTGTGAGCTGAGGGAAGATGACACAGAATCAAGCACTCTCCCTCACCCTTATCAGAATATAAAATTACTTCAGTTTCTGGAGCGCCCGGTTTTAACTACGAACGAGTAGAAATCTGAGGCTGACGAGGGAACAAACAACAACAGATTTGGCGATCGGAATTTCCTTTAAATTTAAAATCTCCCAGTTCTCAAATCAGGCTCAATTACATAATTACGATCCTGGATCATGGGCGAATACAAAAGCCGCCTTTACGTACTATGGGTAAGCCCCCCCATAGGACGTTTAATATTCTCGTAAAAGACACTCCTTTATGTAAGTTGTCTTAAGAAATACGAATTTCAGGTGACATCAGATATCTACGTAGCTGCGACGGCCATTTGTATGTTTGTTAACAACGCGTTGTTGATTCGTTACGATTGTCGCGAAAATTAAAATGAATATTTTCTACATATAGGCCTTTTATTATAATGTATACTTAAAATGTACTTTAACTAAAGATCGCTNTTCCAAATACCCTTGCTATATCGTCTAGTGCATTTACTAGTATCTGTAAATCCCTTCCGGAATCGCACGCAATAGCTTTATCAGGCTCTGCTATAAGCTGAAATCTTTGGAAGAGAAATGGATTGCACTGAGTAGAAAGTGTATAATGAACAAGGATGGGTAAAGTGTATAATGGTTTCTCAAAGGAAATATAACCCTCACTTTAACTCTAATAAACAATGTTATACTAGGCTCTAAAGTAAACTTTTATTAAAGTCCATTTTAAATATACATTATAATAAGATTATACATCGAGGTTAGGTGGAAGAGACCCACTCGTGCTTAACCTCGCCATTAGAGGGTCGAATCAATAATAATAACTTCACTCAATAATAACGGGCCATAATATATCATCACTGGTAGGACTTCGTAGAGAGACATAATGAACTTTTTGATTTCTTCACGAGATTTTTCGATTCTATTTCATTTTCTTCGTTTCTTTAAAGAACCTCTTATATTTGATTATTTTTCGCAACGATCATAACTAAGTTAACAACGCGTTGGTAACCAAACATACAAATGGCCGCCGTGAAGCACGATTGGAGAACTATGTGGAAGGAAGTTAATTCTGTGAATTCAATGTGAAATTGTAATTATGTAATTATATTGATGAGCGGAATGATTCTAGATCCATATTTTATGAAATGACATCACAACTGAATGTAGAATTTGAAATATTTCTTTTTGGCAGCACAGTTTTTCTATCAATTTTTCTCATTATCGTGCATTTATGAATCTAGTTCCAGAAATATTTTCTTTACTCACAAATTGCTCCCCCAACCAAGGATGAAACAAGAGTACGCCATTGATTTAGACAGCTATGCACATACAGTAGTAATAATAGTATTGTTAAAAGTGCTTCGACAGCTAAGGTCATTTCGCACTTGAACCCCCACCGGGAATCGAACCCGGGACCGCTATCACAAAAGTCGAACGCGTTGCCCACTTGGCTATCTGGGAGCCAAGCACATACAGTATGACTAAAAATATCCAAAGCTTTCCATGATATTTTGATCTGCACGTATGACGATGATGAAATGTTGTTTTTTACTGATTGTTACTAGTATTTAAAATGAATACTTGAGAAATCATACCGTTTTCATTGTATGCTTTATGTGATTAGCTCAAATCACGATATTCTGTAAATACCAGGAAAAACTGTCTAAAGAGTCCTATAATCAAATTTTGTCAATCAATTAGCACTTAAGAAAGAGAACTAGTCATTTCTGATCTGAAATCCATCAAATCACTAATTTTGTTTATTCAAGCGTCCAATACGAATACGGAGATATTTGGAAGTGTCTTTTCCCAAAAGTGACCCAAAGAACTAAAAAATCAACAAGCCGCAAGTGATCGCACAAAAGCGTGTATGCGGCCATGTAGCCGTAGTTTGCATAAACATGAATTACACCAAATAATTGCCTCAGTCCTCTCATTGAATTTATCTCGAAGAAAAACAACTGATCAAACCATAAAGCTCGATTTTTGATCGTCTAAAATGTTGAATCTTACCATTCTTCTCTTCCCATAGTACGTAAAGGCGCCAAATAAATAAGCGAAAAACTTCCGCTAGAGAGAATCGCCACTTTAATGATATTCATGCATTTTCGCGAAACACATTAATGTCGTAATTTCCAATGCATGAGCGTCATCAGTAAGCATGTACAAGTTAAGGGAACCTTCTGCTTATGCATAATGGAAACCTGAAGGTAGACATGGGATGTCTGAATGTAACTGAAGAAACAGCGGAGAGGTAAAGATTTTTCCAGAAAAACTATAAAGGAGTTAAATGACTCGGCCATTTTTCCTCTAATAATTGATACGTAAAAATGAATGTCATATCAGAAAACTCTGACTGAAAGATCTTAATGGGAGGTTAATGGAAGTCCGTGAAGAAATTAACGATAAGTTACTCCACGCCCGTTCCTTAAAGGTGGTCGTAAAAAGGAGATCCGATGCCATGACTTCACATTGCCATATTGTTAATAAACGTCTTCCGTGACATTTTCATTGCAATACTAAATGTTAATTAGCTTTCAGCAAATACAAACCAGATTCCGTTTTTAAGGAGATACTATCCATAGAGCATAATGTAGAGGCGTAAAACACTCGTGTAAAAGTTCAAATTTGGCAGTTTCAGTTGATACGTATTTTCATTGGTTATTCATGTCTTCACTCAAACTATATTTAATTTGTTTTCACTCTAATTTAATTAATATGTCTGTCCGTCCTGAATTATGTTTCTACAAGTTTAAAGGCTCCAGGAAAATCATTCACATGTCTGATAAGAGTCAGGTTCGAAGCTAGGGCCCCATAATACGTTTCCATAAGAAATGGACGTAATTTTTTTTCCATGCCTTGCAGAGTGTTTCTTTTGCAAAATTAAATTATCAATCATGTTCCTACGAGATCGGGATGAGTGTCAAAAGAAAGGAAACTGATCATAGATTCTTATTTTAGTTGTGGACTATTGATATAGTCTAAATTATGAGAATTTTAATGAAAAAACGGGAAATTCGCAAGAATTTGCAGTTATAAATAACCCATTCCCTAGGCGACCAAGTCGATTTTAGAATTGGAAATGATGTATTACCCCATAAAATAACACAGGTAATATAGGCCCATAAGGAATTAATTGTAAAGATACACATTATAAATATATATTTATTGCAGCAACTAGTCTAGAAAATAATTATACGTAACTCGTAATTCCAGTCCTGCTTTCATTGTTCAGTCGTTACATTCTTTAACATATTTTACAGATATATCAGTCTTCTTTGCGATTTTTACTTAATTACAACACCAATTCAAATTACGGTGTAAAAATTTTAAATTTTATTAAATGAATTATGATTCCTTTTCGAAAGTTTTCACACCTAAATTTCAAACCTCATGTGCCTGTTTGTCAAACTACTTAACTTTCTACTACTCTTTCTGAATGTAATAATTCACAAAGAAGCTTTATTACGGAATATTCTTAGCCACAGAAATGTTTGGCAATTCATCACGAAATACCGCATCTTTTTAACTTTCTTCATTAATGAGGCCGTAAAACTTTAATTCGTACCGAACAATTCTTTTTTAATAAGATCGTCCTCAAACTTTTGAGGAATTAACAGGGACCTTATGTGGAATTTGACAACGCAGAGAGCAATCTAAACATAGTGATGTAAAGTAAGTTATGCGGAGAAGGTATCTTTGCTCGAGGTCTCCTGCATCGCCTATAAACAAGGAATTGTAATCCAGGCTACCCATGCCACAGCCGCATGAAACTTACTTGTTTCTTGAAGTTCTAGGAATATCTAAGATAATTTTTTTCCTTCATTACCAAACACTCTCCGCTATTAATCCTGAAGGAAGCCCTTCACTTCCGCTTGGAGACAGATGGCGCCCAACAAATCAATCTTGTGCGATGAGAGGCGATTGAAATGGATTGCACTGAGTAGAAAGTGTATAATGAACAAGGATGGGTAAAGTGTATAATGGTTTCTCAAAGGAAATTCCACAGAAAAGTTCATAAAGTCGTTAACCGAAGAAACCTCTTAGACAATCAAGGTCAATTTTTCTCTAAATTTCATAAAATAATAAAATATCAGCATGGCAAAATATTTCCCAACGTTTTTACTGCGGTATTCTCGTTATCCAAATTTGACGTTTCGTAAATCTTGTTTGGAAACCTTTTGCGGTTACTTTTTTGTGGTTTGTGGCAATGCTTTAAATAGCAGTAAATTCGACTTAACAATGAAAATATTTCCAATTCCAATTCAATTAACCTTGCCGAAGTAATCTTGAAAAGCTACTGGCTTTCCAATTAAGTTTAATAAAAAAATATTGTCTCTACTAATCAATTACATCGAATGCAATCCCGGATGAAATTTTCCAGTATCGATATTCTTACACATACAGATATCAATTCTGCAGCCGCTTCAAAACTTTCAGTAATTCATCTTCGACTACATTAATTAATAGTTGATGTTAATCACTCTATGTTAATGTTACTCGCTGAATTTATGTGAATTACTTAACTTAATTCAAACCTATTTAATTTCATTTGATGAGCCATTTTAGTAAAGAGTAACTGCCAAGTTACTTTCTACTCAAACTCTGAAGAGTTACGCAACGGAAACTGCATCCATGAATTTCAACGATTGATGAAAGTGTATATACGAAAAGATTACTAATTAATAGCATGTAAGAGATCAAGATTAGATAAAGATGAATCATGGAGAGATTAATTTGATGCAGAGAGGTAAATAAGAAAGCAAACATTCTCTTCCATGGACGCAAGAAAGAGATGCCAGTTCAATTTAGATAGAAAACAATACAGTAAAAGATTGAATTCAAGGTCAGGCGTAGTAGATGTGTTTAAAGACGTAATGAGCAATACCACATCGCTCTCTTCTCGGGCGGTCGCACGTGCAGGTATTTCAGGTCAATCATCACCTTCTGCAGAGGGAAACCCGAGCGTTTGAAGGCCCTCGACGGAGAACGAAGACTGTAATCACAGCCATTCTTCCCTCGCGGTCCATTATTTAAGCATTTAAATTGGAAAGAAAGAGACATTTTGGAAACGGTTCAAATCCCTGGACTGCTCCAAATGCGTTTTCTCGTTTAACCACTCGGCGAGGCGCGCACAAAATGCCTCCTCTACGTCACATCCTTGTCCAGACTGTTATTTCTAATTGCCGGATGTCTCCACGTACTCCCCTCTCTGCACCCCTCTTCCACGCTCTCCATGCACCTATTCGCCTCTCTTTCTGGTCCCTCCGTATCCACTTATTTCTCCGTGCTTTCCCTCGCCTCGCTTCCAATATCCTTCTCTGTCTCTGCCCATTTTGCTTCGTATCCAAACGACCTTTGTCCTTCCCTTCCAACTACTTTTCCTATTCCCTTTCTCTATTGTCTTTCGAATCAAATCTTCTTCCTTAATTCCCCTTCCTCTACATTTCATCAATCATACCTCTATTGCTCTCTATTATATACCACCCTAGAGATAACAATCTCCTAGCAACTCCGTCCATATCAACAAGCTTACTCTTACTACCCTCTTACGACGTTCAAAACTACCTTTTACCACTAGCGATAGGTAAATACAAGGAAGACGAAGATGCAGAAATAGATTGTTCACTTTATAAGAGGACATTCCCATTGAATGACACTACGCAAATCTGTTCTTTTGGAAAATATTTACAAAATAACTTACAAAAGAACACAAAAACTGTACATGGTATTCCCCAAAAAGAAGGCATCAATCAATTAATCAAGTAATTTCGCACAAAACGGAACGTATACGCGTAACTTCAACAAAACGCATCTAAGTTCGGCAGTCATTGGCACTTCATTAAGGTTTAAATAGAAACAATATTGCATGCAAACTGAAAATTTAGCCATGAAAATAATAGGATCCTCACGGATTATTTAGAGGTCTTTTGCAACATATAATGAACACAATATATTGTTTAAGGATTCTGGAGCGGCACCTGGTGACAACTTATTCTAGACTGTTGATTAGAGTTGCCGAATATAACAAGAGTAGCTTCACGAAATACATATTAAAGCATATTATAATTGCAATAAAACATTCTGTAATACCGTATACTCTTTTGAGCTATTCCTTGCTGAGACTTCATATACTACAATCTCAAGGGCCATACCTGTAAGCTACTTCGTCTTCTCCTAGTCTTTTCTATAGGGCCGTGATTTCATTTCGTACCAGGTTCTCCAATGTCCCTATCATTGCTTTTCTTTTAAGATTCTGATCATTCTATTCACTCATCCTAGACTTATCTATATAAAAGCCATTTCTTTCGCTTCCTGGTAACTTACCACACCACTTACCACCCTTAATGTCATCTACCGAATTTTTTCTTTGTCTTCCCCTCTATCTTTTCCATTATATCCTACTCTCAATTACATTCTTTAGCAACCCCTCTCTTCTCAATATTTTACTCACCTATTTCCTCTGTCGACCTTTAATTATTTCAATTAAAATTCTCTCCACCCGGAATATCTTTTGTAGCTCCGGGTTTGTTTTTCTTTCGACTCAAATACTTCTTCGATTCTATGGCATACCCACATCTCGAAAGCCTCTAATCTTTCGATGTCTTCCTTTCGTATGGTCCACGTTTCACACCCATACAGAAAAATACTCCACACCAAGGATTTTACAAATCTTTTCCTGATTCCTTTATCTAAACCTTGAGTCATCAGTTCCTGTCGCTTCACGAAAGCTTCCTTGCCAATGCCACTTTCTTTCGAACCCTATTCCCTATTACAGTTTATCACCATCTACTCTGATCGTTAATTTACCTTTCTTTCCTTTGGTAAATCTCATTATTTTAGTTTTACTTAAATTTATTTTCATTCCAAATACCCTTGCTATATCGTCTAGTGCATTTACTAGTATCTGTAAATCCCTTCCGGAATCGCACGCAATAGCTTTATCAGGCTCTGCTATAAGCTGAAATCTTTGGAAGAGGCCATTTATCCCTTCAACTGCTTTATTTGTACCTATTCTCTCGACCCAGCCTTAAATTAGGTACCATAGAGAAATACTCCTCCATCAAAGCCCTATAAATAACTTTCTCTTCGCGTGAATCTATACTCTCGACCCTCTCTTTTCCCACTTTGTGAGCCCCTCCCATTCCACGCCGCCTTCGCGAGAACTCCGCAAGTTAATATGAACGCTGTCCGACGGCCATTAAGGGAGGCCGCGACGGAAGCGAGACTGGAAGGGGGCGTAAAGTGGCGGGGGCGATAAAGGGGTGTCAAAAGGGGTGGCAATGTCTCCTTGACCCACGAGGCCTCGTTACTGCGAAAGCGTCTCCCTTTCGGAGAGAGTGCGGAGCAGGTAGCGGAGGTTTCCGGAAGGAAATAATGCTCGCCATCCTCCTACGGCATCCCCCACCATGACGCGAATTGAGTTTGAACTGTGTCGCAGCGAAAGGACACGTGAATTTATGGTCGAGTGCGAGAACGTTTTTTTTCGGAAAGCTCTACCTTCCGCGAGGACATTCTCCGAGTCGCGGTACACCGAATTATCGCCCCGCTTTTTTTATTTACGCCGCCGAGAATAACCAGCAGAGACATCTTGCTTTGGTGGGGGAAAAAGCGCGTTCAAAAAGCCGCTTCCAAATTCACCTGCTGAATTTACAAGGGCGGGCCAAATTAATAAGATAGCTCTTAAAAAATTCCTCTACTCCGAATCTCGGAAGGACGAGCCGCTTGAAAGGATGCGAAATTCTAGTTAACATTTAAATTCCCCAGCGCTCTTTCGAAGCAGCAGGATGACCGGATCGTTATTCGGAGAAATAGAAAACGGGATATGGCTGAATGAGGATTCCTTCGTACAAATCCTTCTACATTTTACGGCCGAACGATTTCTTCGAATAACGGAAGCCGCGGAAAGTGGTCTGAAATATCCCTTTAGCAGATGGTGATACTCGATATTAAAGTCTGCGCATATTGGAGCCAACCAGACTCGTCCGGCGAAGTTATAGCCGCCGGAAAATCAAATATTATCGGAGAGATCTTGTTTATTTTATTATCTCTGCATCCGCTTCTGGAAGGAGAGGGCCTTTCGAGGGATAATTGAGCAGAATCTGCTTTTCAATTCCTGGGAATCGTCTAGATATGAAACTACTCCGGCTAAAATCTCAAATAATGGCCGGAAAGCCACGGATGTCAGGGAGCGGAGGAGTGATTTATAAAGATGAAGAGCTGGTGATAAGGTCCTCCGAGGCGACTGTTGGCTCAGGGGATTTTAAAAAAGAACAGTTTCGAGGAGCAGAACTCTGTGTGAATGAAAACGCTGTCCGATCGATCAGATTTACGACACGAACCTCGAGGGAGGCCCGATTGCCAAATTTATCTCCCGAACATAATAGCGCCGATTGGATCGCACGCACCCATTACGAATTAAGATCCGAGAAGGCTTAATTAAAAGCGGATGATCTCGGGGGATTATACACGCATAAACTACGGAATTCTTAATAATTAACTTAATATCCGAAAAAATGGACTTCTGAGAACAAACGACCAGGGCGCACTAGTATGAAACCTCATTCTTTTTCCTTCGATAAAATCGTCTGCCGAAGTGAATCTTTGAGTTATTTCCCTCATTTGAATACGTCTGGCGTCTCTTTTAACCGACATTTCGACCACGACGCGTTTCTTTGAGTGATCGCAACTGTCCCAAATAAACTTTACTTCAGATTTTACAAAGGATATTTCAGCGACTTTTACATCTAACAAGTTGGAAGATATTTTTCGCTCGAAATCACAAATTAGCCCAGCTTACAACGACGAACTTGAATTTTTATGAGTTTGACATTCTTATAAAACTTATATTCGAAGTTTTTCTTGGAAAAGTCATTCATCTCCGTGTAGGTGAACTTCATTGTATACATATTCATACGTTTTCGTTAAGCACTGAAAGGGGAATAAAAAATCGTCTCAATCAACTTCATACTTTTTATTTTACAAGATGCTCCTAGGAAATTTTCCAGATTAAAATAGACCCTAAATCTGTTTTCAGGTGAACAAAAGGAAAATGTTACAGGTCTCTGGATTTTTTACCAAAAATAAAAGCAGCGTTCGAAACGAGACCACGTACATTTTAAAATACAACTCAATTGCGGGGAAAATAATTAAGAACCGCTCTTAAAGATTTACATGGTGAGTGAATAAAATCATTAATATAGTCACTCTATTTAATTCTCCATGACGAGGTGAATTTAAAGAAATGTGAGATCTAGGTTGTCTACTACTACTACTTGCCAACTAATGAGGTGCAGTATACTTCGTACAATGAGGTATTTCAAAAAAGAAACCTAAAACGTAAATTATTTATCAACATTCATGCTGAATTAAAACATAACGACATCATAATGAGATATTATTTTCATCTGTTACCTGATCGACGCAAAATGTCTCATTTCTTTTTCCATCGCAGACAAAATAAATCTGTATGTATTAATAAAAAGAGCCCATTTTTAATGCCGATAGGAACTTGCCTAAGTGTAAGCACTATTTCCATTAAGAGAAACTTTCGCTCCATCTTCTGGTATACTTTTCTAAGGACTTTAAAGAATTTAAACGATAAGACTCAGCTAATATGTTCAATCTTTAAAATTCTGCAACTTCATGCAAAAATAGCGCCGTTGTAAATATGACCAGAAAGAAAATTATGATTAGGAGAGTGTGAATCACTTTTGTTAAAGAATAACGTAGTCATGCCCTTTAGCGCCCTCGAATAATAATTCAGTGATTATCACTTAAATCGTTGGCAATGCATTTTCTTATAAATAATAAACATTATTTAAGAATATTTTACCAGCATTCTCTCTAACTTTGGGCATGCCAGCGAAACTTGAAATGATTCTTTAAAGATACATATGAAATTCAAGAAAAACACTATGGAATTAGTGATGAGTAATTCCCGTTAACTGGAGATAATTAAATTTTGCAGTTAACAAATTGCAAATTTTAAAAGTTTTCGGGGCTTTAGTACACACCTATATAAAGATGCCTTCAACCTAACTAATGAAATAAAAGATATGATCATTAACGCTTTAGTTTCAAAAGTTAAGACACTTCATAATAATCCACGTTCGCCGAATATTACGGGAAATTCAAAAGTTTGAAAACGAGCAACTCAGCAACAACTTGAGCTGCAACTTCGCCAATAAGCTTCGCTGGAGGATTTATGTAAGCTTTAAAATTACTACAAACAGAGAAGTCATTTTCTGTCTGATTTAATGTGGAGTAGAAAGAACTCACATGCATTTCCGCATCTAAATCTGCATTAATAATCTGCAAGCCGCCTTTCTGCGTTTGGCAGGGGGTAGCACCAACCTTTCGAACTACCTCTTTAGCGTGTTGTTACCACGTATCGTTCGCTAGAGCTCTTAAAATGGCTTGTCATCAATTTTTTTATTCTACTCTCATTGCTGAAGTAGGAGGGGGTAGCAGTAGGCTTCGTGTGTTACCGATAACGTCTTCTGCAAATTTTATTTCCCTGAGCTTATAAAGCAACCGAATAAAAGCTAGGAATCTCTATTCTTTCAAGGATTCCTAACCTGCATCTGAGAGCACTTTTACAACGCTTGCTTTTTTATCGTAGCATTCTTTAAAAAACGAATCGCCAAGATCTAAATGCTTCATCTGTCGGATTCCATACACTTGCCGCGTGTTACAGAAGGGGCCTGACCAAAGTGAATTAATTTCGCCTTCTAACCCTTTCGTCGAAGCTACCGGCACCGGCCTTTATAAATCCGAGCTTTTTAATTGATTTACGGCAGATGCTTCGGATATGTGTGCTCCAGTTTTAGTTTTTAGCGACAGATCCGGAGATACTCAACAGAATCGACTGCATATATATTTATTCCTAACTAAAGAAGCCAATTCAGGTTACAAGTAGACAAATTCAAGGCGATTTGTCTACTTGTAGCCTAAATTGGCTGCAAGATTCGTATATTTTCCGTTAATTTTACAAGGGTTATTCTGACGTAATTGTTCCCTTTTCAAAAAACTCACTACGGGGTATGTACTTGCATTAAGTTCAATTTGTCACTTCATGCACCACCTTTGAATGAGAACTAAATCGTCTGATAGAGAAATACTATCTTCCTCGATTAATATTTCTCAATGTACTAACCAGTCATACGCAATTATCCTGAAATTGCTATATCTCCATCGTTCAAATCGTTAATTAAGAAAATTGCATATTTTGCTGCCACAGTCCAAATCTATCTAAAAATGAAATCCTCGCATCAGATCTGAAAATCAGTTCACTTCAAGATTCCCTATATTTACTTCTGCGCTTGATATCATCTTCAGATGGCAGAAGCAACCCAACAGCAGCTGTGGATGGGTCCACCACCTCCAACGCAGCTCCCTCCGGTTCTGCGATCCCTGATCTCACCCGCGACGAAGACCCGGCCGAGGAGGCGGCCAGCGAGGTGCCCGACTTCACCGCGGACGTCAACACCCTCGCCGTCTCCAGTACCACCGCAGCCGGCCCTTCGGCGGCCGCTCCGCTGGACCCCGCCAAAGAAACCGGAGGACCCTCGGTCCCGGGGCCCGAGCTAGCGGTGGAGTCGGGATCGCCGCCTTCGAGGGAAACCACTGCAGGATTCGACCCGGCCCCAGACCCAGTGGCCACCAGACCCAGTCCGAGGGCCACCACATCTAGATTCGCACCTCGCCCGCGCCCACGACCGCGACCAAGACCATCGGAAATAATTTACGCTGCTCCCCCACCCCTGCCCCCGGTGAGTACCGATGCCATCTCCACCGGCGATTAAATATTGACCATGAAACGACGATATGGAACGTATTTGTTTAATGTTTCCAGCCCCGATTTCATTGGGATAAGTGCTTAATGATGTAATGCGTGTCACGAAGACAAATAAGGTTTCCCAAGACAAGATATATTGCGAGATTAAATATACGAGTGCGATCGTGCGATGGAAAGAAACAGAAACCGCGGTTTCGTGGGTCGTAATTCTTTTCCAAACATGGCGATTAAATATTTCAAACCCCCGCAAACGCCGCAAGCTGATTACTTTGAGTGTCTCTGTAGCTTAACCTGTTCTTTCCTCGAATGAATGCACCTTTCGCGCTACTGCGAAGTTCAACATGTTCTCGCATCCGGTGATGACGTGAATACTTGGCCATTTAAGAATCTAGAAATATTCCATTGCTACATAAGATTTTAATTTAATCTTGGAAAGAGACGCGTATTGATGTAAAAAAAATGTTTCCGAATATCTTTCTCTTTCTTGTGTTGCGAAAATTTCAAATTCGTATCTTGAAAATGTTACTTAAATGATTACTACTTAAAGTTATTGAGAGACGATACATATTGTGAACAAATTTATGATTGTCAATGAAAATGAAATAACTTCCTTGTATTTTCTTAATGTCAAAGTAGTAATCTCGATGGTTATCTTTGCCACCTGGCCCACCGACCAAATTCTAAAGAAATTTTAAATAAATAAATAAAATTGTGAAAAACGCGAATTGAAACATGAAAGTGATTGGGAAATTTTGAACGGATGCTCACGAAATACTGGTATTTCGGCTGTTTAGGCGGCGTTCTTTAATGTTCAAACTCCTACAAAATGCGAACGTCTCCTTCCCACGAATGATCCTTGAATCTAGCTGATATAAGCACACTTAGTTAAATTCATTAGATAAATTGCAATAACTAACCATGTACGTAAACAACATTTATCTTCTGAGAGAAATATATTGTTAAAGATACCTTAATATTCTGGATTAGACGCTAATGACCACCACTTCGTCAAACATATAAATTTTCAGGCGGATTTGTAAAAGAAAAATTAATCTTTAAATTCCTTAAACGAGTAAAGTTATTTTTAGGACAGCAAACCAAAAATTAATCAATTAAAAAACAACATAAAAAATTAAAAGTAATATCATTAAAATATAAAAAATAATGCACTTGTCATTTTTTGAGATTCGAACTATTTATGAAGGTATCTCTTTGGAGAAATAAGCTATCCATACTCAAAGTAAATTAACTTAAAATAAATTCCAGTACAATAGCCACGGTTAGATGCAAATTAATAAAATTCGAGCTATAAAATTGAATTGTTGTAGTTGTTTATATTATTGGAATTATAAATTTGTTTATATTGTTGGAATTGTGAATTGTAGTTGTTTATATTATTGGAATTAAAAAAAATAGGAATAACAGCGGAAAATCATTTCATTATTTCAATGCGGTGCACCAGAACACGTGTAACAAATCACCGTCAAAGCGCGTAACTCTTCACCGACCCAAATCCGAAGAAGTTGCTGGAGGAAATAACATTATATATCACTACTTCGGTGGCAAATTATACATAAATGTTTATCAGAAATTGATGGTAAATTCTTCTCAAGTCATAAACGGAGCTCCGTTTGATGATTCCATCGAGGATTTTATGTAAACGACGAAACGCCATGTTTCATCGCAACCTAACGATACCACAAACCCACTAAAAACCCGCAGGAAGCTCAAATCCCGATAATTTAAAGGTATTCGACATACCATCAAAATATTTAAATGCGGACTCACACGGCTCGGAGGCTAAAACGCCAGCTTTTATTTGCTTGTTCACTCACTACGAAAATCACTTCCATTAACCTTCTGGGTTACATTTTATTGGAATTGCCCTAATTCGATTCGTGGATTGGAATTTACATTCGCGTTTCGCGCTGACGGAGATTACGTATGACAAAATCAAACAATGGCTCAATCGCGGGCAAATATTCAGCGAGGAAATGGCTATTTCATTTAAAGGGGAGAAGGCATCTCTCGCAATGAACGCTGTGCGAATTATTGGAAACGGCTATGACTGGCAGTTTACGTGATTTTTATGGAGCTGCCTATCCGATCGAGATTTTCATTAATCCTGGCAGATGGATATTTTATGGCGTTATACCGATGCAAAATATTATCGGCGTGTGGGACGTAAATGGGCTGGGCGCTTTTTTGCTCGGAATCGCGACCCGCGACATTCGATCTTTGACAAATCGGCGAATTAGCGGCCCTTCCGGAGCAGACGTCCAACTTATAGCGCGAAAAAGGGAGAGAGAGATGTTATCCGCCGATTCACCCATCACGGATCGGAATGCTTAAAACAAGCAAATCCGCCATGGAGGCCGTCGTCGACGAGGCGGCGGGTGATGAGAGTTATTTTTCCGATCCCGACGAAAAAAAATTAAAGAATAGGAATTCGAAATTGAAACAGCGGACGTACACGTTGGGTTTTGGACGTCGGGCTTAACGCGGGCAATCGTTTTAATCAAATGGAAAAGAGAGACTTCTCGGAAATTTCGAGGCCTGGGAAATGTAAATTTTCGTTGCCGCGGGAAATCGAAGCGCACGATGCAAAAGTTGTTCCGTTCCAAAGGAATGCACGGGAAATATAGCGAATTTTCAAAAGTCGGTGTTTTCCGAAAAAAAAACGGGTTATGTCATGTATCGGTGCTCCCGAACTGGAAAAAGCGCACCGTGCATTTCAATTATCAGCGTATGAAATCGAATCATAATATGTCACAGAGGAAACGTTCATCATCCCTCGATATAAAATTTCGAGGTACTGACGATCTGAAAAATTCCTTTCTATCGCCATTTCGAAATCTAACCCTTTAACCACATGATTAAGATACGTGAGAACGAGCATTTTTCTGCCTTACTTGAAAATTCCTCAGCGAAACTAATATTTTGCGTATTTGCAACATCAACTCACGTTCAACCAATGCAGAAATTAAATATGCATGGCATTTTCGTTTTTCGTTTTCATGTGCTTTGAAAATCGATATGAATCAGAGTTCACGGTTCATCTTAATTATACAAGATAATGAAATGATTACTAAAATATAGCATGAACAAATTATTGCGTTACTGCCAATATACTGCTCAAAGGAAAGTCTTTTCTCCAAATAACAACACAGAACTATTTATATATACCATCCACAAACTATTTTAAACTGACGCGACCATGGTTTCGATGCATAGCGTCATCATCGGGCGTGATGATAGTATATTTAAATAGTTCTTTATAACCTTATGTTGTTATTATGGAATTCCACTACGTGAAGGCCGATACCATTCACTGTGTTTTCTCCAAATTCCCTAATACCACATTCTTCAACTCATGATTATGTTGCTGCAAGTACAAGCCTCAATTATCATTCCATAGTGTATAATCACGTATTTTATTCATCAACTCATGTTTAGTTTACTTTACAAATAAAAATTATGCAAAAGTGAACTTTTAAACCGAAAGAGAAAGTGAAAGGATAAAATCCCAGCTTTCCTTTGACTACCCCCTCAAGGAGTCTTTCCGCCACGAAAACTTTGCCTACGCGAAAATAGAGAGCAAGACGGTCTTCATTTTATTTTATTGTTTCCTCTAAAGGCTTTCTTTCACGAAAGTTTCTATTTTTTCAAATCGTTGCTTATTTAAATGCAAATTATTCTAAAAAACAGTACTTCTCTGAATGAACAAATAAGAAAACTTGGCTTGCGGTGAAATCTGAGAGACCCTTAATATCATTTTCTTACGTTGTCTTTAGAATGCAAAGGTCGAATGGATATGAACTTGAGTAACTTCCTCAAAACTCTAGACGGAATATACAAAAGAAATGCTTATCTCTTGGTACTACAATCAGTTCTCATGTATTCTCGTAGCGTAGCAAACACAGCACTAGGGATGCCAGAGGGATTTAAACTACCAGAGGCCATAAGCGAAAAGATTAAATTGAGTCCCTCATTAGGAATTATAAAAGCGGAAATTCGAATTTTTTCATTAAATACAAGAAGATACATGCCACAGAAATCTCAGTCGCTTTATTGTGGGAAAATTAATCGAGATAATGAATTATAAGCAGTATTTCTATAATTAACAATGAAAGATGAATGGAGTTTACAACATAATGTGACACATTATGTTAAATACTATATAATCATATGATGTAGGCTTACTCAACAAATATAAAGATTTAAAGCTCCCACATGGATGAGGCCCTCAGCTCCCATTGCGCAAAAGTATAAATCCGCCCCTTCACAGCACCGCTCCCAGCGCCACTGTTTGCGACACTATGTGCGTAAGCAGTTGAGTTATAAGCAGTATTTCTACGTTCCAGTAATTAATTTTTTATGCAAAATTTTACATTTGATCAAGCATATACTATACACAATGGATATAAAACTTCTCTTAAAACTTATAAATTTGCCGAAATAAATTGAATCTGCTGTGGAAGAGAAGTTTAATGTCCATCATTATGGCCTTCCACGACCACCACCTTCGTGTACCACCTTCGCATATTGAGTATGTTATATATTATTAAATTTTTAATAAGAGCGTTATTATATCTTTTTCGCCAAAATACGATATATAATAGCTGGTAAATTTCCTAGCAAACATTTTTAAATCTACATCAGGACTCGGGCTTAAATTTTTTTCTTATCTATTTACACCCAGCAAGCCGCCTTTCGGCATGTGGAAAGGGGTGCATGCACCATGATTGTACTTCCCTAATCGATTACTTTCGCGTATGGTTCGCGGAAAAATTAAATTTTTGAAACGGCTTGTTCTAGCATCTATATCTCTGAAGTTTTCTCGTAGCATCACAACGGCCTATGTTGCAAAGAGAATATACGCAACATCTTCCAATAACGTAATTTTTCTGAATTTATATAGTAAGCTTAGCCTTAGTTTAAATCTATCTTCCAAAGTCTACCTTCTAAAGTTTCCCATTTCGAGTTCTGAAGTATCTGAGTAATAATCACCGATTTGTCGCAAATTGTGATTGATTTTGTGTGAACTTCAACCTTTATACAAACGTGATCTAAATATTAATAATTCATGCGATACGAAAAAATCGATTACTTAAACAAAAACTATCGGGAACTAAAATTGTCCAAGATTTTGGTAAGGTAGACAAGACTGCACTTAGTAATTCAAATTAAGATACCATCCTGGGGATGGTTAAATATGAACCTAGCCCAAGACCAAATCGAACACCGTATGAAGGGGTGTAGCCAAGATTTGTCCATGGGGTTTATAGCCATCGAGTAAATACTGCATTTCCTACAATCCAGGAGCATGAATACTTTCCGCCAAAGTCTAATGAAAATGGAAACTGATTTATAAATGCAAACCCTGAGAATCTCCAGAGGTGTTTGTAAGGCATTATTGCGAGAGGCCATCCTCTCGCGTGCATTCGTTCGTTGTTCCTGTTTTCCCACGGAAGAGAGGGGGTTTAAACCCTAAAAACCCACCCTTTGGCTACGCCCCAACCGTAAGTAAGCAATAATTTTGAATAAGTTTATTTCTTAAAATGCGCGGCACTTTCAAAATTACTCAGGATGATTTAAGTCATTGCTGAAGTAGCAGTTGTTTCTCTAATTGCTTTTTAAGGCGCTACGGCCATTTCGAAAGATAAGCGCGACGGAGACAACAATAAATTCGAGCATTTACATTCTCCGCCGGAGCGAACGGTTAGTATATTTCATTTGGACGCATACTCTTGCTTTTTTCCCCTTTGCTCCGACGCCCTCTCGAATGGCTCCCTATATTCGGATGAATAAAAGAAGCGCGGCCCGTTATTCCTACCATAAATAACTCCTTTTAACGACGGCCATTTGCAATCTAAATTATTGTGATTCCACGTCATATGATTCCGTCGTAAACACTTTCCGCGCTCGTCTCTCCGGAAAGGTTTCGCTCGTATATTTTAGGTGAAATTCCGGAAAAGGAAACTTTTTCGCGTTACATCGCCTTTGAATTCATATTCGCATCGAGATTACAGTTTCAGATGGTTGTCGGCGTTCGTTTGTTTTCCGATTGGCTTCTTAAAGCGAGTAAAAGATACGAAATTAGTATCCATTCACCTATCTGTCGCTCACTGGATCCTTCTGATTGGATCATTACCGTAAACCACTACTTTACACTACAGGGGCTACTTGAGCCCTGGGGGGTTACTTGGACCCAAAGAAAAAGAGGCTGGAAATGGCCAAAAGAAAGACATTTTGCAGTACAGGTGGTGTCATATAGAAAGAAAAATCGTTCCACCGAAACTTATTAAAAGGGGGTGTTTTTATCGCCTTGTAGATACTTTTCACAATTTGTTTGCCAAAAATTATATAAATTCCAAGACATCATTATTTCAAATATGATTCCATATAGTGTTTTCGATTTATTCATTAAGTTTTTGCAATTAACTGATCATTTCATGGCCTCAGAATGTCTCTAAAGAGTTATATTTCCAGACCCTATGTCGTACTTAGGCCCACTACATATTTACATTGTTTAGTCAATGGAGAAAGGAGCCTGGGTCCAAGTAGCCCCAAGCTGGGTGTTTCTATGACCCAATTTAAAAACAAAAATTTAATTACGATCAGAGAAAAATGTTTTTTAAAAAGGTTTTAAATCATCAAAAAATATCTAAAACATAGTAAAAAATTTGTTATCAGCACAGGTTATGGTATTTCGGTATTGTTTTGTTCGGAAAGTCCAAAAAATTTGAAATTTAGGGTCCAAGTAGGTAACCCCGGTTTACGGTACTTAAAGTATCGGAGAGGTTCAGATTTGAGTGCTGTTTCTGATGATGGCTTTCATTTGTTATGATTGCGGTATTGCCCGTTGACATAGTAAAGAAGAAAAGGGCACTGATACATCCATTGCTATCGTAAATTCTATATGGAAGCTTTTTACTACCTCTAGATCTCTTGAAAATGTGATAATAACAATTTTTAGTTAGCTGACATGAATATAATACTGTCGATAATACCTGGATACATAAATAATCATTGACACTTTAGAACTTAAATACTCCAATATTCTTGATTTTCAGACTACTGTTAATCATTTTTAACTCCATGACTTATCATTTTATACTCCATTACTCATCATTTAAAAATCTATTATATATTATTTTAAACCCAATTATTTATCATTTTAAACTATATTATTAACCATAGGTTACCCTATTATTTACCACTTTTAAACCCTATAATTTATCGTTTTAAATTCTATCATAAACTCTAAAATTTTAACACGGGTGGTCCTTTCCCTTATGTAGATGGACATTGCCACTGTTTATTTACGGACGAGAAAATACATAATTTTATTACTGGTTACGTTATACCACTTTATTGCTGGATGAAAAAATACACAGATACGGAAAATAACTAATTTCTTGATTGGTCTCAATGGAGATGATGAGAATAATTTTTCTTCCGTCTTCTACAGCGCTTTCAGGTAATTTTCGAAATAATTGGCTTACGAACGACGTTGCCTCAAGATAAACTTTGCAGTTTGTAGTTCGGAACTTTCGGAGAAAAAATTTGCACGTGATGCTGCAGAACTGAGAATCGTTTTAACATCATTAGAAACTAGCGAGCGGAAAATTGTTCAAAACTAAGCGCTGTTTCCCAAAAGTAACCCTTAATTTTCTAAATACGATACAATGACAACCATTCACGCTAAATTCAAACGTAATTCTTGTTTTTCAACCACGTTGAATAACGGCTACCGAAGATAAAATACTACACATAGTGTTGGCCTTAACTTGGTGGTATTCCAAGACAACAAAAGGAAGTTGACTGAGTAATTTCATTTATATTGTATTATAAATAATTTCAACTTCCTTTTGTCTAATATATAAAATGCTGGAGAATCATTTTTTCCTACGGCTTTGAAATAAATCTCTATGAGGGTGCTTTTAAACCTTTTTAAATCCCATGCGACCAAACTAACAAATAACCGCCCGCAAACCATGATTTGAACTTTCGTATTATCAACACAAGAACCACTGATTGATTTTGTAAAGCGAATTTAACGGAATTGAATAGAAATACAGGCAAATGTTTTATGTTTGTGATAAAATAAACTATCTAAGTCATAGAAAATATATAAGAAATGAAAAACTTGGAAGTTTTTTCCAAGTTTTATCATTTCTTGTCTATGGCGTTCCACCAAGTAAGGCTAACTCATATCAATGTACGCATCTACATATTCATCTACATGAAATTCATCTGATTGAAATAGTGTCAATATTTAATCATAAAACTTGAAATTCCAGTTTGGGCCACGAAATGATTTCCGATCATTTTGGATGCTATTTAAATGCATTAGAACCGAAATATGCGAAGGAATATCTTCAAATTTCAAAGCAGCTTAAGATTTATTTTCAAGAATTAACACCTGTCTTATCTATCTCACAAATATATCCTTCATTGGAAGACAAAAATTAATAATAAATAAATGAAAAAAATATTCTTAAATTATTGTATTTACTTATAATCTACCGATGATTTCGAGTAATGTGATGGATAATTATTTAGAGCGAAAGTTTCTCTATCTTATTCCTTTGGACCTCTTCCGGCGCGCTTTTTTCCTGATGAAGTTATGGGATACGTTTGCAAGCGCATCCGTCACGAAGTCCTGACTTTTGGTACTTTCCTTTCGATTGTAATTGGTAGATATGGACGATTCCCTCGTGGTGCAGTGAGGAGAACGGAGAGAAAGGGTGAGATTTTTTGAGAGATGGAAGAGGAGGTATATGTTCATGAGTGAGTAAGTTTATGAGGGATAAAACACGGTCTTGTTTGCATGAATGACACATTGTCCACCATTGACATGTCACTATCGATCAAGTCATTGCTTCCCAAGATGTCTATGACAGGAAATTATTTTGTACTACGGTTGCGGTAAATTCGTAGCGATCAGTGACAGAAAAATCTGTCAGATACTTAAATTTCTCTGATTTTTATTGCATGATATTAAATTTCATTGAAGTTAATTTACGATTAGTTTAGCTTTCTTTTTGGGTGTAAAAGAATGATTTATTCTTCCTTTGAAAATCTATATTTGCGGTTACATCGGATATTACATGTCCAATTCGTTTTTCCCAGATCATTTTAATGAAACAATTATTATTTTATTCGCTAAGCGACAAGCTCACATTTTATTAAAGTACACAATATTTCTCCCTGTAATAGTTTCTGTTGCAAGTTTATTTTCAACTACCAATGTAAAGTCATCACTAATCTAGCTTGACCCATAGTTTTATCCAACATAATATACAAACAATAAACAAATTTCTTTAACATAAATAACTTTATGTATTATTAGGGATTGGTAGGATGAGAGTTACTTCCAACTATACAATTAATTGAGATCTTCGGTTCTTTAGGAGTAGAGTTGAAGTTATTTACTATGCCACACTTCGAAGGGCGGCTTGTATAAAATGTGCATTAAATCAATCTTTCTAAATTTAGAAAGACTCGCAAAATCAGAACGCAAGAAAAAACTGCATAAGTAGCCAATTTTCATTTATTAATAGTATTATTACTTAACACGTTCACTGCGAATCACTCCACCGTTGGAGTGATTGGAAATGGAGGTATCCACAGTGAACGTGTTAAGTAATAATACTATCAATCAGCCTTAATTTCTTTATCCACATCCGGATACTTCAAAATTCCAGGTTTCATATTCTAAAGGATCCCTTTTCCTGCTTTCATTATACCAATAAAATTGTCATGATGTGCAGAGTATATACAACTGATTAATAAGTCGTTTGCGCGGCTCATATCATTTACGAATACCGTTTTTGAGAAGTATTCAGCTTAAAATTAAACCGTTTTTCATTGTCATTAAAATATTAGCAGCGTTATAAAAATTTCTACAAAAGATATTTTAATATATACTCAAGGAATACAGGAGTAGTTAATATTTCCGAGATAACGAATGTAATCGGAAGTTGCTCCAAAGCGCACAGATATCTAATATTACACGCGATAATGTTAGCAAGATAATGGAGGAGAGCTATCTCGCATGCTTCATCTCATCATCAGTTTTCAAGTGAAATTTTAGAGAAATGTCCTCTGGTAATTAATGAATTACCAATATGGTAATACAACGAATAGCTCTTGATGAGCTCTAAGATGAAAATTATACAGCGGTAATTGAAATAAGATTTAAAACGCTCTTTAAGCCATTGGAGCACTTCCGTTTATATGTCTAAGGGCTTGAGGAATATTTTTAATCTCTAGCTTTTAATAATTTGCCAGGATCATTTCTGTTGCTTTTTGAATCAGTACCGGTGTGTAAGAGTAAGTCTGACAGCTCAGTGAAAGTAGCTTTTCCTCAGCTTTTTTTCTAACCTGCACATTTACATCATGAAAAGCAGGAATAATTTCTCGTTCCAGTAACAGAAATATACATAGAAAAGAAAACATTCTAAAGCGGATAAATTCCCGACTTCCTTTAAACTTTAATACAAAGGAATCAAAAATCCAACACCGACGAAACTTATCATTGCTTTGGAAACTTTTTAGAAATAATAAGGAACAAATCGCGTCTGTAAGTATTCCACCAGACGGCGACGGAAAGACCTGTCTTAAATTATAATTTCATCCGTCAGTTGACAGATTTTCAGGCTATATATATNTTTTTCTCGTGTGTGTGTGTATATATATATATATATATATATATACACCTATAGAAATCATAACGGCGAAACAGTAGAATAACCAAATCAGACGCAACTAAAACTTTCAAGGTTAACGTTCAAGTATTCAGGTTCAGAAATCTCAGAAGCTAATGCAAAAACGTTTTCTTCGCATTTCATAAATGGGATGAGAACACTTTTATGTCTAAGTAAGTACCCGGCAAGCCGCCTTTCGGCGTGTGGCAGGGGGTGCATGCACCATGACTCACGCACATACACCATGATTACTTTCGCGTATCGTTATCAGAAAAGTGAATTCTTGAATCCATTCGTTATAGCATCTATTTCCTTTTTTCTTTTTCACAGTGTTAGAAGCCTGAGTAACATGGAGGACGCATTGTACCGGCTACGTCATCTGTGAACGTGCTTTTTCTGAATCCATTTCGTAAATTTAACCTTTGTTTAAATCCTCTATATTCTAGAGATTCTCATACTAGATCCTGAAGCATCTGATTAACGCTCACTGATTTATGAAAGCAATACTTCAGAAAACATATCGCCTTTCGCTGGGCTTTTCCTCGTTCCCGAATACAACACTTATCGCAAGGGTCCCACACACTACACGCATACTCAAGGTGAGGCCTAACTAACGCGAAATAACATCGCACGCAAACTTTTTCTTCACTCCGATCGAATATTCTCTTAACGAAGCCGACTTTCTTGAGTGCTTTCCAACATTTATTATGAATTTGGGTACTCCATGTTAAGTTATTCGTGAGGATTATTCCCCGATATTTCACCGATTCTACTATTAATAATTTTATCCAACAGAGACTTTACGAATAATCATTAATGATAGATTTTTAAGAACTTAACTACTGAACATGTGTCTACATTTAGCTCCAATTCCCTATCATCGCGCCATTTCATAATCTCCGAGCCTTTTTTCGATTAAAACAGCCGACATCTTTTCTTTCAGAAGCTTGAAAATCTCCCCCAAATACTACCAATGTTTCCCCAAATTTTATGATTTCACATGAGCTCTAAAAGGCAAGAGCTAAGGAGCACAAGGGCCATTTCAAACATGGCGACACCGCATTAGCACCTCATTCCGTTGAGTATCTTTCGTCCGTAGACACAAATCAGATATTTTTACAATTACAGCACGAGGAAAGAAGCTCGGAGTCCTCGAGTAATTCAGATTTCTAAGTTGAAGCTGTCCTTCTTACTAATGAGAGTCTCCACACTTCAGCCTTATCCTCACCCACCGTATTACTTCTAGAGCTACCTCTGCTATTGCTTGCCTTTCTCCTCAACTCAATCCTCCTCACATTTTCTCATGCCATCCTCCTCCACTTAATCCTGAAGGTTCTACGAATATAAACCACCTCTCTTTTTGTTTCCTCGCGAAATCGTAAAAAGTAATACGTGGACTTGAATATGATCCGGTAGGAAAGAAAACCTGGATGTGTCTCAAGAGAAGGATGAATTTAATTCCAGCAAATAGGACAATTACGCTGTCGGAATTGAGTCGCTTTAATTCTAAAAAATTAATCCAACCCGCGTTTCAAAGAGAGACGTGTGCGAGGTATTTTGTAAAATGTCCCGGTTTTCCTCATTCCTCAATGCGCATACAATGACAGGCTTTTAATATCGCTAAAGAGAAGCCTATTATTGTCTGAGTCGTCATTTGACCTAAATGTTATTTTATCTACTAGGAAACCAATGAAATTCTTTAAGATAAAATGAAATTTTACGCCGGCACACGCTAAATATAATATTCACTAACTACGATTTTCAACATTTAACACCTCGAACTGAGAGATTTGTTTCAGCGTAAAATCCTAAAACAGATTTCGATTCTTACTGATGAAACAGAGCGTATATATGATCAATTTAGTCATTGCAATTCTACGCCAAAGTTATAACATTTACGACAAATAATCTAATTGTAAAATTTTCCCCTTTTTAATGAACCATTACTTGGCAAAATGACAATAACTTTTTGAAGGAATTTATCTAGAATCATCTGTAATCGTAATTACGTGCCAATGATATGATATACTTTGGATAATTTTGAAAATATAAATAATTGGATATTTAGAGTATTTTACACAATTAGTACTTTGCTTTTTTTGACTTTCAAAATAAAATTTTGTAAAATTTTATATGGAATCTCTCAAACCTATACGCATTTTACCATCAAATATATAAATTATAAGAACACCTATATTTTCAACATACATTCTCTCATCGTACTCCTGGATAGCCAAGTTGGCAACGCGTTCGACTTCTTTGAAAGCAGTCCCGGGTTCGATTCCCGGTGTGGGCTCACGTGCGAAATGACCTTAGCCGTCGAAGCACTTTTAACAATACCACTACATTTGCTCATCAATAACTCACACCTACACATAATATTAACGTTATATATCTTCGAGATGAGCAAGCTGCTAGCAGCTCCATTTACTCTTCCATAGATGAATTCCACTTAAGATGCATTGATCCTTTTACTTTTCGGACAAACACGACATTGTGTAGAAGTGAGTAACGATTTAAAGCAAGGAAATACCAAAAGGTTTAGTTTTAAAATACTTTTTGTAATTCAGTAAATGATGCAGAATTTACAATTCAAGCGACAAAAACTAACAAGTATCTGAAAAATAATGATGACTTTCCAATAGGAGAATGATTAATAAAACTGTCGTACAGACTACAAAAGTTTATAAAATCCTTTCAAAACAGAACTTTACGGTAATATGATCACTTTATGATTCTAGGTCAGCGCATTGGTGGATCTAGGGGGAAAGAGGCGATCCTCACCCCTCTTCTTGATGATTTTGTAGAACTTATTATCAATTTAAGGAAAGGAAAAGGTGGATAACTTAGCGCGGAGCCCGAGTCATATCGCTATTTTTCACATCTATTTATTCTTGGGTAATTTTCCTTGGATCTGACGAGGAGGTTGAATTAAAATCAGATTGTAAAGGCTTTCCACAATTCATATATATTCATAAATCTACTTTATTTACAACGACCAAAAGGAATTTGAATAGTTAACTGGAGATGAACAGATAAGTAAATTTTCTTGAATCGCCCCACCTTGGTAAGTACCGAGTCCCTTTGGATATTTTCTAAATCTACCCCTTGTATAAATATAAATAATCCTTGTATAGATATAAATGGTGGACTCTAATAAAATTTCGATAAAATCAACGAATTTCCCAAAAATAATTCCCACGACTTATCATAAAACGAGCATTTTAATCTCCAATGAACTATTTTATGTATGATCGAGATTTCTACCTTCAGATATTCGGTCTTTCCTAGGCTAAACTGCTGATATAAACACAATGTTTCTGACTCAAGCGATTAAATTATATCTACATCACTGATCTTCATGTTAAATCTTCCGGTGATATCATACCGATTTTCCAACACCACTTCAGGGTACATTTCCCCTAAATTGTCACATATATGCTTACAAACGATCAGGAAGGCAATCCGATGCTACCTAACAAACGCATAACTCCTATTTAAGGGAATCGGGACAGTCCAACAAAAGGAGCGAAATAAGGACGCCCTGGGAATGAAAATCAGCTGGCAAGAACGTGTTTTCGTATTTAAGTTCGCTTAATACTGATCTGAACTGAAATAGAAGCTCCAGGGCACTAAGCCTGCGCACGTTATTGATTATTAATATCCGGCATTTCATACGCTTCATTCATTTCCCATATAATCCCGGATTCGCCGCAAGGACATTTAGAAGACCCTTCATAGGAATGGACGTATAAGTTTGCTTCACTCCCTTTAGTCAAACCTTGAGCAAAAATTAGCGATCAAAGGATCATTGATAATATGAAAATATGCCAAAATTTCTTCAAATATTTACTTTAACATTCCGTCTCTTTCAGGGCCACTGCCATTATTCAAGTCGATTTCATCCTCTTTATCGTCAATTTCAAAAAGGTTATATGGAAAGATAGGCTAGTAACTAATTAACTTTGTTGATTGGCGGACCTATTGAGTTAACCGTGAAACGTCAGGTATTTAGAATAATAATGATAACAGGTCTTTATAGAAGGAAGAAATTGAGACTTCTGACATCTAAACCTTTTTCATTAAATATTTCAAAGAAAGAGATAGCTTTTGGAAGATTAAAAAAGAAAAATCGACAAAAGAAAGAAAATATTGTGTGGGTTTAAAAAAGCAATAAATCAGATTTTAAATAATAAAACCCTGCAGGAAAACGCCCACGAGGAGGGCGTGATATACCTGAGAAAACCTACAGACAGTAGCAACTAAAATTAAATAAGAAGGCGGTAAACAAAAAGAGGAAACTGAAACTGTTAGCAACAAGCCTGAAAAATAATAATAATAATACAATTTATAAACAGCAATAGAAACAACAGTTGTATTGAAACAATGTATGTTCATACAGAAAATAATAGATTTGGAATTTGCGCAAAATAAAACTAGAAGAAACAGGAAAAAAATACCACAGCATCGAGGAAAAAATAAAGAAGATATCACTGAGTAGATAGGTATATTTGATAGGTATTTCAGCTAGCTAACCAATAATTTCCCTCTTCTATTATATATAATAGAATATCTATTAGATTTATCAGATGTAATAGAAAATATATAATTGAGAAAATCGCTACCGAGGGAAACTTTCGAACACGAAAGGGAACTACATAGGTTTGTGTATTTTCTCTGTTGTCTTACACAACCGACTTATTTCGAGCAAATACAAACAAAGCGGCTTCTGTACGCGACGTCCTGTTGGCTCGTGATGAGTGTATATATGATACGACGTGCCTAAATGATGACGCTTAACATTCCACTGGTCGCAACAGCCCGTATAGTAAAACCAACATTGAAACCGTTCAAAGCCTTCACCTTCCTAATAGCAACTAGGAAACGTTATGCTTATAAACAACGATAAAGTACATTTTCGTCACGAGTTTCCAGTTTTCTTCATATCTAAGTTATAGTGTATGAACATCGCGCTTGTAAGTATTTGAAACTTGTAGTTCAAACCATTTTCGCATCTAATTTTCTCAATTGCATCTTCATAAATATTCCTATAGGATTCCATCAACTCCTTTTAACCTAAATTTGCTCGCTAGAGTTTGTTAGTTTATATATCAAAGAAACTCGTTTGTCTTCCTTGATTAAAAATGTACCCTGATTTGATGAGCTTAAAAGACTCTTTCTACACGACGAATTTCAACGAAGGTTTAATTTCGTACATCTTTAACGTTTCTTCTTAAGTAGCTTTTGGCATTCATGAATTAGAAATCTTTCGAGATTTGATCAAACCAGCGCTGGCTGTTCCTGCTTACCTTGAGCTGAAAAATTCGCAAGAGAGCCTTTTTTAAGGCCAAAACTGCACACGTTGTTCAACAAAACTAAATTTGGCTGATTTGCAAACAATCAACCTCTCGTTTCACGTATTTGTATCATTTTAAACATCTTTCACCCTCATTAAAAGTAAAATAGCAGCTAGGGTGATATGGCACACCCTTTGATGCAACTTTGCGTGTCCGTCTATTCGAGATACTGAAAATCCAGATTGGCGATGCTCTTTTGTGGAGGAAAAACGACCGTTAGCTTCCTTTCTCTTTCCTCACGCCTCGATTTCCTAAATAAGCGCTGCAAGGCACCGAAAGTTTACTAACTAAATTTCGACAATTCAGACCGATGTTTGACAACCTTGAACAGATTGGGGAGCACTTTAAGGAATTAAGTATTTTACGCGGAGTGCTTTGTGAAAATTTTCGATAAAACACTTTAACTAGCATTGTAGCTTCAAGAACAACACCCGTAGTTAATTATGTTTGAAATGTCAATCCGTACGAAGGTATTCTCCTTTAAACGTCAATCGAAAATCAAATTAAGCTGGAGTACCATTCTAGTATTTGCAGCGCACCGGTTGAGAAACATTGGTTTATAACGTGCATTAAAGGTAGATTTTCTTGTTCAATTGATAGTAATTGCCATTCAATGTTTATATTTATTATAAATAAAATAAATTCGGATGCGAAAATATTTTAAAAGGTAAAAGAAACAGGATTTTGTGAAACCGACTTATCTCTAAGAACAATTTAAACGTATTACACGAGCTCAGTCATATATCTGTCCGTCCCCCTATTTATCTCAGAAACGGCTTGACTTGAGACTTTAGACGGCAATGTGTTTCTACGATGCTGAAACCCCCACGAAAACTATTCTCATCTCTGTAAAGGCCCGGGTTCGCACCCAGGAGCCCATAATACGTTTCCATAAGAGATGTACGTAAATTACTTCTCATGACCTGCAGAGGTTGTTTCTTTTACAAATTTAAATTAGATACAATGGTCCAACGAAATTGAGACAAGTGTCAAAAGAAAGGAAAATGATCATAGAATCTTATTTTAGTCGTGAATTATTCATATAAATTCAAAATTGCGAGAACTTTGATAAAATATATGTAAAATTCGTAACATTTTTCGGAAATAAACAAACCATCCCTCTGACGACCAAGGCAATTGTTGAACATTGATTTCATGAGTTTTCCCATATAAATGCACGAGGTTAATCAGAGAGTATACTTTTCCATAAGAAATGTACGTAAAATAGGTTTTCGTTACCTGCAGAGGTTGTTTCTTTTACTAAATTAAATTAGAAACAATGGTCCTACGAAATCAAGAGAAGTGTCAAAAGAAAGGAAAATGATCATAGATTCTTATTTTAGTCGTGAAATATTGATATAAATCCAAACTTACGAAGATGTCGATAAAACACACGGAAATTTCGTAAAATATTTGGGAAATAAACAACCGATTCCTTTGACGACCATTGTTGAATGTTGATTTCATGAATAAGCCCATATAAGTGAACGAGGATAATCAGTTCTTAAAATTTTTATAAGAAATTTACGTGAAGTAGGCTTTCATGACTTGAAAACAGTAGAATAAATATTATAAATAGTTTATATGATAAGAAATATATTGAGTTATCATGATCTTACGGCATACTTTTTTTGTGCTTAGGAGGACCAGATTTATACGATAATAGATATATTTTTAAACTGAATTAAGTCCCGTCATGCTTGACGGGGGCGTTTAATAGTGTTCTATAAAATACGTAATATACTATCATTCATGTATTATTGAATATATTTAGATTTCGATAATACACACAAATATATTTATGTATAATACCCCACAAAGAGTGCACGGAAGAAGAGGTGGCGATTACAAGACTGAGGATAGGGCACAGCGCCCTAACACATTCATACCTCCTATCTCAGGAAAAGATCCCCCCATACTGCCGAAAATGCGACTGCCAGATTAATATTGAACATATCCTGCTAGATTGCGACAATTACGATCTGATCCGCAGCTCTCTAAACATCAAAGGAGACATTGCCACAATACTCGGGGATAACCATGACTCTGTCTCCTGAGTCCTATGGTTACTTAGGAAAACGGGACTTTTCCGAAAGCTCCTTTTCAACACTTAAAAACGGAAGACCTTGAGCTGTCTTGCGCTCTCCAGAGTCGGGGATATATGATATATAGTCCGAAACTTAAAATGAGGAAATAATCCTAATCCTAATAGGGTGCGAAATGACCTCAGCCGTCGATGCACCTCAAACTATAATAATAATACAGCAAAAGCCCAAAGGGTAACCGGATGCCTGAGTGATACCATATTGAAGAACAAGCATATAGGTGTAGGAACTAAACATCGAATATATTAAACTGCTATAAGACCATGAATAAAGTATATGACGAAAACCCGACCAGACATGGCAAGAATAAGAAGATTACTAGACATTGGCTAAAAAAAAGGTGCTACGAAAAATAACGGATGATATGTTACTGGACAGAGAAAGAATTGAAAACATAAGAAAAACAAGGTGGAAAATATCAACGAGATGACATTCGAAAGAAAACGTGAATGGAACACACAAAATGCAATGCACACATAAATCTCATGGATGAAGAAATGGTAGTAAAAGTAGCACGAGAAAAGTTACCGGAAGGTAAAAGGAGTATAGGAAGATCAAAATAAAGACGGGTAATCTCACCACAGAATTAGTATGAAAAGTTGAGTGACGAAGAAAGAACGGGTAAATCGCCTACCATAAACAAGGAAAATAAAGAAGATATGTGTCAACAGAAATTATGCTTTCCATTCGCAACACCATCACTTTTCAGCATGTAAGTCAAAGTGAAACTGCATTTCTTCACCGAATAATAATTTCTGGAGAAACGGGTCGAAAGCGTAATTTGATTTTTGTGCCCTTGCTGTTGAATGTTGAACTAGTATTTTTCATCAAATATAGCGGGGAGAAAAGACAAATTATCACCGCCGAATTCCCATATTCTTCCATTTTCTTCCGCTGAAAAGTAGCAGCCAAAATAGACGCAGTGGGCATCACTCGTAATTACGGTCGATTCAAAAAAATCAAAAATGGAATTTCATCGAGAGATGACGAAGCAGATTTTTTTTATTTTGAATGCAGTCGTTGGAAAATTAATTGCAGAAGAGGATACGGATTCCTAGAAGTGGAGAACGGAGATAAGGAGGAGCTCCGAGTAAGAGAGAGGGACGAAAATGGTGCTATAAAATGGAATAACGAAGTGGGTTCGAGAAGTGGAATGAATCTGCGGCCAACGATCAGGGACTCTATAAAGATGGGATCGGCGACTTCGAATTAGCCACGCACAATCACGGCAATATGAGGAGATGCTCTGAGGTAAATACTACCAGAGGACTTAAAAAAAAATTCAAAGAAGAGGGGCCGTTTATTTCAAAGAGATAGCTCAAGTGCGCCATCACAAAAGGACAAATTTTGGAGACAATAATGAACCAAGAGAACTCAGGAGAGCTTGAATTATTTCTTAGCAACAGAATGAGGTCATCTCATGCAGTAGAGGTGATCCATTCGCCGAATGAAAATCGCTCAGTTCAGCAGTTGTGAACTCTAATTCAACTCATTGATAATAATAATTTCTTCTCCTTTGTATAATTTAGTCAATGTTGACCACTCTTGCAATTAAGCCTTAAAGAATAGGCAAACAACCATGCTCTAACCAGAGGTTCGAACCCAGGACCTCAGTAATTTAGCACGCTGTCCCCTACGCCGCCGAAGCCGGCAACAGTAATTTACATTTTAAAATAAACATTATTCCGAAATACTTTTTGAAGAAAAAACAGGGAGTTAACTTTAAAAATGTATTTATAAAAAACCAAAGAGGTAACTAACAGAACGACCTATCTTTTGATAGTTCCTGTCAGTAACTTATTTGGTTTTCTAAATAAATCTTTTTTGTCAACTCCCTGTCTTTTGTTATGGAATACCACAACGTTAAGGTCCATATAATCGATAGTACTTTTTGAAGATCTCTTTAAATGTATTATTTGTATGTATGTCATAACTCACACATGTAAGAGACGATGTCGTGACAATTTCCCCGCATAGAAAATGCCCGTTCATGTGAATGTTTTCGGTATATAAGGAGCGTGAGCCAATGATGATCTTATCGCCAAATCTTAGAATTTTAATTAATTTAGAGTTTTAATTACTTTAAAATTGTATTTCCATTGGAATATTAAGTACTGTAGGCTTTTAATTATGAATCCCAAAAGAGAAATCGATCTGGAAACCGAATTGAAAAAGTGGAATGACGAAGACGAAAGAGTTAATAAAATATCGGTGATAATGGCTGGTGTACTCTCTCCAACTAAAATTAATTATCGTATACCAAATTTAGAAAACATTTGGGAGCTTAAAGTTCTTTAGTTTTCAAAATAAAAAATCTGAATACTATAGAAAAAAGATATAATGCTTTATCGGTACAAAATTAGCATTGATTGCGAGTGTAGTGTGCTGACCAAAGCTATCGCCAGAACGACAGGGTTTAATGGACTCAGAAAGTGTAAAAACTGAAGTCAGCTTTAACGGGAAATTGGAAAATTCCGAAATGTTATTAACGACTACGTTAAGACTGAGTTCAGAAATGATCCTTTTCCAATAAGCTGTTACTTTAATATTTTCCTCAATTTTCATGACCGACCGTTACCACATTGAAATGAAATCCTGGCGATGACTCTGCAATTTGGAAAAGACGCTTCCATGATAAAATTCTTAAAAAGATGGGTCTCTATCGAATTTTTCAGATGATAAGCGGATCGTGATTTCGAAATTACATTATTTTATCAATGGATGAAAATGTTCATTACGCGTATCATTAAATGATATCTCGAAGAATCGATCACATTTGAAGCCACATTTCGGGTATTCATAGTAATTCTCTTAACTTTTAACTGGCGGATGCTCATTTGCTCCCTTCCAAACATTAAAATTTTATAAAAACTCTGAAATAATTATAAAAATTATTTCTAAAGGTATGTCC
>KZ308372.1:236959-377713 GCA_000376725.2 Ladona fulva
ATAAATGTATATAAAAATTATATAAATTAGTATAACAGGAATATTTACGCAGAAACGTCTTAGATGGTAGAAAACAGAAGATACATTTTGAAATCTAGTTTTTTTGGAAAACTCATTCCAGATTTAATGCAACGTGACAATTTTCCGGAGCTAATTCGTTGTCAAGAGAGATTCAATTATAAAATTTTCTCTTGCGTTAACAAACTCACAAAACAAGCATATTCTAATAAGCGTTTTGGATTAAGCAAGCAGTCCACGTTTAGGCTCGCTAGTGAACTCCCACAGCTAATGAACTAAAGTAGTCCAAATAATTCATTGCTCATACGCCTACGACAGTATCTCAAGCAAAAAGAGTCTTCTGAGGGTATTTTAAATCGCATTTTAACTCAAAATACGAAATCACAGAGGGAGATAAAATAGACCAATGAAACTATGAACCATTTTCAAAGCTTACCGACTTCCTTCACCAATTAAGGAATGCAAGTCTCGCAAGAACTAACAATTACAATAAGTAACATTTGACATTAAAAAACAAAATTCAATGAAGCTAAAAAAAACTGAATTTTTACGTTATTGATTACCTTAGAGAATTAAAAGGGTGGGCGTAACTTTAATCGTTCTTATAATTTAATCTTTCTACACAACATCAAGAGTTTGTAGGTTAATCTGCATCCTTTATTCAGGTAGGCATCACTGAAAATAAAAAGTTTTGAGGTATACTGAGACACTTTAGCATTCTTCTACCCTTGAAGGTTATAGGTTGGCTATTGAAATATGTGTCGGATACTTCTCATAAAAACTGTTTCCCAGGGTTTTGGAGTGTTTCATGAATTGGTCACATCTTAACCTCTCAACCTTCTGCAGAAAGATTAAAGAAGTGTTTTAAATCTCCATTTTTGTAACAGCCTTGTTCCAATTTTACTTTCTTACACTACCGGTGTTATGGACCAATAAAATTATTATTATTATTATTATTATTATAACGAACTGTCTAATCTGACTCTGTCTAAGCTGGTCTAATCAGAATGAAAACACTACCTACATATAATTCTCTCCCTAACCTTTCCCCTCGGTCCTGCTACCATATCTTGATGAATGAAATATTTATCATTTGTCTTTGGGTACGGGATGGAAAAAATGTATCGTTTACGAGCTTTTGTCTCAGTCTTGTTCATGGCTGTAATGATATGAAAGCTACTGAGGTATGAGTTATGCCGAATAATAGCATTAATTTAGGTCTCTCCTTATGCAATGCAATGTGTCACTCGTAGAGATATTTTGTTTCACTAATGTGGGCTTGTTCTGCTTAAAGCATTCTAGCTCAGTGGGGAAAGCAAGGGCAAACTACCTCACTCCTCATCTTGCCTAGTAAGCCTCATTTTCCTCTCCTAGCTCTTCGTAGCTGATGGTAGATAGGATGAATTCCCACCCGGCCTTCGGGCTTAATACTTTACAAGTCAATTATAAAATATTTTAAGACAAGTTTTAAAATTCGTTTTAAAATGAATGTCAATGAGTTAACGTTTTCCACAGACATTTTATCGTATCAAAAGCGTAAAGGGAAGCATCATAGTCTATATTCGGATATAGATGACGTATGCATACGCCTCTGTTCATCAAAGGCGGGTGCATCCGTATTCCATCCATGAGACTACACATCATGTTCTCGGGCCACCACATGCTGCCCACTTCGAGGGGGCATCCTAAGCGCACATTTGTTCGAGGGAATGAGCAGCTTGCTTTCGTCGCCGCTACTGCCGCCTCCAGCCACTTGTTGGCGCTGCTCATCTGCTCTCCCCTCTGAGAGATAGGCGATTCCGATCCACTTCGTTAGGAAATCAATATTTTCGATGCGATCTTTCCGAATTACTTTGCATGATTTGATTCGATATAATCCCTTGTGCATCGACATCATTAGCGACGGGGAATTCTAGCAGGAAACTGGTTTTATTTGCATTCGAGCCAACTGCAAATCAGCCTATTTTCGGATATTAATAATATACGAAACGGGGAAACAATGGATGGCACATAAGCCGATAATTCTTTTCGTATATTTATCGATGATAAATGTAATCTCTCGCTATGACTATGCGATTGCGACCAAATCAGCTTTGCTATTTTAAATCCTTGCAGTCAATGGAAGAAATAAACTAGAATTACAAACCCTGTATAATTTCAGCCGCATTATTGGATCCTAAAAACGAGACCATGTTAAAAGGAAATTCAAGCGAGTAATCAAAAAATAAGTTTTTATCGAAAGTTGTTCTTGCTTTTCAAACAGTTTCCAGAATCAAATTTAATGTGGAATTCACAGCGGAAGAAAAGAACCGCGATAAACCGGATTTCGATTTAATCTCGTATGATCCGCAGAACGTTCGTAAAACCGATACTGGTGGAGACCAAATGCACGGTAAGCTTTAAGATTCGCCGATAAACCAACTGCAGGAGTGGGAACTGCTCTCAATAGTTTTAAAGTAAATCCCGCATAAGTCTTGTCAAATTACTAAAAGCACATGGATCCTATACTTTAGCAATACTCGTATCCGAATATCAATGTAGATCTAGCTGTTTCTTGAAACAAACTTTCAATCCTTTGACTCTCTTCTTAAAGATGGCGAGGAATAGTCTTATGAGGAATAGTTATATAAGAGTAATCTTAACCTGACTTGCCAGCCATCCTCATTATGGTCGACGATAATTAATATCACCCATCATACGAAACTCTCCAAAACAACAACGACTTTAAGGTGACGTGTTTGAAACGTACAACTATCGCCATGAAGCAGACATATTTCCTATTTTCTGTGTTGGTAATATGGAAATAGAATAACAATTTCATCTTAAATACATTAAGATTATATAAATACGTAAATTGGTATGATAAACCGATGTGTATCATCTGGATCGACAGGATATTAATTAATTCGTTTCTATTGTACCTTTATTTACGTCTGTTTCCTCTTAATTTTGTATTTATATAGACAGATATATACTTTTCCACAGAACTTCTGTGTCTATACAATGAATTTCCACAACATCATGGCCGTCTCTGTACATTTTATTGTTGTATTTGTTCAAAATCTATTTATTCGCGTCCAATTATGCCACGTGCAGCTAACTTCGTTAATTTAAAAGCGATTTTACGTTAATTAAGCCTTAAATCATTAATATTTCCGAGAATTTGATATTTCAATGGCGGTTCACATTTCCTTGTGTAAATAACACAACTACAAACAACTCTGAATGAATATGTAGACACTCTAATTTATAATATAATTTTGCAGAAGGGTTATATTCGCTGTCGCGTCATTCAATATTTGAACGCGCACCGGCGCAATTTCATGCCATTCATTTACGTTCCCAAAACAGGAAGCAAGAACCAAGTTTCTGAATTCCGTGGCAGAGAATCCTAATAGAGTAATGGAGTTGTACTGGTGTATATATTTTTTACACTCTGTCCTTCGAAGGTAGCTGATACCTTGCCGCTATATCTCCTTTTGGTAATTGTATTTTAAATTAGTCTTCAAAGAATATAACAAAATATCTGCTTCAAGTAACTGATTTCAGCCAACTCATCATAGCATATTATATAATAAAAAGAAACTACATACATCTTTCAAGAGGTTTCGCGTTCTTAAATGGAATAAACAATTAAAAAATATTTGTCATTAGTTTTACAAAATAGGTCAAACTGGTCGGTCGCTTCATCTAAAGGCTAATAAATCACTGGTTCAAAGTTAAATGTATGGACATCTTAATCTAGAGTTTGCTGAGTAAAAAAGAATATCTATATTATAAAGTAGTGTGTAGGTATATATGAATGTTTTTCTAAAACTCGATAACCAAAATTCACACAAACTTTGCAAGCAACTCAAAGCTACCTTTTACTTATCTAATGGCCCCCGGTTCGATCCCAGACAAGCAAAATGTTCCCGTAAGAAAAACACATAAACCTCATTTTATCAGTTACAGGCTTTCCTTCTATTTCTAAAGTAAATTGGAAAGAACAGTCGTACAAGCACCTAAAGAAAGGTAATTAAATATAGATTTTTATCTTTGGTGCCGTTTCCTAATTGCGAGAATTTATTAATATGCGCAAAGCTTTCCTAAAATTTTGCGGTTGTAAACAACCCCGACACCCGATGTGATTGTTTAACCCATTCATGCATTATCGCATATGAATAATTTAAGAATTTAGCTTCATCTTAGAGTTATGGTAAGAATTAACGACAGAATATATGAAGAGGAGGCTATTTTATGAGCATTTGCGGTAACAAACAATTTACAGTAACGAATCTCATAGACAAAAAACATACAACCAATTACGAGTAGGATTGTTTCTTCTCGATACTGCTCGATACTCGATTTAACGATGTTTAAAAACAATAAAGCGAATAAAACCACTTTTTCTTCGGAAAAATGACTGCTTATATTCTACCCTGCGACTTATCTTCCAGCTTGTGGAAGGATATGTAATATGGCTTCACTTCCCTGATCGGTTACTGTCGCGTATCGCAGATGTATGTCCAGTAAATAACAACGAAAATCCACGTCTCATTTTTTATCGCTGATGTCGACTGTTTTTGAGAGAGTGGAGTACGATGTAATTAGTATGGTGCTTTTTTTACTTCTTGTTCAGGATCAACAGCGAAGAACATACTTATATAGTGATACAAGAAATGTAATGTATTCTTTAAACATATTATGTAAACCAACAAAAAATATAGTTATTTTTTAAGCGATAATCCAGAAGAATGTAGTATTGAGAATTTATTAGCACATTCTTATTGGGGGCCCCATGTAAAGCCCTCAAGGGCCCTCAGCTAGCGCTTATTCAACCTAATTATAAATCCGCCTCTGGTCTTTTCATCAAAACTTGATAAATAACAATGCTAAAACCTATACTAAGTCTTTAACTCCCTTAAACCTATTAGTCATTACTTTTGAAATTCCACCAACCACGGCTGAAAAAGTGATGATGAATTGAAATTGTGAATTAAGTTAAATTAAGTAAATGATGACGTTATCAATTTTCCTCGCCACACTTAAAATAAGTCCTCCGTTAATGTATAATCTATAAACGCTATAGTTCTGCACCCCAAGAGTTGCTGTATAACTGTTCCATAAGCAAAAATGACCGTTCAAAATTAAATTTGTTTGTGGTATTGCGAAGACCTAAGTAAAACTTACTAACATATGATTTCTAAGAATGATTTTTGAGTGTAAATACAGTTCGGAAAATACATTAATATGATCATGAATTAATACTAACGTTAATGTGCAATAATAGCTAATTAAAACATAAATAAACCATAACCAATTACGACATGAAAATGTATTCGTGATTTTAGAATAAAAATCATCGCTAACTTGAAAAAAAAATTTGACACCCAAGGCACCGGAGAGATTCGAACTCTCGATCTCCTGTTTACTAGACAGGCGCTTTAACCAACTAAGCCACGGCGCCGATGGCTCAGTGAAGCTCAGCTCCCTACTTCTTTCTTCAATTCATTCTTCAGGAAGGACATTCATAACAATATCTTAGCCGTTAATTATCTACAAATTATCACCTTTTTAAGTAATTATTAAGATTTCCAGATAGATATGAATGTAATTTAGTTAACTGTAAGGACAAATAGGGAATTTTTAATTACTTCATCTGCAATATTATTCGATTACATTCCTTTATGAATCAAATGTTAGTTAAGATTGCCCTTCATTTCTTGGCATTCTTCACTCTAAATAAATTCCAAAACTATCACAAATAAATTCGTAATCAAACTAAATAACGTTCCTCATACTGTCGTCAAACAATGTTTTTATAGTGTTTACAGATATAATACTGTATATCTGCGGTCAGGCTAGAATATAGTGAGCAATACAAAAAACAAGCTTTAGTTACTTGAACAGAAAATTATGTATTATGTATTTAAATATTACGTATTCTGAGTGAATTATATAATTACTTCATCATAGCCGGGCAATACTACGAGAAACGTAATTACAATAACATTACCAGGTGAAAGTTACAGTAGATTTAGATAATACCCGTTCTTTGCAATATAACATACCAGTGATTAACTATTGATATAAATAGCATAATAATACGAAATGAGATAATCATCTTTCATTGCAATGAATTGAGATGTGTTGAGGAAAATCGGCTTCCTGGTAAATCTTTGATAGCGGTTCGACAGCTCAAAAAATCATAGCGAACCACTATCAAATATTTACCCGGCTTCAATTTCCAAAATTTGATTTATCTCTCACAAATTGTTAGTTCTATACAGAGTTATATAAATAAATTTTAAGGATTGATAGATAATAAACTTACAGAAAACACGAGAAACTGAATGAGTAATGATTCTAAAAGCACCAATAATGCTGAAAGAATAAAAATAAAATTCCCACGTATTTAAAAGTGTCTACCAAGGCAACTATCAAATATAGTAGCATATTCCGCATATTCGTAGAAAAACACCAATCGAAACAATTTATCCAGAAAATAAAAAAGTTCGCTTCAGTGCATAACACGTCCGATAATATAGCTAGTGAAGGCTTTCGTTTACGAATAGTTGCTATTTTCCTCTGAATTATATGACTTACACGAGGATAACATATATTCGATGTTACGACCGCAATAATATGAGCTCCTAAGTATTTAATTTTATTTTTCAAATTTACGAATCGAATATCTAGCAAAGATATTCACAATTTCTATAGTGGTTTCTCATGTAAAAGGCATCACAGCAAAACTAACACAAAAGAATACATAAGTTAAGAATCTGATAAACTAAATATAAATAATTGTAAAGCCACCCTACCTTCTATACAGCATACAAATAATTCAATGGTAATTAACAAATCGATAAAGTAGAGTCGCTGATGAAGAAAAAACACAGTATTTACACATATATATATACACTTACCACAACGATATCTATAACAAGCTGACGGTAATAATTCAGTGCAAGGTGATATAAATATATTTATATAAACCTATGGATTAATATCATTATATTAATCCGTAGGTTAAGCTACTCTTCCACAAATAAATCTGAGGCGTTTAAAACATTTTAATTAAATATAGATTGTTTTAAGCATTACTTAAAATTTGATGGCCATGCAAAACCTTTCTCCTTCAGGGGTATTGTTAGCACATAAATAAATGTTAAACTTTTACTACTCTTTTAAACTTATTTCTAGGCTAACGTTACTACCAAGTTAAGCAAGAATTAATAAATGTTATTAGCAACTTACCTTAGCTCAAACAAGATGACAGCATAGCTTCTTTCAACGATGAAAAACAATATTTAGCAACACACCAAAAGTAATACCAACTCGATCGATGCCTTGCGGATAAACAATATCGATTTTCAATCGATGTCATAGTATGCGATTAAGGGTTTCGATTAAAAAGGGTGATTCTGATACATAAAAGATGCCAAAAAAATGAGTTCACAGGAATGCTTGTCCCTGATTCATGAACTTCGACATCTAGGTTCCTCATAGCCTGGTTTTTAGTGCATAAATATATAGCGTTCCCTCCTTTTGTAGAAACAGTCCTAGGTTCGATCCCAGTAAGAGCCAAGTTTTTACGTTGTTAGCGGAAGGAATAGCATACAGCTGTAAAAATAGATACCAAAACCGAAATAATCATATGGACGACCTCATCGATAAGAATGTTTAGGAAAAAAAAGTTATTTATTCATATGCCTGGAGCATTACCTCCTACCCTAGAATAACGAGTAATTTTTTAATTATAGTAGTACGATTTGGTTGGTTGACGGCCTTAGTTTAACGACGTTCTTCATTAACGAGTGGCTGTGATAAAAAAAAATGTCTCGGATAACGACGCAGTCTTTGGTTTACGACGCCTTCCGGTGAAGATCGACAATTTAAAAATTCTTCTACGGCTATTCATTTACAGAATGATAATCTTTTTGTTGCAAATACAATTGAATCAATTATACGTGCTACAATTTAATGCTTTACTTTACTTTACCGGCATATTTGACATGTATTGTGGTTGTGGAAAATCGCGCCTTGGATAATGACGGTTTTGGTCAACGACGACAATCTTGGAACGGATTACCGTCTTTAGCCTAGCTACCACTTTGTATCATAAAACAGAACAAATAGCGAAGAGCACGTCTCCTTGAGTTTGCAGCACTGTTTGGTGACTGCGTATAAAACGCGAATTGAAATATTTATTACCTAGATCTATCCGAAAGCAGACTTTTGAAGTGTATCAAGAATTAATGTTTTCATTATAAATTGGGCAATTCTTCACTCACATAAGACTGGTTTCAAGAAGTAAAGATAAGATCCAAAATAGAATATTAGTGAAAATCTCCGAACGAATTTGACCTTAGTAAAATCAATTACACCGATGATAAACATGACGTTAGAGTCAGAAAATTTCTTGGCATTTTTAATCTCCCTCCGACGACAATACACAACTGAAAATCCATTAAACTGGTTAATGTGAAATATTTGTGATAATAATGATAATTTTTAAAGTAACATGATTATGGCACTTTGCTAACTGCTCCCATAGATATTGAAAATTTAGGAGGAAGTACGTTACATAATTAATTCGCCTGAGTAAATGATGCTAATTCTTCTTTACCTTTCATTACAACATAGAACTTCCACATGTCTTTGGACGTCTGGGATGCAGCAAAAGATCGCCGTTTCACTGTCTCAGAACACCAAGAAGGATCGAGATTGTCTACCAGCCTTACAGCTCCATCAGGTCCTCCACCATATTCTGCGGCTCCGCCAACATCTCAACCTTCATTGATGATGGCAGGAAATGGAAGGGGACCACACACGCCGAAGCATCCTCCAGCGAGGCTATGCTTAGCAAATTTAGCGACTGGAGTAGGACACGTTATTTCAGGTGATAAATTCCCCAAGACTTCTTGAAACACAGCTGCTCTTTACTAATAAATAACACGCCTTAATAGGCGCCCAAGGATTTATAGCGTAGAAAATCCTCAACTTTTCTCCACTTTCTTAAGGTATTCGATGCAGAATCTCCACGCTGCTACCAAACCATTGCTTCTGCGACGAGAGGGGGCGAGACTGCAGCGAGACTTATGTCCGCTTCGCCTCCGCATTGACCTTCCTTCGCTCTGGGAGTCGAGGACTGGGACTTGCCGAAGTAGGAGATGATGTGGAGGACGAAGAAGCAGCAGAGGAGGATGAGCTGGAGGAAGGAGTTGTGGGCAGTGAAGAAGACGATGAAGAGGAGAGAAGGAGAGAGGAAGACGAGGAGGAAGCGACCACTGTCCAGGAAGTAGGAGTGGGGTCGGTAGGACTGGTCACCTGGAGACGAGGGACTAGCGGGGGTGGAGCAAACAATAGCAGTGTGAGGGTTGAAGCAACGTACGTGAAGACTGAGGGCCATCCTTTGATGCCTGCCACCCTTACGATTGACGGTAGCGGTAAGTAAAAAGCTTCATCAAATCTAGACTAATCTGAAATAAAGTAAGAGCACTCAAGTAAGAGCAAATGACTCTGGCAAGTGCCGGTTATCCCAAGAATCGACGTTAAGGTCATTGCTGTGCCATATTTAATATTTGGCAAGTAAAATGTGAATAATATTTGGCGTTCTTCTTCGACTGAATTTAGTGCAGCTACGACTGTTTCTTCGCACAGATTAGAAGTTGTTGTTCGGTATTTCACGAATGTTTTACAAAGAAAGTCAGTCGTAATGAAAGTCGATGCGAGAAATAATGTGGTAAAAGAACCCAATGAATCGCTCTCCCTAAGAATAATCGATAAGTAGACAAGAATAAAAGCCAAATCACTTCCAGAGATTGCAACAGAGAATTATAAAACCATCAAAATTGTGAACAGAGTGAAAAGTGTTGCATTCCTTGATGTTGATAAGTTTAATAGCCCAATTTAAATCGAAATTTCATCTCTAATCAGAGGGCGTAGAATGTTTTACTTTTCAAAATGTAAAGATTTATTTAACAATTTTTTCAGGAAAGGTTTTCGGTTTCCCTGGAACATACATCCATCTCGTGTACAACGTGGTGAATTTCAAAGTTGGGGGTGGAGGTGGAGGAGGGGGCGGGGGTGGAGGAGGAAACGGAGGCGGTGGAGGCAGCTGGAATAGGGTGGGATCCCCGTTCGTACCGCCTCCAGGAGTATTCTGTCCACCGATTGAAGTCTCCTCGCGTCGCAGAATGCCTCAGTTATCGGAGCAGTTTTCACTCACCATGGAAACAATTGTTCACGTAAATAACGCACTTTGCATTACTCTCTAAGGTCGAAGGGGTTATTTCGTGAAGTTGATAACTTCTCGTAAATTTTACAGAATGCAAGACTGTTGTCATACCAAGAGCAGCATTATGACTTGGGTGAAAGTTTGGTGAGCTACGAGTTGAGGCCGCGCCTTCAGCAACAACTGCACCGTCTTCACCTTCCACGCCTTGTGCGCTCTCTTACCCCTTCGCCTCCCTCATCCTCACATTCTTCCTTGTACCAACAGCAGCCTCCGATTTCTCTGCCATTACAGGTGAGCGTTGCTTTTCATTATTCAATAAATAATACATATAAAGAGTCAAAAAATAAGAAATAAAAGAAAATAAACGTCGAGTAACAACCGAAATCATAGAGTGATGGAAATAAAAGGAATAAAAATCAACACGACTTTTTTTCTAAAAACTGATTCTGAGGAAAAAATCTCATCATGCTCACAAATAAATGTTTGAATTTTAAGTAAACATCATTTACAGTTTTAATGAATATAAGAATGGTGTAAATAAAACATGAGTGAATTTACCACTCAAATCCGATTGAATTAAAATGTTAATTTAGAATATATACCTAAATATAAAGACATAGCTTATAATTCCAAGACATTCCAAGAACCGTCATGTATTCATTTCTTGAAAAAAATGTTTAATTCTTGATAGGCTGGCATGATGCCTGCTGGAGATAGTTACCGCATAGTGCATGACTTCAAGACAGGGGTGCAATATCGCATAAATGAACACACTGGCAACTGCTCTATTGATCCCATACCAACCGACTCTCCTGATGCTGCCCCAGCACCACCATCCACCTCAACATTCTCAACAGGATCCTCTTCAGACAGTGACACTACAATGCGAATACGTCTCCGCCATGCTCAAGAACTGCTACAGCATGCTGCAAGAGAGGACTTTGTATACTGGGGTTTGGTATGCATTCCAGATATCTCTGAAAGATTTTATTTGAAGGCTTTCAAATGTTCACAGTTTTATCTTTAATTTCCAGAGAGACATTAGAGGAGTAGTCTGTGATGTTTGGGTAGCAGCAAACAGAAGAAGAGATTCAGGATCCGTTCAAGAAGTAGGAGATGATGTCATGGGACAGATGGATGACTCAGTGGTAGAAGGAACAAATGGAGGAAGACCTGCAAAGATCAGTCAAGGAGAATACTCCACAGTTGAAGTATTCCTTTCCCACAAAGATTGGACAGTTGAAACAGAAGATCTTGGGCAAGTTCAACGAGTGCCAATTGGAATAGCAACTTATTCAGCACCTTCAGTTAGTCATTATTTCTGCTCTCTCTCCCTCTCATCTAGGAACCTCATTCATCTTTAACATAAAATTAAAAAGTTGCACTTTACAGACAAATTTGAAACATATAATATGAATTAACTAAAGAAATTCAGCAGCCAACATGTATATGTATATGGCTATAATGCAACATAAGTTCAAAAGTACTTGAAAATCACCATCCTCTCCTTCTAAAGACTAGATGCTATCAATGAATCATCCTTCTCTTTCCTATTCAGTCCTTTCTATTTCTCCAGTTTGGATATTCTGTACCCTCTAATACATTTATAATCATCTCTGCCTTTTCTCATTTCTCCCAGAACTTTTATATTTAAAATGTTTCCAATACATTTCAGAGCCTGAGAAGGTGGCTATAAAGTTATATTTCTTTCTTTGGTCTTCATTTCCTTAAAAAAAACATCTCAATGAGGCAGCTTTGATTCTTTCTCTATGGTGTCTCTTCTTAGGTTTCCTTTCTGCTCAGCTGGTTTAGGAACTCCTACCCAAAACCACACATCCATTTTTACTACATGCTCAATGCTAGACAACAGTTAAATGCTATGTCTTCAATTAAGAGAGTCCAGTTTTAACAAATGAAGACCAATACACTACAAATTATTCTTAGAAAACCTTTCCTGTTTCTCCAAGCTATTGGACTGTTTTAGATTCAAATACTTAACCTATCTTCATAAAATTAAAAAAATCAATTCACTCAAGCTCTCCTGACTAACATTTTCTCATTAGGTGAAGATATAATTTTCTTGATTTTTCTTCTGACTTAGGAGAACTCATGGACATTCTCTGAGGTGGCAACAACACATTATGTTGCATATAAATCAGGTCATCCTGGATGGTCACATTTTGATGTGACACCCTGCTTGGACAGAATCAATCGCTTATTCCTTCGACTCTCTCTCCAAGGTAAGAAGGGTAATTATATTTTAAGCTAAATCAATGCATCTTGTGATATACACATGCATTTGAAAAGTTTCCAGTTAGACAACTTTTCTAAAATAAGTAACACAATCATCATTAATGAAATTGCAATTTCCAATCATTTCCTTAGGATTAACTTCTTAACACATTCAATTGTTTCTGATTCAGCTGCTTTAAATGAGAAATAAATAAGCTTATCAAGAAGATGGACCACCCATCTTCCATCATGAAAGATGGATGGAAGTATTTTCATAGAGGAAATGGTATTAGTTTCTGACCTTTGTGGTATTTTTAGGTCAACTTCCCTTTTTTTATTGATTTCAAGTAATATATATGAATACAAATTTTAACAAATAAATCACTGAGGTATGATTGGAATTAAATCGAGCAAAAATTACAACTTACACTTTAAGGAACTGATTCAGAAAGAGACTCTTATATTATCTTATGATAAGTTATATCAATACTGACAACTTCCTGAATATTGCATTTTAAACTATAAAATTGTATTTACATGGGAATTCTTCTGAATTAAGTGAAATATGAGGATTTAGTACAATACAGCATAGAATCTGCAAAAGAATCACTCAGAAGAGCTATTGCCGGAATCGCTGGGGTGACTCCTCTTCGTGTTAGCCAATTAACGGTAAGAAAGATACTCTATGATAATAAGCTTCAGATTTCTCAGGATATTTTATGATATTTCAGAAAATGTCTCCATACATTTTAACAAATGATACCTATTTGACTAGCATTATATAAGATAGTCTAATTTATGCATAGTAACCCAAATGAATAACTTTGCCTAGAGTAAAATTCTGTTTAAAAATTATGATAATTGGAATTGTTTGACCTTATTTTTAAATAAATATCTTGAATGAATGGATTATCATTCAAATATTCTCATCTGATCAGGCAAATCTGATATCTGAAAATTATTTTCTTTCATTTCTCTATTTAACAGTGCTTGAAATAAAACATTCCAACCTTGCTGAAATTTGTTTGACGATAAAATTGTATTAATGCATTGTAAAATTTTAACAATATCCCTACTTGAGATTATTGAGTTGGTGTATCAAATATCTTTGATCAAACTGCAGCTTCTTGCAAATATATACGTAATATTACTAAACAAATCATAATTTTAATCTAATATACCATATACTTTAGCTTTCCAGTGGCATGGGAAGCCACAGCAATTCTGCAGATGAAGAAACTGTGATGGGACCAGTGACTCATGTTTGGTTTGTTCTACTGGAGGCTCCAGGAGTTGTAGGGCCAGTAGAACAACCAAGACCACAGCTCAGCCTCACCGATGCATTCCAAATGCTGCGAGGAATAACTCGACGGCATGAGGTGCCTTTGAGAATTGCTCTGGGGGCTCAAAGACAGAAAGTAAGTTTTATTTTATTTTATTTCTTTAAGAAATTACTCTTCCCTTAAATCAGTATTCTAAAGTAATTACTTTCCTCAGGTTAAATTATCACTGATATATCTTTTTATTTTAAAACAAATATTGTAAGTTAAAAAATACTCACTTTACAGAAATATACAGGAACTATGATCAAAGATGTAATGTGTAATCACATTATTGTTATTTATTAATCTCTCCAACAATTTTAAGAACATTTACATGCTCTATTAGAATAAGCACCTATCGCCACTATCACTGACTACAATACTGGGTCATTGGATAGTTAAATAAACATATCAATAAGTTTATTAAAATCAATAATTATCAATATACTATTAATTACAATATTAATTATTAATTTTAACTTACTTCTTAAGATTAGGAAATTTTAAACTAAAAAAGTTTATTTCAAATACTCTAAAATAAACCTTTATTCCAAGGCACAAGCAAAAAAACTAAGAAGGGCTTTTAGAATATTAACAAATAAATATCAGAAGATATTGGAAGAGAATGAATATTGGTAAAGAATGATGAAGTAAAAAACAAAGATTTTTATCACAGCAGTGTTTTAAACATTAATGGGGGTCTAAGGGCCACACTTTAAAATCTTATTTTAAAGCTGAGGCTATCAATCAGTTTTTGCTAAATAAAATTGCCCTTGTGGCTCTATTCTCTATTCTGGCCACAGAAAAAGGGATATTATATCCTACTACATACACATTCATTGTTATTATGAAATAGCATTACAATGTCTCCAGCTAACCTGAATTATGGTAACTTAATATTTAATTCATTTTCTTTCAATATTCATGATTTTATTTATAATCTTATCTATTTTAGATGTGTTCAGAATTTCCTGAATTTACAATTAATAAGAATGACCCTATTTTTTTCCTCTGTTTAACAGGTGGTTCAAATAGCACCAGGTTCATTAGTAAAGACTCCAGAAGCATTTCATCCCATGACAAGAAGACATTCTTCTCCAGTTATGTATTTGCAATCGAGCTACACAGCAGGTAATATAAGTAAGATATTTATTGTCTCATTAAAATAAATAAGAATGTGTGTACAAATATGAGTGTTTACTGGGATCAGGGTAACTTCTGGTGCACCATCATAGATTATCATAAGCTTGCGGTTTAAAATGATATTTAAAAGAAAAACAGACTTTTTTACTCTTTCTTGGTAGATATACTAAAATTAATGTTTATTCTTAAAAATAAAGATGGTGGTATAATTCTACAGTTAATTCTAATTTATTTTCATCATCCCTTTGTAAGTAAACTAATGCTAGTCTCTTTTGATGCAATTAATATGTTCATCTTTAGAGCAATAGTTACAAATTAAAAATTGATAAATAAAATTTGGGGAGAATATTCAAGGCAACCAAAATATCCTCTGTTTAGTTTTCAATAATTATAACTTCCATTTAGCCTGTTGCCCAAGTCTCACTTGTTCATGAGCAGTTTTTATATGTATATAATTCAGTAATATTTAATGCAATTTTGCCAGCCTAAGAGGTTTAGTAGTTATAGTTTAAGCCTTGTTTAGCTGAATTAGCTAATAAAAATCTTGTCTATGGTGAAGGAGTTTCTGCTTGCCTAAAAATTAATGTAACAGGAGTAATCAAGGATTTTCCATGGGTCATTAAGTAATTAACAATACACAGTTTCTTAATACTTAATGTGCACATGGCCCACACAAAAAAAAATCAGAAAGCAGACAATTTAATTCTAAGGATTATAATTACTAACAAATAAATCAAGGAGTAGTATCCTTACAATGAACATCTATTGAGATCTAAAATAGCATCAATATGCTACATTGTTTTTCAATGAGAAAATTAAAGTTCCCAACAACAGAAACCACACTAATCTATATTCTCTTATTTTGTAGGTTCAATGGTTGGGTTGGGCTTCTCCATGTGTGTTGTTGGAGGTTGTTTAGGACTTCTCCTTGGTTTTCTGATGTGGAGACGCAAGCCAGGAGTACCATATCGTCTAGCAGAATGAAATGCTTAAATAATCCAAACGACATCAAATATGGAAGAAAGGAAGTGTTGTTATACTTCGTGAAATATGTGGTTATTCTGAAGGATACTAGCAATATGAACAATATGTTATGAATAACCTTTGAAATCGTAAGCAGTCTAAATGTAAATCACTAAGACTGCAGAGGAATGATTGCCAACAGAGTAGTAAATGTTAAGTAAATTCTGGACCCAGGAAAAGATATTAGTGATACTAATGTGGTATTTTAGTCAATGTTTCAAGGATGCATATTTTGAGATAAAAATAGTCAATACATTATAACAGTGGACACTAAAACACTTGAAAGAAACATAGAAGACTTTCTAAGTAAAATTGTCAACATCCTCATACTATTATAACAGAATAGTTTTTCTCTATTAAGATTTTGACCAAATAAACGATATTCGTTAACATACTATTATAACTTGAAGACTAATACCAGAAGTTGGCTTCATGTACTTTAACATTTAAGATTTCGATAGTAGGCCTTCCAGAAATTTTTCCTTTGCTGAAGCTACTTTCATGGCAATCAAAACACTTATGATGCAGTATATTTTCAAAGTCGGTGCATAACAAAAAATTGGATAAGTAAACTTCACACCCAAATTACTTCTAAAAGTTTCTATTAAATATTAAGTGCTTGGAGGAGGGTGCATACCACAAAGTGTGTCAAAGTTAAGTGTTTTTTAAAGAGGACCATAAATCCCTCCATGTTATAAGACGTCCAAAATCAGCCATATGCACTTTGGATAAATATTTGTTATAAACTATCTTTACTACCAGTTATGATTGTCAGAAATAAACACCCGCTTTTTCTTGATGATCTTTTCAAGGACATTACTATAATTTTGCGAAGAAGGAATGACAAATTTGAGGTGTTGAAGATTGTTGTAGGAATTATGAGACACCTTATAAAACATAAAATGTTTGTAATTTGTAACCAAAGACAATTCCTTGAAATTTTGTCATGTCTTAATAACATTACCTTCAAATTATGTTCTTGATATTTTAAATGATAAAATAAGGTGTACTTTCTCCACTACTTATACTTCAGACAAATAGTATATAATTCTCAAGGTAGAACCTTCCTGACTTTGTAGTCAATGAGAATTGTATTGAATGTGAATCTAGCAAAACAAAACCGTAACCATAGATACTCAACCATAATGCACAACTTAATAGGAAAAAGGTCCTAAATGCATTCGTAAAACTTATTCTTGTGATATGATTATTTGTAATAATGAATCTTTAGAAACATAAGAAATGGGAATTTCTATAAAAAGCCTACTCTTTCATCACATTACCCACCTTAACCAGAATGTTGAAATAACTGACTGTTGGCTGCAGATTTAATCAATAATCAATGTTTCACACCAATTAAAAGAATAACTGAAAGTTATTTATACAAAATAAAAGCATTTTATAACTTTAAAGTTGATTTATGGCAAATTAATGACTGAAAAATACTAAAATTAAGGTTTGGAAGGGTCCCTGAAAATAAAAAATCCAGCTCAACAATTTGATATAAATATGTAAATTTGCAAAAAATCAGTCTCCTTACATTTTCAAATCATCTTAATTATATTCCCCATACTTGTCATCCCATTTTGCAGATAACTATTTTCTCCTAAGACTGAAATTTGTGTGCAACACCTATGAAAGACATTCATACTTTCCCATGAACATAGGAATATTCTGCCACAAATCTGATCAATCAATTTCTCTAGCTTGCATACAATAAGCATTTTTAGTTTAAGCTAACTCTGCAAGAGATCTCAAATGTTTCCATGTGTTGTACAAGCATTAATTTCAGTAGGAATACATACAGTTGAGTGGTAATGTAAGATTTTGTTGTTTTAACTGTCTCCACTGCACAACCTCCTTTGATTTCTATAATACATCCAAATTACACAAATGTAGTACAATATACTGTGTATTTTAAAGATCTATATCATAATGATTATATACCATCTTTTAAAAATTATCTTGATTTTATTCTTGGCATTTGTAATAACATATGCAGTAAGTATACTGAAGCAGCCATTTCTCATTCTTATCATATTACAATTTGAACATGCACTTTCAAGTTTTCATTTATTACAATGACAGTTACCAGCATCAATAATGATTAACATAAAATATTAATCATGTAAATAGAAAATGCTACCATGAATATTAAATGGACTGATCTGAAGTAATAAGATTTTTATTACAAATAAAAGGGTTTAAAAATTAAATAATGGCACTCTAAACTTTGATGAGTCTAGAGTTATATCAAATTAGGTCTAGAGCACAGTAATTTGATCTGCAGCAAACTTTGTGGAGAGATATTTTCCAAAAACATTCTTGACATTTCTGTTCAACTCTCAAGCATCTCAAACCTCACCTTCAGGAAACCATGAGCTTTAGTGAAATGCAAATAGCCTTCTGGCTAAAAGAGAGTAGATACTGGGCTGAGTCATACATAAGTTCCATTGCATTCAATATAATTGTTGTCATGGTAATTGCTTAAATGTATTACAATGAACATCTTGTTTTAGTGGCAATTAGCAAAAGGTTTATTCAATTAAAATGAAAGTCAAAGAGTCAAATTGCAAATTAAATTGTTTTTGAAACCCTATAAATTGAGAATTTTGAAGAAAACATGTTATATTATTAGAGACAGCAAGGGTAGCCAACATTTTTGGTGATTACAGCCTAGGAATAAATTCTGACTGAGCAGCTTAATAGTAGTTTACTGAGCTTAGTTCTGGAGATGTCACCAGAAGATAAACTTTGGTCAAGCCTCTCTCCAGGATTCCATGATGGAATTTTAAAGGGCTTCATTGAGCAAAACTCCCAGCAAGGTATGTGGCATGAAGTAGAGAATTTAAACAATTCCCAATCAACTTTCAATCTATGCTTTACAAAACTAGGAAAATTAAGAAAGCCGAGAGTTTGAGTTTGTCAAAATCAACTAACAAAATACAGCTCAGTATCAACAGCAACTGCCTTGTTTTCTTTGGATAAGGATAAAATGATAACAGGATAAATGGATGTGGACATGTAGAAATATCATTGAAGAAAAAGGGTTGACAAGGGTACTTAACAACCAAACTAAAATTATTTTACTCCTATGATAAGATCATGGAGGAATCATTAATTTCAAATTACTACCACACAATCAAACTGCAATAGTATAAATTACAAACTTACAGAGATATTGAAACAAACCCCTGGAAAAGTATCCTACACTTGTCAACAGAAAAAATGTAACCTCACAGCATGACATGGCTAGGCTGCACACAGCAAAAAATGTCAGAAAAATTTTGGAACAGGGATCATCCCTTTTGCTCCACCCAATGTACTGATTGGACATGACACCATCTGATTATCATATTTTCTGGGCAGAGTTCTTTAAATGGACAACTTTTTGAAAATGACGGTCAGCTAAGGAGTTTTTCCAGGAATTTCTGCTTGAAAAATGCTGGAGTTTTACACAAGGGAATCAACTAGTTGCTTTGAAAATTAAAAGAAATTATTAATAATGACAGCAAATACACACTACATCAAGGTTAATCGCAGTAACTTTTACATTAACTGTAGTAAAGTAATTTTTATTGACAAATAAACTTCATTTCAAAAACGGAACTTAAGTCTGACTCAATCCAATGATCCCTTCATATTTAAAATTAGTTAAGGTCCACAATACCAGCCATAACCATTCAATTTACACTGAGACATTGTATTCCAGAAGTCAAGTCGACCACGGTTGATTCATAAATAAGGTTTTGCAATTTACATGGGAGGTAATGGGAGGATTTAAAACAGCACCTTTTCAATTGAGATTATCCACACCAAATTCCATTAAGAGGGAGACTAGGGGATGATTTAATCAACACAAATGAGTTCTATCCTTAGAAATGGCAGCATGAACATATCAAGGACCTCTCATTTACAAACATAAAAAGTAAGTTCTTGCCCTTTTATCCATCACAATCATCCACAACTACACCGAGGCTTACAAGGCAACATATTGATAATTTACATAACTTCCACATTCTCAGAGACACATCCAGAGACAAATTAAGACCTTCACCATCAATACACCATAGAGTTTTTAGTGTTATGAGAAGGCTTTCACACCAACAAAGAAGATTTCATTGTAATAGTCAACAAGAGTCATGACAAACGTTGAGCCAAAATCTCTAGCATAAAAAAACAAAATTGGCCAGCAGGTAAACAACATGCCTCTTGTATTAGCTCATTCGCCAATCAAGAAAAATTATGAATAGGCAGAATGCAAGACTAGTAAAAAGAGCCTTATAAACCCTAACCTTCATAATCCTTTCCACCATTTGCACTCACACCTAACAAGCCCAACAAAGCTCCTAAAAGTTGTAACACGCCAAAAATCCAACACTTGCCATACTTAAGGCTTTGCAAATAAACACTGACTAAATATGGACACGCATTCTCATCCAACATACTTATATCATCACATACAATGCCATGGCAAAGGCAGAAATAGAAAGTTTCATTTATCAGTCATCTTACCAAAAAAGGTGATGCCTCAATGCCTCATTTGCTTTAACCAATCACCTTAACAAGGAATGTCAGTTGAAGCAAACAATGCATTAGATCGACTGATTAGTAAGGGCTGCACTTGAGGGGGGAAGAGAAAGAAAGCAGCCAGGAGGCACTTCACACCACTGAAAAAAGAGATGCACAACGGTTGAGCCCACTTCCCGAGGCTTCTTGGTCTATGGAAAACTGGTGCTCTCCGTCAGAGGAATGTGTCGAGAAAACTCTTGAGGTAACATCCTTCACATCCCCAAGGAAGATCAGAAATGGGCAATGATGGAGGGTTTATGTTGGTGTGTGTTTTGGGGATGACGCACTGGATGATTCAGAACCTGTGCCACCACCATCCCCACCTCCTGAGCTACCACTCCTCATCCCTTTAGAATGTCCACATGAATCGTCACTCTGCTGTTGCTTGGCTTTCCTTATATACAAATGTAGCAACTTCATTTTGGAGCCATTGAGGTCACTCAGGTGTGGGGCCAGCACCTCTTCTCCAACTGCCAAATGCACTGCCACCATGCAGAACACAGCAGATTTCCTCACACAACTCACTTCATTGTCATAGGCCTGTTGCAACAAAAATTGAACAAGATCATAAATTTGAAGAAAAAATATTAAAGAATACTGTAATTGCAGTTTATTTTATGAATATCATATATTTAAAAAAATTAATGCTGCTTTGAAACAAGTAGCTTTTAAAAAACTTCATTGAATGAGGTAATTCATTAAAATATTTAGTAATGGTATTGATACATAATACGGTCAAAACACTACTGAAGTTACTTCTCCAAAACAAACAGGTAAAGGTGCACCTACACTAAAACACTTCTGTGTCAATATTAAACTGAATTAGGAGTCTAAAAATGTCCACATGGAGTCCAATAAATTGCTTAGAACAAGTTTTTTAAACTTTCCATTTTGAGTATCTACATGAAATGTCTTCTCAAGTATATCTACAGTTTACATTGTGATAGCTACTTTTTCAGTTTGAGATAGAAGTTACACAAAATGGACAATCAAATGTAAGCAGTTAACGCAGCCACATACACCATTAAGTATAAATGGCAAAGCAGAAGCTAAGGATGAGTTAAGAAGTGGGTAGTGAAACCCCAGCATATCATGCTTTTTCATTCACTTTTCAGGTAACCAGAAAAACAATTTTTATCATGCTCACATCATGAAGATGTTGCTCAAGGTACCTTGAAAAGTAGCTTAAAAGTCATTTATCTCAAAAAATACCAATGAAATAGTGGTTAAATATTAAAAAGAGCTTAATTGATACAAAATGATGAGGGTGTATTCATACAATGTCATAATCTTACCTTAACTTTTCTCGATCTAATATCAGTGTAAATATCCCAAGAATTAAATATTTTACATTAAGTTTTAAAGAATTTGTCTATTAAACATAATTTAGTCAAAAATTTACTTCATAGAGGAGAAACTACAGAAGGTGTCCCAACAGTTACCTCTATGGAAAATGTACGGGTAGAACGTTTATTAAAAAATAAAATGCATTACCTTAACAAGGCCAGGCATTATTTGAGGGAGAAGAGGTTCAATCACTGCACGACCTCTTTGCTCCACTAATCTAGTTAACATTTTTATAGCAGCTTGATTAACAGGAAACTCTTCCGTCTTTATAACTAAGATCAGAACTACCACTACCACATCAGCAGGCATCACAGCAGCCATTGTGCCTGCACAAGTTTCAGCAGCACGCACCACCTGCATAAATCAAAAATAGTATTCTCATTTTTAACACAACTGCTTATAAAGCTTGAAAGTCTTAGATCTCACAGATCTAAATCATGAAAATTAAAGATAAATACAGTAGAGGATCGCTTATCCAGAATTCTAAATAACAGAACTTTTTTGAAGAATTTTTCAAACTCGCGGCAGTGGAAAAAATCTAATACCAAAATTAATGTAACATGATGAAGCTCAACAACTCAACAAAAATATATCCCACATCCTTTGTGGGATATATTTTTTCTTAAGAGAGGCGACTAGTTTCGTCTAATAACAGACATCTTCAGGGAAAAGTTTTCAGCATCATCACCAGATGCCAAGGACTAATCGATAAATAAAATTCGTATGAATATCACGATTTTTGTCATTTTTCCATAGATGAAATATGATTGCAAAATATAACAAATTTAATATCTGTGATTAATTACTTATGAAAATTTTTTTGTCAGATCACGTAACAACGTACTATTCATTGTTTTTAAGAAAACTCTGCTTGAATCACCAGATTCACTGCAAGTTTTTTTTATGATTAAGATATAGTATTTAATCATTTATTTAAAAATCCTGTGTTTTTCCTGAATAAAGTTTTTATTCGAGATTGTTAGTTAATCTTTCGACTTATGTTTTTCCATTCCATTTCTGTTGTGTATATAAAGTGCAGATATTTTTTTACCGGTCTTAATTAGGTATTTCACCTGTGAGAATGTTATCTAAAAACCAGAAATATCTTTATTCCGGAATAGGCCCGGTCCCAAACATTCCAGATTAGCGATCCTCTACTGTATATATATTGATACACAAAAAATTAATTGATTCTTGAAAAATGGAAAATATCCTCCTCCTTATGCCACCATCACACAAAAACTTGTATGAAGTATTCTTTATAGACACTGGATGGATGAGAAACTTTTACCACAAATAATAAAGAAAGAACACTTCTACCGTTACCACAATAATATTTTATGGGACGACCATGATGACCCGAAGGGTCGAAACCATTGTCGTCCAATAAAATATTATTGTGGTAACGGTAGTGTTCTTTCATTATTATTTATAATGGAGAACTACCAGAAAGTCGAGACCGAATTAGTAGATTCTATTTTACCACAAAATATTGACTTTCTTACCATCCATAGCAGCAAAATAAATTAATTTCTTTACTTACATTTTTAAATTCACAATAATGAACCAGAAAAAGTCACTGTAATAATGGAGAGAGGTTCATATGAAAAAATGTGATTAGGCAACAAAATAAGAGAGTCACTATGAACGATATTGTCACATTGCATGACTATGATAGTTTTTTCTCGAGTTTCCAAAAATTATCTTAGAGTTACATACAAAATTATTAATTCTAGGCATATTTAATTTGAGATTGGTCCATGCTGAAATTTTGAATGAACTTAGAATTGATGAAAGAGACTAGGAAAATCAGATTTTTACGCATTAGAAGGGGTTGTTAAGTCACAATTATATGCAGAGCTGGATTCGGATGTGTTCCAATTCTCTAACAGGTAAACAATTCCTTTTACCTGCTAGAGAAAACATAGCATATCAAAGCCACTACCAATCATCAATAAAAGCATTTCTGGAACATCAACCAGAACTCCAAACTGCTTTATTTTAACCAACATCCAATGTGTACTTATAACATTGAGATGACTTCTAGCTATAGCAAAAATACTCACATCTTTATCAGTGTCCTTGTGAGCAAACAGCACCTTAGTTACTAGCAGTTCTACATACTGTGCAAATGCTGCAGCAAAAGAACGTTTTCGAAGCATCTCACTGAGTGCTCCCAAGGCCAAGGCACGAATAGCACCCTCTCCACTAAGCTGTTCCAGTAACAGCCTAAGTATAGGTCTGAAATCATTACCAACAAAACTGGTAAGTACAATCATCCACTTCGTAATTAAAATGTTCAGCCATTTAAAGGACTCATTTTACACATATAAATACATTTATTGTCTCATACAAATATTTAAACAAAACCAATGTTGCTAATAACGAGAGAATCAGATGACACGCTTATAATTTTACATTATTTCCTACATACTAGTATCATCTGCCATTTATCATTGTTTTTTATGTAAATTTTTATAGTCTTGGCTACAAATGCTACTATAAAGTGCAACTAATAAGATTTTAAGTAATTACTGGTCTTCTATCAATGAAAAATGAAAAGTTGATTTTTCTACTTAAAACAAATTGTAATCCCTCCATTTCAGTAATAATAATAATATGTATTTATTTCACTCATACAAATATTAAAATTCATGAAAACTTTTTTTTTAATCCTTCCAGACAGCATGCCTGAGTGAGGGTTAGTACCCCAGGAATCCAATGCCTGTGGAGAACACTGATGTATATGTAGATAGTTATAAATAAACACACTACAAATCTAAGACTGATGTTTCTGGAAAAATAAACAACAAAATCCTTTATAATTCATAATTATATTTAATATTAATTGAATGGTAACTCATAAAAAATATTCTTGATAAAACTTTACAAACTAATCAATCAGTGTTGAGCAATGAAAAATATAATTGGGAACAGTCAAATACAAATAAGGCTCTGGCAACCAGCTTTAATAAAACCTTTTTGAGAGTAAACTTTGCAATCTAGAATAATATTCATAATCTTTTCTTGAGAAATTTCTTTGAGAATCACTACTCATGCAGAGAAATGGGTGATGTTAATGATGAACACTGTCATGGTTACTTTCTCACTAATGACAAGATACTAACTTGAAATGGTCCATTACAGCCAGAGTGCTTCCATCTCTCACAATACGAATTAACTGGGTAAGAGCAGCCTTCTTATCTGCTTCAGTTCTTGCATAGACTTTTCCTCCATCTACACTATCTTGTGAACCATCAACATCCATTTCAACATCACTCTTGGGAGAAGAAAGAACTTCTATGACCCTCCTCAGGTTCTCTGAGTCATCTAATGCAACCTGAAGGTGACTGCCTGAAATCCAAAAATATCAAACACACTAATTGAAATAACAAGTTAATATAAGAAATGTGAATTGAAATCATCCCACATCTCAGCTCTTTGATGTGTTTGATTTTAATTTTATAACTAATGACCTACAATTTATAAAATTAGCATACATTAAAGCTAACTATATTAACATTTTCCACTTATATGGGTCTCATAAAATTTGAAATATTCACTTAATTTCTACAATGGGTTCCAAAAGGTAAGTTTCCTTGCACTGGGGAAAATCAAATTAATTCAAAGCAAAAAAGTATTCATACATAAAAAAGAAGATTTTTCAACGGTATTCAGGTGATGGGACAATAGATTATGAATATTGGTTTACAATAAATTTTATCAATCAAAGACGACTAAAATAAGATAGTAATTATTTTTCCACCTTTTTGGGATCACAAAATCATCATCATAGCAGATTACTTGTTAGCCAAATTAAATCCCATGGAAGAAATACTGTTTCTAGTTAAAGACCCTCCACCAAGTAATGCTGGACCACATAGGTAAGCTTTACAAGAGTCAAAAGAAATTTCACATACCCCTAGGGCTGAAACCATTTTCAGGGGAGGCTATCGCATCAAATGATCCACCACCTCCACTGTCAGCAGGAGATGTTGAACTTTTGTCTATTCCATTGAAACTGGGGAGCCGAGTTGGTGATGAGAGAGAAGATGAATGCCCAGATCCTTGCTGAATTATGAAATAAAATAAGCACAAAATTACAATTTGATTCATACACAGAACTGCATTGATTGGCATAACAATATTATCCTTCTGATGAGTTAATATCATTCAAATTGAGGGCACAAAAATTAATGAACAGTTTAATCTCTGTTTCAATGCATAGATAAAAATAAAATAAATAAGAAACAACTCAACTTCCTGCAACTCTTTCAAATTTTGAAATATTGCACAATTACACAATCAAACTTTTAATGAATGCCAAAATAATGAAATCTTGGAAGGAAGGACATAAAATTGATAAAATATTATGAATAATATAATTTTTTGGATGTAAATAAATTTCAATTTACTTAAACCCCTCTTGCTCATGATGAAAATTGTAAAAGAAACACAATCTAAAACTCATGATATGGTTTTCGAAGTAATATTACGAGTAGCATTTTCTGACTTCACAACATTTTGCTCTCAGTCAACTTGAGGTTCACTACTTGTAACCTAAGCTTTTTTTAAGGATGAAAATAATTTTAGGCATAAAGAGAAATGTAAATTACCTTAAAAAAGAATGAATGTATCAAAAAGAAATTATAAAAACAAGGCTTCCTTGATCAGTAAAAACCATACATTTTAATATTAAACACTGAAATTTGGAGAGTAATTGATCAAAGAAAAAGCCTGCAGGTCAATAGCTAAGAAATATTTCTTAATAAATAAAGGGATAATTTTAATTGGGATAATATTTTAAATGAGTACTGAAAAAATAAACTTTACTCACACTAACAGAGTTGCTAATACTATTATCTCCAATATCTCCCATATTTCTGTCATCAACAAGACGATCAGCAGCTCCTAATGATAATGGCCCAATGTTGGTATCCCTATCAACTCCTCCTTTTCCAGCTTCAAAACTGTAATTCTGTATTTCAGCTGTGGTCTTCCTTAATGACCTAGAAGTAGAGATTGAAGAGAAATCACAAGTAGAAGTTATAGATTGTATTCTCCAAATTTTTATCAAAAATCTTACACACAGAGCAATCCATACTATCATTCAATGGAATAACATGCACCATTATTCTGGTACAATGTGGCTGACCAATTCCACCATTCATACCATAACTTATTCTTATTATAAACAATTTCCCCAAGGCATTATAATGAAATTATGAAACCATGGTTATTGATATCAATGAGTAAATTTTAAAGCATACCTAATTATTGCTATTTTCTAATCTTTTGTAAAGACTTCTTCCAAATATGTTATGAGCCAAGGTATCAATAAAATAACAATCATTGTAGCATCTGCTAGAGTGTAAGGTTGCAAAATAAGGATTACCAAAAATTACTTTCCTTTCAGGTCTAAAATTAAATAATAGTCATGCTTAATTTTTAATCCATGGTTATAGATATTTGTCAAATAAACCTGATTTGTAGTTAAAGATTTACAACATCTAACTTAATAAAAGATAACATACTGTAGTAAACCTTAGACCATTAACGCCACGTGGTTAAACGAAACATGAAATTTATCTGTAGATTGATATAATGAGGCACAAAATTCTAAATCAGAGACAATAGCTTTCATTCTGGTATGGCTTGGTATCGTCACCAAGTATCATACTCATCCCTGAATTATTCAATTCATGGAGGTAAGTAAGTAGCAAACCATAGAAATTTTTACAGTAGATAAGTAATTACGTAAGAAGAAATCTGATTAATTTACAAACCTGTAAACTTCATCTGGATTTAAATTCTCATCATCATGGATCCCGCCACTTCCAAGATCCCTTTTAATCCTTGGTGACTGAGGAGAAGATGGCAAGAGACTTGGTGAATGATGATGTAAGTGCTGGGCATTGTGGGCATGGAGAGGAGAGCCAGGCATGCGAGGAGACGTGACAACAGGTGGAGACGAAGATCCCTCACCCATACCACTTCCACCTCCAGTACTACTCCTTCTGATATGATTCTGAACTACTTGTGATGCAGTCACCTAAGAAACAAAAAATACAAAGAGTGATTAACAAATTAAACATCGGCTGAATCAATGTGCTTGATGATAAGTGTCAGCAAAATTTGAACAAACAGACTATGCACTCAACTTACAAGACCAAGCAAATAAATTCATGAAGTTGACAACTAACATAAACCAACAGAACATGATTATGTACCTGAAACTCCTCTGGTAAGTGAGAAAGGATCATGGTCACTTCTGGAGTGTTCAGATCAAAAAGTGCCACGACAGCAGCTTGTGCTGCCTTTCGAACTTCGAGAGGAGAGCCTTTTGATTCCGAAGTCCATCCTATCATCTTCACAAGAGCTAAGCGAGACATTGTGCTTGTATCTTTCACTTGACCTATCAATAAATGAAAAATAAAATGAGGGAAGGAAAACCTCAAGAGATCGCTCCTTTTCAATAAATAATTGTAAGAAGGAAAAGAAGAATAACAGATAAACAAAATCAATTATTCAAGTTTTTGATCGATTTTATAAATGAATTTAAAGTTTTATATCAATTAAATGTTTTTGCCAACACGGTTACCATTAACTCATGAAATTCATTGAAACTTAAAAGTGAAATTTTAAATGTGAAGAAATTTGAATTTGGTATTTTTCCACATGAATGAGAAGACTCAAATAGAAAAAAAATTTTTAGAGTACTGATTTTCTTTGTGGAAACAGGTGCTTTCAAGCAAACACCATTCTAAATATCATACCGGAAATGGAACTGCCACCACTTATAAAGCTGTAGTCTGTAGCCTCCATGCAAGCTGCAAGTCTTGCAAGGTAAGTGAGCATGGCCACTTTCACTTTGGCATTAGGAGTCTGTGTCTGATCCACAAGGAAGCGCAATATTACGTACATTTGAAGGTCGTATGGAAATGAATCCCTGAAAATACACATACATATTACATAAAGAAAGCAAACATAACTGGTTATGTCAGCAGTTAACCAATCTAATACATGGTATCATAGTATGATGATAACTGCTAAAAAATCCATGAAGAACCAGCATTGCTATCTCTAGAGATTTATTCATTCAGACAACATAAGAAGGCTAAGGAGAATTTCTCAGGTAAAAAATGAGACCTAGTACAAAATGAATAAAATTATTATATTATTGATATCTGATTCATGTCCCCTAGTTTTACTGACTTTATCTAACTTTCTGCAATTCTTATGCTGACCTTCACATAGAATATCACATCAAAGAAATGTCATAACTTTCCATCTTACATAAAAGATCCTCAGTCAGATAATATCTACCTGGCTGTCATGGTGGCATGCAGACCTCGCTCCTCTAATACACCTGACACCAATTAATATTGTCTTGGCACGCAGGCCTTGTTCCTCTAACACACCTGACACCAATTAATGTTGAGGTGGCACATGGGCCATAACTTGGGGAGAACATTGGGCTGGCAGCGTTTGAAGAGTCGGGAAGTCTTGTTGGTAGACACACCGTTCTCCCCAAGTTATGGTGTGGTCTGCCCACAAGACTATCTCTATTGCTAGGTCTGCCCACAAGACTATCTCTATTGCTAGGTCTGCCCACAAGACTATCTCTATTGCTAGGTCTGCCCACAAGACTACCTCTATTGCATGGTCTGCCTGCAAGACTACCATATTGCGTGGTCTATTAGCAAGACTACCATAGGGTGTAGTCTGCTAGCATGACTACCCATTCCCTGCTGTATTGTTATCAAGTCAATAAACTGTTTTTCAGAATAATGTAGTCCTTAATGTCACCACGACATGGCAATAAACACTCAATGAGGAGTTTTTCAAAAGGAGTGTTTAGGGTACAGGAAAGATCCCATCACTGCCTTATCATACTCTTTTCTCTGTCCTTTTTTTACTTCCCTTTCTACTACAGCCATTTCATTCCATTTACTAGCTTACAAAGAATTATTTAAAAACACAAGAGAAGCTCATCACTCATACTCAATAGCTACTGGAATTATTGTTACATCATCTTTACAATACTCAATCAGCCTATTTGAGAGCAATACTCTTCCACTAATAAAGAGATGATTTTAATTCATAGTATGATGTCATTGTTCATTAATTAAAACTCTGATACTGAAATTAAAAAGCCATGCAATGCTCTTAATTTAGTAAAATACACATGGAAGCAAATACTATAGGTTAATTCTGTTATTACCATGGGAATTATCAGGCAATGAATGATGACTCAAAAAATAAGATAAACATTTAAATATAACTCATAATTGAAGGCTTCAATTTAATAAAACTGGTTTAGAGAAAACATTCTATGATTCCTAGTAATTCACTGAACTGGGATTTTACTGTAACCACATCATCAAACTTAATACGTATGAGGATTAGAAATGCACTCACACCATTCTAGATTCTCTTTCATTAACTTACCTGATGATTTCAAGTGTTTTGTGAATTTTATTTTGAGTTGAACTGAGGAGATCAGTTCCAAGCTTGTTTAGAAGTCTGGTGAGGAGAATGTACAACCAATCATGAAGATCATTGTTGTGACTTGCAACTAATTCATTCAGAGTATCCAAAAACAGACTGAATACCTTTGGTAAGAAAATAAAAATTGGCTTTAGATTTATGCTAGATAACTAAAAATTAGCTTTGAATGGACTCTATCTTAAGAGATTGCAATCAAAATTTTTTACACAAAAAGACCAAAAAGATTATAATTAAACTTAAGTACTTGATTTTTAAACAATGAAAAAATAAAATTCCTTGAGGATTAAATTCATTGAGACATGTAAGTAGAGAATATTGGAAAAATACATAAATAATCAATCAAGTAATATTTAGTTTTAACTCAACAACTAACTCCAGACAACTAAAAGGGTCTCAAATGACAGCTGGTGTATTTTGAGTGAAAACTGGCCAGTCAGATGCACTGACTCTCATATCATTCAGGAAAAAACAATCAGCTACAACTACAAAATTGGCAATAAAATAAAGTTCTAGACGTGTGAGAGGAATAATTTCAAAATATTTCTGCAGTTTAAGAGTTTACCATTACTTCAAAGAAAATTGGAGACGTAAGAAGCACAATAAGCAAAAGTAGGATTTGGATTAAAATTGTGCCCCAGTAAGAAAATTAATGATTAAACAGTTTATTGATCTCAAAATGTGATAGACATTCCTTCCAAATAATATAGCTTAAATTGATTAAATAAAGAAAACTAACCTTTGTATGGGTATCCATAAACATTTTGGTAAATATTTCAATTATTTTTTTTAACTCTGAACCAGTAAGAAGTTTTCCATTTTGAAAGTAAAGCTGAAGACCAACAAGACCTTCTTTGCGATCTCCCCAATGTGTGCTGGCACAATTGGCAATTATTTCAGAAATATCCTGGTAAATGAATGATATTACAGTTTAAAAGAATAACAGAAATACAAGATTTGCAAAAGGAATGTTATTTAGGCGAAATCAGATTCTTAGATTGCTGAATTAAATATATCAAATGTAACAAAAAAATCATAATTTTGTTTCTTACATAGATTCACAATTATAACAGATAATCAACATCATGGAATTATACTTCCTTCAAAACTGATATGATGTACAATAATCAACATTGCTTATTCTCATTATATATAATCATGAATACATAATTTAGTATATGTTTTTAACAAAATATAAAAACAAAAGAATAATAATTTGAGAATACCTATTTGAACAAAGAGAACTTAATGAGATCCAATAATTTAGGAATTTGCTTTTATCAATGCAGTAAATAAATAATTTAAAATGCAAAAAAATTTCAGTGAAACCATTTAATCACACCCTGAAACAAAGACATGCAGTACCTCATGCAAAACATGTGTTATCCTATATTTTTTAAATCAGCATATTAGCCATTATTGAACAGTTAACTAGAACATGCTTTATATTTCCCAATCTTGATTAAAAAGTCAGCCTTTCCATAGTGTTAAACAGCAAAATTTTACATTCTGTAAAGCCTTTGCAATGATAAACACTATCCTGTGACATCTAAATAACATTATCATATTACACTAGACACTAGCTATATCAGGAACAGCAGACAAATTGATGACCTGCAAGGATAAATTTTTTTCAAAAGTTAAATCATCATGAGCTATAGCATAAGTAATTCATTAGCATAGGATGATGTAAGTAGCTAATCTCAAATAAACATATGCCAACATGTATTAGTAAACTGAAGAGGCTGATTAATTTTACTTCTGTTATTTACGTATCAACATGAATTATCACTTTATTAGAAAAATACCTTAAAATTAATGATAAATATAGCCTGTGAATAAATAATTTTACATATTAATTGCATGGCAATTTTATATTATTTTTATTTACATTTCAGTAACACTAATAAAGTTATTCTACAACTATAAGATTTCAAAATCACAGAGTGAGAATTTAATGCTATTACTTTTCCTATACAACACCAATGCCTTGCTCATTCCACAAAAATTTACCTCAAACATGAGCCCAAATATTATTTGAAACATGTTACCTAATCCAACAAACAGAGAATCCTATTATTAAGTATAATCACAGAGCAGGTTTTGGCATATTTTTGAACATGCATTCAATTAGCCCTCTCATGCACAGAAGAGCAGAAAAGTTTTTAAATAAGGGAATTATTTGCATAATAAGCCCTCAAAAACAATTATCCAGCCTTAATGACATTACATTACACTTACAATCGAACATAACAGTGATTGTTAAAGACTTCTTTTCTGAGAGAAGAAGAAGAAGATTTCTGAGAGAATTTCCTTTAAAATTTTTATAAACTGCCTAATATGATATTTGCATAATGAGAGTCCAAACCTCAAAATTTTAAATAGCAATAACATTTTAGAATAGCTTATGAATTAAATTAAAAAGGAATTAAGAGCATGAAGGTCAATATTTTTTCAGCAAGAACTGAAAAACATTTTCTTCTCCTTGGATAAAATAAATAAGGCATTTCCTTTTCAGATATGATGAAAACCATAGCTATTCCTAACATTCAACATAAATTAAAATGCCTTCTTTAATACAAATATTTTATACATATGACTCACAGCCTTGAATTATTCAAGGTGCACAGATTTTGGAATTACAAGCTTGTAAAAATGAACAACTTTCTCAAGATTAAAAAAAGCACCACAAATTTTTTTGGCAAGCTGATAACAAGAGATTTGATAATAACCTATAAATTTTCTTATGAGCCAAAACTGCATAATTCTTTTAATGAATCGTAGGTTTTAGCATACACATTTTGCATTTCATTGTACCCATTTTACATCAGAAATGATTTTACATTAAATTATTAAAGGAATTATTCACAAGCAAGACAAATATTAACTACAGAGAATAAATCAAAGCATGCGGCTTAATCACTAACACTGCTTACAATGTGATGTGTAGTTGTAACATGAATGTGCAGTGAATAAAAAGTTGTCTAAAGATTTTACTTAGAGACTAGTATCCCTATTTATGTATACACTTAGAGAAAGCTATCTCTGAAGGAAGAATACAAAAATCTACCTGCAGCAGGACTAGGTAATAAGTAAAGTAATACAAGGAAATATGTACAAATATTCAATGCTTTAAATTTATTAGATTAACCTTCACTACCCATACAGAGCAATTTTAATAGTGAGTGACTGCGACCTATTTTTACAGATAATGATCACAAGAAATTAGTGTGGTCAAGATAGAGATTAAGTACAGGCAAAAGTAGTGAAGGAAAAGGTAGGGTAAAAACCCACCTTGCAAGATGGCTCCCACACGTCTCTGTAGAGTCGCTGCTGGGAACCACTCCATGAATACGGCTACATGGTTAGTTGGTCGGAACGAAAGACAAGACACAAACATTTGGTGCAATTAAGCCCAACAACAACCAAAAACACATGAAGATTAAAAATGAAAAATGCTTTAGCCTCAATTTTAAAAAGGAACTATCTAAAAACAGGAAAAATAAAACAAGATATTAATGACTGACAAACAATAAGCAGCTGAGGAGCAACTTATTAATGAAGCATGTATTATGTGCTTCCTAATTATGAAGTCAGCCATCTTGAAGAGATATTAGAGTATTTTTCAACAAATCTATGCTCTGCATACAGTAGAAGTTTTCCATAAGAGTATCTGAACAAATGCAAATCTATTTGTTCCTGTGGAGTCTCAATAAAAACACTATGAGCAGAGGTGCATAATATGTACACTAACTGAAAAAAGTAAACTATATAACTGGAAAGAACTGCATACCAGTGGCATAACTTAGATGGAAAGTATCTCATTGGCTTCAAAATTATCGATCAAAGTAGACAATATACAAATAGAAACTTCAGTCTTTTTCTACATATTTTTTATGGGCTTTCATATAGTATTTTCTATGGCTTACAGCATTATTATGAGAGCTCCTCAATTTAGAAATACAGTTCAACTTTCTCTTACATTCAAAAAGTACAGAAAACTCTCAAGCATTAATTCTACCTAGAAAAGAGAAATTATTTTGGTTTCCATTTTCTTCTTGAATAGCAGTCTAAGTATTTTAAGATGCATAAGAAATTTCCTTTTCATATATCTTTGCAAATTTAAAAGAATATAACATAATTAGCTGTCAACAGAAACCAGTGGAGAAAACAAGCCTGGCAAGTTGAAAAATTGAAATATTTTTGGATGGATACCCTCATACTAACAGAATATTCTATTAAAAAAGAAAATGCCCACCTTAGGTCTAATTTATGATGAATGATAAATCTTTAATAATGCCGCCAATATAGAAAAATTAAACCATTTTACTTTCCGCTAATGACACTGATATACTGTACTTTGATAATGAAAAGACAGCCATTGTCAATATTGTGAAAATCTGTCCATATCCAAATTATTCCTGTTTCATAAATTCAATAATCATGTTATTGGTAACTATAAGCAGGACTCATCATCATTATAGTAAACTTTCACTGTACTTTGGCAGAACATCTGGAAACTACAACAAAAGAATTACTTTCAACGAAAATGTCTACCATGGCAATAAGAGTGTAAATGCACTAACAAAACAAAATCATCAGCTTCATCGTCCTACTGATTTTTACCGATTTGAAATTCCTAAGAATAGTTAATTTAGCATTCCAGATACTTAAAAATAGAAAATAATTACAAAGAATACTGATCTATCTAAGAAAGAATTCTACAATACTAACTAAAATCATAATATGGCATTTGCGAATACAACTGAAGCCCTCCTTAAATTTGGTTTTATAATCACACAGTCGCTGACCGTCAACAGAAAACGGATTCTGGATGACGCCAATATCAAATTTGGAAGAGAATCAGTGTGGACCGCCAACGGAAAGAAGTGGTTCTGACCCGACGGCAGGAAGTATTTTGCCACAAATCCTGGAGACTTGGATAACATTAAGAGGAACCTCAACAGCCAAAACTCACCTTCACAGCTAAGTAGACGTTCTTAGGCCAGGTATAACATTATTTCCTCTTTATATTATCTTAAACATACATTTCCTCATATTCTGACTTAATGGGAAATTGCAACTGCTCGTGATTGCTTGCATTTTCGTGTGCTTTGTTTTCTCTTTTTTCACTCTTTTTCCTTTTCTTTCTTTTTCTTCTTCCCCTTGTGATAATGTGGCATTACTTCACTGCAGGTTTTATGTCTGGATAGAAATATTGTTTTTCTGTCCATATTATTTAACTGTGACTTCAAAACTGTGCCACATNAACTTAACAAGAAATACTGAAAAAAAAGTTCACGCACAAAAAAGGAAAGATTACTTAAATTTTATCAAGTAAAGGCCTTTAATAAAATTTTACAAAAACAAATGTAATATTAAGTGGATGAAATTCTCTAATCAGGATATATAATTTCACACTAGATTAACAATACTTGATATTATATGAAAAACTTATTTTCCTTCAGATGATAACTTCCAAACTGAAAGGATTATTGATAAAAGAATCACAGGACTTTTCAAAAGAACATGGATCCATTAACAGAAATCAGGAAATAATTCAAATGCTGGTAAACAACTTCAAGAAGCAAAGTTAGACAAACAAACATCATCAACAATTTAAGCAGATTAAAAGGCAAATAAAGAATTGAGACATTCAGCAACTGCCACGTAAATAAACAGCCAGATAGTCATTCTGTTTGAAGCCCTTTTTGATAAGCAAAGCTGCCAGACAGAACATATTGAAAGAGAGTATAGTTCTTGTTTCAGAGGTTAAGGTTTTGGAAAAGATTTCGATATCTTCAGGAAAACAGATGCAATGGTTATATTTTTTAGGATTCTTAAAATAAGTGGCTTTGTCAACTGATAACTCATAAAAATTTTGGATAGAAAACCTCACAAAATAAACACAATTTGTTAATAACACAGAGCTGACAAACATCATCTTTAGGAAATTACTTAATAAAAACTTACGCCAACTTAATCGAGCAATATCAAGTCATTGTGATTTACATGACCAGAATCACAATAAGTTGCAACAGTGATACTTACATCTGATGGTCTTCGGAAGGAATCGAAAGAACGCTCAGAGCAAACAGATGAAGTCTCACTATCATCGGAATGATCATCAAAAGGTCTAAAGCCAACAGCAGAGCCCCCTGATGTTGAGGATGACTTCCTTCGTTGGGAAATGTGGGGTTCATCAGAGATGCTAAGTCCATCAAAGTTCTACAAAACAAAGCACATTAATATTAATCTACTAAGTTATTGGTGCAGAAACTTTTTTTGCTCAAACATATAAATTACTAAGGCTAAAATTACTTCAGATTCGTTTTTGACAAAATCATCCATTCTTAACACAAGTTCAATTATTCAAATCAAAGCATCAATCCAAAAGGATAACTTTGATAACTGTATTCCATTACTTTATACAATACATTACTACATATTTTCCTCAAAAGCATTCACAAAGGCTAACATCAACTTCTTGACATAAGAAAAAAATTCTTTTATCTATTTGAAACCAGATTTAAAAAAAATCAAATGCAAATTCTTCCATATAATTATAACCATTCAATGATTAATCTTTATTTTAAGAGGAGTAAATTTAAGAAGAGCAGGAAAGTTGAAGTAAATGAAAGTGTGTGGAAAAGAAAGCTAATAAGGAAAAAAATGGGCTGTTTTAATGCTTGAACATTAGAGGATGAATGAAAGCAAAATTGTTAATGGGCACGCATAGCTCTAAAATTTTTAAAAAAAATTAATTTTAACTCATAACATTAAAATTCAGTTTAAGAAAAAACGCTAAGTAAGAATTGAGATATGAATGAGTCTTGAACAAAAATACAAGAAACTAACAGAAATTAAGTAAAAAAATTGATTTTACAGTGTAACAACGAGAAAGAAATAGCCAGAGAACTATGAATAAGAGTACTTCTGCATCACTCATACCAAAGCGTCTGCTAAAGCAGACTCAGCTTCTCTGCTTTGCTGCAGTATTTTCTGTGCCATAACTGGTCGAGAAACGGTCACTTGCTGCAATGGAGGTCGGTCCCTTCCACTCAACATTGTACCTCTGCAAGAATCATTTCAGCAATAATTAACTCAATATTCATCTTATCTCTTCTGGATTGAGGGAAGATGATATACATTTAGAAAAGGAACTACAAGAACAATTTTTAGTTACCTGTTCTTTCCAAGAGAGGATAACCGGCCATGGTGATATAAGTGGGATGAGGGTGATATTGAGGACGATAATGGATTCTGAGGTGCATAATGCCTCCCATTAGGACTAGTCTCTCTGCTAGCTTCACGGCTGGTCCCTGTACTTCTTGGTATGCCTGAGAGATGGCGTGGACGATGATGTGAACTAGTAGTGGCAGATCCTTCGAGGATAGACCCTCCTCCTAATTGGCTTGAGTATGTGGCATAGCTTAGCCTTGATGAAGGTGAACCAGATCGACTGCTTGCTGTTAGAAGGTAGAAAATGTAGGTTGATTTAATCATTGCTCTAATGACATCTGATAACTTTAGGTCAAAAAAAACTGTGATTAAAAAATATTTGCTTATAAGTGATAGGAAAACAGTAGCTATTTCTTCCAGATTCCTTTCAGAATCAATACTTCATGTGTTGCACAGTATTTATCTACAATATGGTTTCAGATAGATATTTTCTTCACCATCAACAACCTCAATTTAGGGAAATCACATCTGAAAATCAACTAAAGCACTTTCAAAGATGCTTCAAAAAATTAGTTTGCATTCAGTAATTAAAGCATTAAATAAATGAAAAAATTAAATCACTCTATGTATCACTCCATAGCAATAAAAATACCAATTTGTGTAACAATTGTCAGTAACTGAGTTAGGAGATAATCATTAGAAGCATTAGTAAAATACTCACGTTGAGATTGAGAAACTCCGGCAACTCTAGATCTTGTGCGCCCAACTCTTTCTGGAGATGTTATAGCACTCACTGACATTACATTTGCTCCTCCATCCACAGTCTTACGAGGTCGAGCTGATATTCATCAAAGAAGCAAGTTTTTATTATCTTAGAAATGCAGAAATTTCAATTTATGACATGTATTTCATCAGTAAGGACACAAAAAAACCCTGACATTTGCATGCATCTCAGAAGTTTTCAAAATCAGACAGTTTGTACATGCTAGCCAGAAATAAATCTTTACAATTGTACCAAGCTTAAGCAAACATATTAAGCATGCAACAACAATACTTAACATGCATCTGTTCCTGTGTGGAAACCTGGAGATACAACATACAGCAAATAAGTCATACAAATAAAGTCAACAAGTTCAAAAACTGAAACATTTCAATTATGCTTAAGTAACTGTCAATGGAACTCTATTTTGGAAAGTTCTTAAAATGAAAATAAATTACCGTATTTTCCGGCGTATAAGACGACTTTCTAGCACCTGATATCTTTCTTAAAAGTCGGGGGTCGTCTTATACGCCGGGAATATGGCAGCAAGGAGGAGAGAGGGACGGAGGAGAGGTGGCCGCACTGAACAAACACTTCATGCTAAGTACCATGATGTCATAAGCATTTTAATTAAAAATTTCTATATTGAAATCAAATCTGATGTTTTTTTATTTACCGGTAGTGTACGTTGGAAAAGGGGTAATCTTATACGGAGAGTATAGCACAAATTCTATATTTTAACTGGAAAAGTTGAGGGTCGTCTTATACGCCCAGTCGTCTTATACGCCGGAAAATACGGTACTAATTTTAGAACATAAAGGAATCACCGCTAAGAATTCTGCACAACCAAATTAAATTTCTGAAGGATACCAAAAAAATTCACAAGTTTAACAGATGTAAGCAACAAGAACTCTATTTCATAAACCTGCATGGCTGCAAGACCTCTAACAGTGGTGATAAGGACCTTGTTTTCTAGCAGTCTTCTACCAATTAGCCTAAGAAACAGCTAAATCACAGCAGTTTTCTTGACTTATGTATTGTTAATATTTTATTACGCATTAACTGTTTCATAGATTAGGGGAGTGTCAAAATCCAAGTCTCAAAACATTGCATGAAAAAAATATACCGAAGAGCTAAACTTCTGTGAACTTCTCTAAGTATCAATTGCTATCATTCATTACTTCATTCGAAGTAGTAGTAGTAGAATTGTTAAAAGTGCTTCGACAGCTTAGGTCATTTCGCACGTTGGCTCCCACCGGGAATCGAACCCGGGATCGCTTTCACTGAAGTCAAACGCGTTGCCCACTTGGCTATCCGGGAGCCCTACTTCATTCGAATCTAAAATAGAATACTATACCTAATTTGACATAAAAGTTATTTTATCTGCTGCTAATCTAGTAGGTGATGGAATATTATGAATGGAATCAGATAGCAAATCTTAAATATTCTCAAAGAAGTAATGTAAAAGAACTATTTATAATACATTTACTGTAAATACCAGTATATAAAATGCACCCAAGGATAAGATGCGGCAAGATTTTTAGGAATTATTCTTTATGTATAACAATGAAAAACATGGAAAATTCATAACCTCCTATAAGACACATACTGCTTTTTAACCTATATTTGTTGTGAAAAAAGGCCAAATATGCAGATATACAATAAGTAAAATTAAAAGATATAAACATTATCAATTAACCTGAATATGGTGATACATCTTCATATAGAGGAATAGCAAAGCAGATTGATACCAACCTTAATAAGGAAAGTTTAAAATTAATCTTCTCTAGCGAGATTTGGTGGATCTCTCACTGAGCATAACCATTTCTGAGTTCAAGGAGAAGATAGATTCATCCTAAGCAAAAACTAGGAGTCACACACATCCTTACACTATGAGGACTATGTTGAGGATTTATTTCTGCTCTAAGATTGTAAACAGTTATAAACTAATTTCCAGAAGTAGGGTGCATGATTCTGTTATGGTTGAGATTATCTCTAAAGATAATTATGTTGATTAACAGAGGAAAAATGATTTTTCACTCCTTTTAGCTTTGGCATAACATTAGATGAAGGTCTATGTTTAACAATCCACAGCTGACAATGGGCCTATGAGCTCAGTTCCCATGCAATTTAAATTTTCCAATTAAGGGTGCCAGCAATGGAGAGTTAAAAAAAAACTTCATTTGAAACATATGACAGTGTGGAGTCTGTGAAGGCACCTCTTCCATAAAAAAGTATTGTCCAATGATTATCCGCAGCCTCTCAAGGAACACAGACTAATAATGATGTCCAAAATTAATCATTTCCATGCCCTAACTTTTCTATAACCTAAAACACATCTTGCTAACAGGACTATCATTTTGGTGAGGCATATTTTGCTAACAGATCCTAACCACAGTAACAAATACATACTGAGAGGATTGCAGCATTTGTATGAAAGAAAATTTATGGTATCCATGCAACACACTTTCTTACCTTGCAACAGGTGCAAAGGTGAGATCAATCCGCAATAAAATTCTATTTCACAAGTAAGTTACAACATAAAAGAGTAAACTAAGTAATATATGTTCAAATTTAAAAATTCATAATCAAAAAGTGAACCTCTAATCTTTGACTGGAAAATAACCTTACGATGGTAGAGAATAATTAGACACCAAATCAAAATATATTTTCAAAATCTAACAGCAGTTTCCCTTTATCAATTTCTGTATCAAAGTACTCCAATAATGGAAATGGAATTTAATGGAGGGAAACAGGATAATACCATGCATACTTAATAAATAATCATAATAGCAACAAATTTAAATTAATAGTATTGACAGAATTGGTAGCAATGAAACCAGACACTAGAGTTTTACTCCATCCCATTCCTAACTCATAAATTAAACATAACTGTTGAAAACAATGGAAATGATCCATTAAGGATTTTTATAAGCAACATTTTTACCCAGAAGCACACATTCACCACTACATGGTTAACTTAAGGGCAAGACTCATTGTATCATTAAGGCAGAGTTAGTAAATGTTGTTCATAGATATGAAAATGAACATAAATTAAAAATAATTAATTATGATATAATGAAATTCATGACAAAAATTTTCAATTAAAAATATGTTAAATAATTTAGAGTTAATTGACTGTTAAATTCTTGAATATATAAAAAATCATATGATAAATCATTTTCCATAACTAAAATAAAATGAATTTTANAAGAACTCAAAATAAGGACTGAGCAGTCTCAATAGTTTGTCCTCTACAGTTTCAAGGTGAATGCAGTAATTTTTATTCATATAAAAAACCTTAATTGATTATAAACCCTTACAAAATAAATAAAGGCCAAGGTTGGCCAGTATTAAGAAGATACATTAAGAAAAATAATATGAACTAAATTACCAAAAGAAAAATTAACTTAAGAGGTAAGATAAACAAAAGTTCAATTATACTTATAGTTATTTAACAAAGCATAAAAGTTATTAAAAGTAAAATGAAATTTTAAGGAAAAAAGTTTTTCAAAAATAACAGAAACAAAGAATGTTCTCCTTTTCCTATTTACCAGCTCAGACTAATGGCCATTACTTATCTTTTAATGTGAAGATTAAGTACCTTGAATAACTTTTTTATCAATTTTTCAACACAAAATATTAATACTAAACACTTTTGAAGGTATTTTTCACTTATAAATCCCAAAATCTTATGATTTTCAATAATTAAAAGATTAAAGTCTAAGCCTCTATTAACCCTTTCCCTCATAAACCGCCCAGAACTGCCCGTACTTTAATCCCCACTAAGAGGCAAAATTTAAATGCCCAGTTCCCCAGAATTTAGTCTTTCAAGTTACCAGAGATGGTCACCACTGTATGATCATCTTAAATCTTTTATAAATTTGGAGCGATTCATGTCATGATTATGAATCTTTTAACAAAAATGCACAATGGATTATTTTCTTTATTAAAAACTTCTTACCTTAATTTGACACCTCTACTCCTGTTTCTTGGTGATACTGCAAAAAACAGCCAACTCTGCATAATGGCAAATTGAGGTCTTACACTTACAAGTGGTCTGTATTTTATTTCCTGCAGTGTTTAACCTATTCTTTTTATAACAATTTACACAAACTTTCTTTCTACCTAATTTTACTAGACTGTGTGTTGCTCTGGGTGAATCTGGTAGAAGTTGATCAGGTCTTCAATGACGTGAAATTTTTGCAAGGTGGAATTCCCTATCATCTTTCGATAGAGCGCAAGGCAGAAATCTTTTTGTGTTTGTCCATACCTAGAGCCTGAAGGTGTATTAGTTTGCTTATGAATGATGAAACTATTCACTATAGCCAAATTTATTAAGTAAGAAAATATATACTTCCACCATTTTTTCGATTTTATTCTGAAGACATAATAATTTCTAGACTGTTATTCTCTGTCCACACCTCCCATGTACTTAGTATACATTCTGGACAACTCACAATAACTTGCTGATTACCTTTACTCGTTTTCCTGCTTATGAGCACAGCCTTCTGGGGATCACAGTTAGTGGAGAGTATGCAAATAGGCCTATTGTCTTTGCTTAGCAGTCACTATGTGCACATGTAAGTCACTTTCACTCTGCCGGTTCCCTAATCCTCATTTATTGAGCTTTCAGGAAATGGCCGAAAGGGAAGGAGTCACAAGGCTGCGGTCACTGCCCATATCTTGGATCTTGGGGGATGAGCTATCCCCCAAGATCATGAAGGCATTTAAGGACTTAAACATCAAAGGAATACAGCAAAATGTTCATGACCCTTAAAAGGACTTCGAAGAGTTGATGAAAAACCTTATCCATGATTTCACCCAGAATGTGGTGTCTAAACTAAGGGTCCAAGTGGAGGAGCAGGAGAACCGATTGGAGGCTCTTGAGCAGTATAGTTGTCGAAACTGCATCCTAATTCATGGACTGAAAGAGGAAAGTAAGGAAAACCCGGTGAGTCTATCCCTTGACTTTTTTGTAAAATCTTTGGATGTTAAATTGCCTTGACATACTATCGATCGCGCTCATCGCATCAGTAGTAATATCAATAAAACCAAAAATCGTCCACTAATTGTCAAGTTCGTTTCTTATGACAATTGTGACACTATGTGGCGGTCCAAGAGAATGATGAAAAAATCTGGTTTTATAATCACACAGTCGCTGACCGTCAACAGAAAACGGATTCTGGATGACGCCAATATCAAATTTGGAAGAGAATCAGTGTGGACCCGACGGCAGGAAGTATTTTGCCACAAATCCTGGAGACTTGGATAACATTAAGAGGAACCTCAACAGCCAAAACTCACCTTCACAGCTAAGTAGACGTTCTTAGGCCAGGTATAACATTATTTCCTCTTTCTATTATCTTAAACATACATTTCCTCATATTCTGACTTAATGGGAAATTGCAACTGCTCGTGATTGCTTGCATTTTCGTGTGCTTTGTTTTCTCTTTTTTCACTCTTTTTCCTTTTCTTTTTTTTTCTTCTTCCCCTTGTGATAATGTGGCATTACTTCACTGCAGGTTTTATGTCTGGATAGAAATATTGTTTTTCTGTCCATATTATTTAACTGTGACTTCAAAACTGTGCCACATAACCGTATACACCGAAAGGTCTGTGTTCTTGCTTCCGTTATTTTCATCCTCATAATGTCTTTATTTCTTTTTTTATTTCCTTATCTTATTTCTAACTTATTCTCAACAGAAATAGTTTCTTGACATATTAACTCTTTTTTCCCCCCCCCAAAACTCCAAACTTTCCAATTTTGATATCCACAGTGACCTCGTTGAAGTTTTTGCAGAAAATGCAATCACAACCACCTGATTGCTCATAGAGGGGCCCTGACACAACCACCTGACTCAAACCCTGTACTCGAATTCTGACCATTCATTGCCATCTCTTCTCTTGCATGCATGTCATTTACCCCCTACTGCAAGTGGGTTGAACCCTCTTGTCACACAATTCTTTCCAAACCATTTTAGTAATCACTTAAATGCTATATTTTTCTCTAACTGCAGTCCATCGACTTACTTGAAAGTGTAAAACGAACTTTATTCCCTTCTCATTCAAATCAAGCAGTATCGCTCCAACTGCATAGCTACACTTCATGCCAATTCTCTCCTCGCCGTTAACGTTAATGCTCAAAGTATTCTGGCTCACTTGGATGAAATAAGCAGCATTGGAGCCACCAAGGGAATTGATGTATTTGGTGTGAGTGAATCATAGTTGAAACCTAGTATTTCTTCATCTTTGGTTAATATTCCAAATTTCAGTTTGGTAATGAATGATAGAATTGGTAAAATAGGTGGTGGTGTTAGTGTTTACATAGGTAATAATCTAGAACATAGAGTAATACACCACTCACAAGCCAACTACTGTTCTCGTCCTGAATATTTAGTAATTGAAATCTAATCTGGAACACAAAAATTACTTTACTGTGTTGTTTATCGTCCACCTAAAATCAGACACCTATGTGATATTGAAAAATCAGTGTCTGAGCTTCTAACTAGCTACGCTGATGTGATAATAATCAGCAATTTCAACTCCAGCTTGTGTGTAAAGAATCTTGAATCCAACCGCTTGGTCTTCATGTTCAAGTCACTGAATCTCAAAGTTCTACCATCAGAGCCAACCTGTTTTACATCTCATCCTGCCTCTCTACTAGATATTGAAACTAATAACTTGCCCAAAGTACTAAATCATGGACAGTTTTCCATGCCTGGAATATCAGCTCATGATCTAATCTTTATTAATTATGACTTGTCCATAACTAAATATGTGCAGTGTTCAATTAATAAGAGGGATTTGAAAAATATCGATATTAATTTAGTATACCAATCAATCTCACGATTTCCAGTCGATAAAATTTACTTTGTAAGCAATATTGAAGAAAAGGTAACAATTCTAAATTACAGTCTAACAAATATGCTCGATGAACATGCACCACTAATAACAAAACGAGTCAAGAACAACCCAACATCATGGTTCAACAAAAATATTTCTAATCTCATCCAAAGAAGAGATAAAGTTGATTATCATTTCAAAAAATTAAATCGTTGTCCAATTATGATGCCTATAAATTTCTTAGAAATAATGTGAAGAAAGAGGTTTGCAAAGTCAAGTCTAGATATGCAAATGATTTGCTCACTTGTTTTAAGAGTAAGAGAGCTTGTAATAGTATTTCTAATCTCGGAATTGGAAAATATAAAGCTAATGTAATCCCCGGAAACTTACATCCAGAATGTTTTAATAAGCATTTTGTGAACAACTACAATCGTTTAGGTGATACTACCAAAGGTGAGTCTTTACTGGATATTGCGAATCAAAATATCCTCACACCATCAGAATTCAAATTCACTCTTGTATCTTGTGGTGACGTTAAAAGAACTCTTCTTTCGATCAAATCCACAGCCACTGGAATAGATGAAATTCCGATTGCAATAATTAAAATTACTCTCCCATTTTTGCTACCTCACATTACCCATATTTTCAACTATTCGCTAATGCAGGGAACATTTCCTACACAGTGGAAAACCTCTATTATACATCCTATTCCAAAAACACACAATCCATCAAGTATGCACAACTTTTGCCCCATTAGCATCCTTCCTGCTCTATCGAAAGCCCTCGAACGGTTAGCACACCAGCAACTCACAAAACATAAACTTATAACCACCTCTCTGACCCATTTCAATCAGGTTATAGGCGTCATCACAGTACCACCACAGCATTAATAAAAGTCATGAATGATATCAAAGCCGATGGACGATAAGAAAGTAACTATTCTCACTCTTCTAGATCTCAGCAAAACCTATGATTCAGTTGATGTTGACTTACTTCTGGAGAAATTAAAACATTTCAACCTGTCTAAAAATACACTGTCATGGTTTTCAACATATCTTAAAGACCGATCTCAGATTTGTTATGTCAATGGATCCTATTCCACACTCCAAACTAATGATCATGGAGTCCCACAGGGTTCTGTGCTCGGGTCTCTACTATTCTCACTTTACTTGAACAACATATCTTCTAATCTCATTTCCTCATCTTATCATTTATTCACTGATGATTCACAAATTTACCTCTTTGCTGAACTGAGTCAAGTTTCACAAGCTATTAATCAAATAAACATCAACATAGAGCATCTTGGCTCATGGCTTAACTCATTACCTCTCAAAAATAACCATAAAAAGTCCTAGGCTATTATCTTCAGGTACCCTAAAATCCTCAATAACGTTCTCATTCTAAATTTACCAAAAATTGTAATTAACAATGAAGTAATTGAATTTAGCAACTGCGTAAAAAAACATGGTTCACAAATTGATCAATCACTAGCATGGTTATCTCAGGTCATATCAGTTTGCAAGGTTTACTTTACTCTCTAAATCCACTCAAACCTAATCTTTTTGCTTTTCTTTTTGTTTTATAATACCTTCAATTAAATTTCAATTATGTAGTGACATTTGAGGTTAGGTGGAAGATAGGCCAATAGGCTTAACCTCACATAATAAAGAGCTTTTATTATTATTATCATCTTGACAAACAGTTGCAAACGTTTACTTTCCCCATGTTTGAGTTTAAAATTTTTAGGATTTTTTAATTTAGCTAGCCATTCCTTAATATTTGTTTGAGCAGTACCACATGCATAAGTTTTTTTTATCATATAACCATTGCAACAGTCCTGAACTAAAAAAAAATTATCAAAATAAACATGATGATTCTTGTTTATTGAACAAATTCATGACTACCTGACTGCTCAGAAGCATTTCCTTGTTCTTTATTTCTTTTTTCTCTATGTAAACATTTCAACATAATACATTAAGGACTACCTAATATCCATATTTTGAATCCCCATTTAGTTGGCTTGCTTTTTATATATTGCTTCATATAATGCTGACCTTTTAATGCTACCATTGCTTCATCGATACTAAATTTGCGACCTGGTTTATATTTTTCAAAAAATTTGTCCAGGATATCTGAAGCTGACCTACTTTTTCAAGACAGTCATCACCTTCTCCATACTTTTTTCACAAGTGACGTCATTCAAATGAAAGTGCTTCGTTATGTCTATGAATTTACTGCACTAGTAATCTCTATTCTTATGTAAATCAAAAATACCCATATATGCATTAACCCCTATATAAGCAATAATTTTATCAGCAGTGACATCTGCCCAGTATTTATCAATCCTTCCGTTGCAGTTTCGATAGAGCTTTGCAGATAAGTTTCTATTAATCACAATATTACAGAAATAATAATCACTTAGCATTGACCTCAGATATGAAAGCTCGTCTGAGCCCACTTGCAAGCTATGTATGAGACCACAATTGTCCTCAAAATTGGGAGGTGCTTCAAATGTGAGTGTATATTTCCACCTGACCTGTAATCCTTCATCACCTGCAACATCACTTGAATATTTTGCAACATCGTTTTCAGAATAACTGTCACTTGAAGAAGAATCACCACACTGTATTTTATCTTCCTCTATATTGGACTGAGAATCACTCTCACAACCACTGTTATCCATGCAAACTTCCCTCTCAATCTCGTCCTCCAAGTCAGGCTAAAACTGGGGTTCAACTCTAATCCTGTTATGTTTATAAAGAGCTATGTGCCATCCTCAGTGCCTTTCATTAAAAACTGATTTGAAGGCTGAAGAATGCTTCCGTTTGCAAAGAGACCTATTACTATCTGGCCCAGAAACTTAATTACCTTGGCAGATTGGTATCTCAAATGTCATAAACAATAACACAAAGAAAATCATTTTCCATCCAAGAGGCTCTTAAAATGATATCTACGACCTGCCACTCAGCTCACGAGTTAGGAAATCTTATGCCCTGGGAAAGCTTGCCTCTTCATAGCAAACCCAAGTGACTTAACTCATAAGTAAACAAGCATTTCAACATCAATGCGTACTCATCTCATAAGAAGAAAGAAATGAGAGGAGCAGAGATGGTAGGAAATGAGAACAGCGTAATATGGGAGACCATGTAGTTTAAAACACTCAGCAAAGGGAAAAAATTTGAGCGGGCAGTTTCAGGCGGTTTTGGGCGAGTTATGAGGGAGGCAGAATCTGTCCCTTTAAATTTTAGGAAGGAAAGGGTTAAGTCACAAAATCTTAACTTTATGCTGTCAGTGATGGTATGAAAACGAATGATTTGAACTGGATGTGAAAATAATGAACAAATGTGCCTCTAATATCAACATAAATGTAGCTATATATTGCCTTTTAACATGTCGAATGCCATGTACATGGGCTAGTAGATATGAAAGTCTTACTAGCAATGCAGACCTACATTGCCCCTCAAAATAGAAAAAAATAGCACCAAAGGTGAAGAACCGAAATTGAACTGGCATTAAACATGTTAATAGCAAACATAAATTATAACTATTAAAAATAGATTCATGGCAAACATTTTAAATATAAGAAAAGATATAGAGTACTCAACAACTTACCCGAGCTAGAATCATCTCCTGGGAAGCCGAAGATTATAGGAAAATAAAGCAAAAGATAATGTTAATTCAGAAAATTATCACCAAAGCACAGGCAGATACTGAGGGAAATTAATATTACAATGCCCATCCAAACAAAGCATCCAAATGCATTTTATGAACTTGCAAAGGTGTTGTTAAAAAGTTAATCATTGTGATGGACAAGAAAACTGACTTTTTTATGCGAGAAAGCTCTTATTAAGGCCTTAACATACCAAAAACCAAATTATGAATAACAAAGTACCACAACATTTTGATACACTCTTAAATCGGTATTGCTGTACGCCATGAATAAATATGTAAGTCAATTTCATAACAGTATGCTTTGAACTTTCATAACAGAAGTATGCTTCAGTAAATGCAAGCTGACTGACATCATGGAAAGGAAAAACAATTCTTTGTGATGTTACCAAAGGTGTTCAATACACCTCTGCATGCATACAAATCATTCTCAGAAATTATACTTGTATTGGATTATTGGTCACACATAAAATAATGGAAAATGCAAGGATAATAGTTTTCCACCACCTGTACATAGTAGCCATAGACTTAAAAACATTCCCATACACAGATTAAATAAATTTTAACAAACTACAAACACCAAAGCCTTTAGCTACCCAAGCATATTGGAATTATACACAATGTTAGTTCAATTCATGAATGCTACATTAATGCAAAATCTACTGGCAATCAATCCATAACATGAAATAATTCATACTGACCAAAATTAACAACATAAAGAGAAAACTTTTTTACAATCACAAAAATTAAATTGACAAACTTAAAATAAATAATATGAGAAATTCTTTTGAATAAAAATTTTATTAGTATATTCCTAAAGTTGCTCTATTGAATGAATTCTAGCAGGACAGAGTGCTTTATGACCAATATAGCAACAACATTACAAAGTATGGCTGCCATTGATTCAAAAACATTATCCCATCCCTTGGAAGAGCATTGTCTATCATTAATCACTGCACAAAAGATCTAAAGATGAATAAAGGGATATCTGAACATGGCAAAATTTCAGTGGAATTAATTACATACAATTATAATCACGGTGAAATTAAGTGAAAACTGGGGCACTGCAAGTTGATGATCAAAGTTGACATTGGTCATTGGTGTGACTATCATAACTATAGCATCTGTTCCATGTAAATTTCTATGAATATAACTCCTATCCCAGCATCATTGGGATAACTTACGAAGTGAAGCCCCAGAGCCCACTTTGAGACGAGCTGCTGCTGCATACTGAGCACGCGCCTTGGCTCTCTGCGCCGCCTGCAGGTCAATAGCACTGTTGGAGCGCAAGGCTGACCCCACACCACCCCCTCCCACTCCCCCCATTCCATAGAAGTGACGACGGGGTGAACCATCTTGTGGCAACACCAAAGGCCCAGGTGAGAAGAGATAGAGGAGGTCGAAGAAAGAGTTTATATAGAGAAAAACAAAACAAAAAGCAAACATACCTTACCTAGATATAAAAAGGGACTATGCCCAAAATAAAAATAACTCAAATTTTGAAATATCAAAGAGTGTATAACATGTACGGTAATCTAACTACAAGTTTAATGTAAAATGAGCAACATTTATGTTAAATTAAATTTCAAAGGTAACATTACTTTATGTCCAAGAGGTACTGAGTGCAATGTAAGCAAACTGTAAGTGGAATATTACTATGAAAATTCAAAATATAAATAAGAAAAGCTGAACGTGATGTGCTTCAACATAAATTGTAAAACTACTAAAACACATTGAAGGAGCAGCCAAATTTGTGAAAATATAAAACACCAAAAATACGAAATAATAATATATGCATTAGCTAAAACAAAAGAAGTAAACAACTGGATTCTTGAAGATTTTTTGTAAATGTAAGAATTATATTATCTGATTAATTCCTCAACCCATACAACATACATATGAATATAATGTGACATATTATTATTAACAACTGTCTAACCGGTGGACAAAAACTGGGTTAATGTACCTCAACTACTTATGTTTAACTACTCATTTACCTCAATACATTGAATGTATTTCTTAAAGGAGGTTTGAGAATAATGAATCACAATATAAATGAATGGTACAGTTTATATAAATGTTTTAATTAGATTCTGACCCTTTCCTTGAGCTTATTCAAGGAAACTAGTCAAAAAATATAAACTGAACATGGGTATTGAATACCATTCATTTTTCTAATTTCTCAATCTTCCACATGACTTTCATAGCATACCACCGGTTTAATCTATAAAGAGTGAATATTGCGATAGATAAATATTACAAAGCCAAATCACCACATTCAGCTGTAAAAATATAAATCAAAACACTATACAGCAGCTTTGACACTGAGCTATTTTGACTGTTTATTTATGAAAATTTCAAGCTATCATGAATTATACAAAGGAGAACCAACAAACAGTTTTGCAGTACAATTTAAATGAGATATAACTTCTATTTAAATGCATTTCTTTGAATTCTGATCTTTTTCAACAGAGCTGTTTGCTAGATAAAACTTAATCATCCACCTTCATAATAGTAAAAATGTTTGTGATGATGGAGTGATTCCAAATTGTGATATCTCAGGCAAGAGTAAAGAATTTTGAGACCTTATTGATGTTTAAATTTTCCATTCTTGGATAATATATTAATGTTTTCTCAATGGAAAATCGAATGAAGATATAAGTTTATTTTATATTACTTTTGACAGAGAAAACAACCTGATAATGTCCCCGTAATTATGTTATAAGAAATACTGCAGTGAGGCAATCACTGTTAAGCAACTGTGTTATTGCTCTCATTCATTCATCAAATTTTCTTTGTTGCTTTTCGAAGTTCTAATGAACTCATAAAAATTTCAGTATTACAGAACTAAAACACATCAAGCATAAATTTAAATACTTTAATTCCAAATAATGATTCTCTGTAATTTGTAGAAGAATTTCAAACAGTTTATAATTTTTATACCTAGCTTGGTCAAAGAAATTAGTCTAAATTAGTATTTTGCATAACCAAAGTGTAAAAATAAATCATAATATTTCATACAAAATTTCACAATAGAACTAAGCTTCACTTAACTACATCTGTTTAACCTAAAAACGCTACAGAATTTTTAGAGAATTAAACTAAATTAGGCTGAGAAATTCGCTGCAATACAATCTTTGACTAAATCAGGAAGATGTAATCAACGGATGCTTTCTTAATTTTGTGGCACAAATATTATATTGAAATATGCTTTAAAAAGAAGAGCTTAGAAAACCTACTTACTCCAACAGGATTAGGAAAATAATGATATATTGAAAACAACCTTTAAAAATTTGCTCTAGGTAAAATGTGAAAATAAAGGCTGAGAATCTCCTACAATCCTTCACACAACCAAACAGAGAGGTATTGATACAATGACTCATTATGTGTATATATATCAACAATATTGCCATCAATACCAAGCAATATTTTGGGGATGCCAACAACCTGGTTTAAAAATTATAGTCACATTCTAAACAAAGAGTTTTACATCAAAACTAGGACTATTTTCACATTTTTGAGAATATGTAATACTTCCTGATAGAGACTAGAGTCAAGTCTTTCGTACTTGAAAACTTAATATTCCATAAATGTATGTCAGATATGCCTTATTACATGTGAATGAGAAATGATGGCAGAGAATTAAGTGAAAAGAAATATTTCATTACTGCTTTCGAGGTTTATTCCATCAACATAGGTATTTCCCTTCAGCTCCCCATCTACCACAGCCCTCTTGATGCCTTCATTCTTCTAATTTAGGAAAAATTTTACCGACATGAAAAATATTCAACTCAAGTTTCTTCTGCTTCATGTAAGATGCTGCTAATATTATTCAACCTTCCCATTAAAAGGGCATCCAATGCTGCAAGAAAAATCAGGATGGATGCTAGGATGCAAGTCATTTCATTAACAGTGTGGGACAGGAAGTGATTATGGAAATGCACTTATGGTGCATTGTAACATGCTAAAAGCAAGCCTGCCAGGTACACATAAAGATGTAGAAATAGACACCAGATTTTTTCAACCTGGAATGTTTTCTAACACATTGTGACCTGTATACTGAGCAGTAGATATTTCAGCACATTATAAAACAATAATTAGGTGGCTCAGACTGTTCCACTCCCATGATTCCAAATTTCATGGTAATACCTCAAATACTTTCATTGTTAATCCACAAGATCAGTTACATACAGACTATTTCTATTCAAAAGAAAAACGAATTTATTCTCTTCTGTTCCAACTCTCACAATATAACAAAAACATAAACTAATGGATTTTTGATAATCAACAAGAATTTTAAAGCATAGTTTATCTTATTTATGATGCCTAACAGAACAGAATGCTTTTAGCAAGTATTGGTACCAGTTTTTTAGACAGCAAACATCATTTCGTACTGATGGGCTCCCTCTGAGAATTAAACCCAGGACCTCTTTCATCTCAGACAAACACCTTACCAACTTGGCTATCCAAGAGCCCTCTTGTATTCAAGTATTTAGGAATAACAGTTACCTCGGGAAAATCATACACTTTATACACTAAGCTTCCCTAACAGCAGTGACACTGGTCAATAAGATAGCTTCTTTGGTTTAGAGCATTAAGTACAAGATATAGATCTATTAGAGCATCAAGTCCTATTCATGTTTAACTTCTTTACTAATATTTGTTGTTTGAGAATTCTTTTTTTTTCCCTCCAAATTATATACCTTAAAATACTGAAGAGATCTTCTTGCCTGAAGCTGCTGAAAGAAGTTGTCAAAACTTAACCACTGCTGGCTGGAATTTCCTAACAGTTAGTTTCCTCACTAACTGCAGCTTATTAGAGGTTTTCTCAAACTCCAAAGCACTTCATCTAATATTCAACAAACTATTCATAATACCGTAATAAAAATGTTTCTGAGCTATCCCTTTTTAGTTACTCCAAATCAAATTAAGAGTGAAAAGAAAGCTATTTATAAATGACTTAGAAATAATACAGGAAAATTAAAATATTTTTCAAGATAATGAAAAGAAAATTTTCTTCAGACAAAGAAAGAATCATATTTTCTTGAAACAAAGGTAGAAACAAAATTGAAGATAAAAAAATTAGTAGAAAAGCAATTTCTGCAATATTCCTAACTTTTGGCATAATGTGTCCTGATGATACAACAAAATTAAATCCCTTATAAAAGAGAACATATGCAAAATGAAAATGTGTGAATGTGAAATTAACAAGGATTATATCTACACCTACAGTCTTTGTATAATATTCACAACCATTATCGGTCAATGGTAATAAGTAATTATGCTTTTACAAGGCATATAATCTTCCAAAGGCTACGTCAATGAATTACATAAAGAAGAAAGCTAACATAGGACATAATTAAAACAACTGCATTTAAGCAATCCCCAAATCTAGCAGTTTAGAAAGGAAACAAAATATACATGGGATTTTAATATGATCTTAAAATATGTACTTCATTGCTAAATAGATACAAAATATTATATTCTTAAAATATTTATAATCTTTAAACTGCAACTAATGAGAAATCATAGAAAGCTGGAACAATATGTAATGGGCATATCTACAGCCAACCAATCAAGGAGCATAACCACAGAAATCAAAAGATGAAGCAGGTGCTGGAGCACATAGCAAGACACCATTGAAGCTAAAACACCAAGTCTGATAAAAATTCATGGCTTCCAATCAGAAAATAGAAATTTCAATTCCCAAAAAAGCGATAATTTCTGATGCAAACATCTTCAACATTCACAACTTGCAAATTAGCCAGAAAGAATCATCATCGAGAATGGCCATGACTAGCAAATCAAATGTAATTTATGTACAGCAAAAAAATATCAAATAAACATTTTCCAGCATGGGAGATGCCTACACATCAAAATCTAAAATAAAAGGAATGATAAACAATATCTGTACTATGGATTTTGGAAGCCACCCAACTATAAGGTCACTATAGCATCGACATGATTGAAAATCTCTGATCACCTGCTTCCCCTTTGTAACCTCGATTGCCGCTGACAAGGACGGGTATCCCAGAAGATCCTCGCCTTGCTGCCACTCCAGTGGAAGAGGGAGGAGAAGAAGAGTGTTGTAATGGATGATATTGTTGTGAGTGATAGTGTTGATGTGGGTGATGATGATGAAATGGATGATCTCTCTGAGGTTGGTGGAGGAGGAGAGGGAGGCTTTCCACACTGCCGGCAGCTCGCACCCCTAGGGGGCGAGCCGATACAGGAGGCAGGTGTGAGGGGGGCGAATGGGGGTGGGGACGAAACTGTCGTGGTTGATTAGCAGGGCGCTGTGAATGGACGAGTAAAGGAAGGCTCTCTGCGCTACCTGTAGATGGTGCCCGTGCAGCAGCTGATGGTGTGGCATGAGCCTTAGGTATTCGGCCAGGAGCTGCCATTGTCACAAGAGAATTGGATGAGCTGGAGTTGGAAACAGATGTTGATGATGAAAGTTCACCATACAGCAGTCGCTTGTAGGATCCATCCAACGAGTTTAAGAGAGAATCAGCCTGGTCCCGGAAATGGTCAGCAAATGCCCAGAAAGCTCTGAAATTATTAAATACTTTCCTTTATACCTATCACTTACTATAGTGTTTTATGAAATTGAGATAATTTGAGCACTAATTCACTCATTCATGAAAAAAATCAGTACAAGATAGGAATGACTAGAATTAATTCCATTCTTTCTTTAGAAAGAAGTAAATAACAGGAGGAAAAAAATCAAGAACCTTCAATCAAAGGTAATCTTTGCCATTTACATTTCTGCAGAGGTAATGACATGACTGTACTTGTCCCAACAAGCACTTGGCAAATTCTTAAAACTTTTTTCCCAGTTTAATTTTAAGATTATTCATGGGTATTTAAATATTTTAAGGAAATTTAAAAGTAATATTTGTTACACAAAGATAAACCTCCTTTAGATGACCTACTTGGAAATTTTTTCTTACTGCAAAGAGATATTTTTTTATTATTTAAGGGCACCATTCCATTGTATAATGTAGGAGATATATGGTTATGTATATTTAAGTAAAGATAGATAGCTGATAAATCATAAAATTAATCAAATCCCACCTTCTCAGGAGAAAATACTTGCAATATTCACAAGGTAAATAATTATGATTGTAAATCCATAATTCTTTATAGCAGTATTACACATTTTAAACTACTAAATGGAAATGAAAGCAATGCAGGGAGAAAAGGATGCTTTAATTATAACCCCCATAAAAAACGTGTAAAGAAATGTGAGACTTGAACTAAGTAACTGAAATTTGAAATAAATTCACTTTACCTTAATAAATGTAAATGAAGCAACATGTAGTGCTAAAATAGATGTGTAGATTTATTTTAATGAAATTTCATGAATAATGACTCTAATCCAATTCTAGTAAGATAATTAATTCATAGAGCATGACATTCAAGATTTTGAATTAAACTTTAAAACAACTTTGAAAACTGTAGGCTGTAATGCAACATATTTTCTATCTTTCAATTGCAGTTTGAGAATCATAAATTGTATTGCTCTGTAAATTTCTATACGACATAATTCATATCATCACTATGAAATACTATAAAATTGACAGTTTATATAGAATAGGTTGATATTCCACTTACTTTCTAGCAGATGCCCTAGCTTCTGGGTCAGCATCTGCTATGCCTTTTCTAATTGCATCTTGAAGCAATGCCAAGTGGCGTTCAAGGACATGTGTGGACCACGTATGAAGTAATAGATGGAGAAAATCACATGTAGCTCGGCGAATGTCTTTTGATTTTGATGTAAGGCCAGAAGCCACTATGGGAACAAGGCGAGGGGAGTGTGTGGACATAATGACAAACCGTATTGTGACCATTCCTGAAGATGCTACAATCTGGAAAAAGTAAGTTCGTTAGCAGGGAAAAGAAAATCATATCTTAAGAAAATTTCAATCAAATTTTTCAAATTTCAGCAAATTCTGAAACCATTTACCTTAGCACAGTTCATGATAAGGTTGATCAGGCAAGGTAAAAGAGCTTCAGCAAAGTGATCAAACTTCTGTCCAAGCTGTTGAGATAAGTAGGCAATGGTGATGCATGCTTCTCTTACCACCTGGGACCTTGAAGATTATTCAAAAGGACTCCAATTACAAACAATGATTAAAGAATTTCTAAGGCAGCATACATTTGGAAATTATACCTTTCAATGCCATTGAATTCAAGAATAATTGCAAACATGTATTGATTGAAAATGAGTAAAGAAACAGGTAAGATAGTACTTTCCTGTACTTTTCAAATACTGATGTTAAGCTTAAATTAAAGAACATACATAAACAACTTGAGGGGGAAGACAATATATTTGCAAAAAATTAAATTCAATGACAAAATGTTAGGAAAAACAAAAACATCATTAACAGAAAAGATTGCTATTTCAGATCAGAGAAAGTAATTGTTTTCCAAAATCTTAACAAATTGGTTCTCAAGAATGAAATATCAGTAATAATAGCCAATTAACTACTTTAGTTACACAAATAGTAAACCCCTAAGACAACCTACCGAAGATCTTTTACTGAGATTTGAAAGGCAGGTTCAAGCAGTCTTAAATGTGCATGGAACTCATCAAAATTTGCACCTCCAGCAATAACAATGGACCGGACTTTCTTCAGCTGAAAGAAAAAAATAATCATATAAACAATAACTAGAAGAAAACAAAGAAACATGAAGCAATTACAATTCACTTTTAAAATGAACTGAAGGTGGAGAGGAGATTACCTTTCCAAGTACAGTTAAATCAATTTTCCTTTTTTTTTCAGATATCAAACTTAAGAGATCCTATCACTGCAAAATGTTATCACCACTTCCATCTCTTTAAACATCTTTCAGTCCCATTAAAAAGTTAAAACAAGGAGCTCAACACATAAATTTCTAAATATCATAATAATATGTATCAAAATTGAAAATAATTATAAAAAATTTCATGGATTAAATATAGATATATGGAATATATGTAAATCTCACAGCATCAACTCTCTTATCCCAGTCTTTCGAAGGATCAGAAACAACCGTTCGAACAGAAGTCATCTGCTCCTCAAGCTCTTTTGAAGAGAAGAGCCTCACACTAGGAACATCCTCAAAAGCTCTAATAAACATCTCTTCATCTACTGAACCTGCACCAGAGGCGCCTCCACCTGTTAAACAGAATTCATGAAATAAAAAATAGTCAAAGATAAGCTAGTCAAAAATAAAACCATAGCAAATACAATAAGAATATTCACATCTGTTAACAATACCACATCTATTTAGATTAATTCTGTAGAATGAAATTTTATCTCATGGTTTTAAACATTTTTGAATGATAAATATATAGAATCTAAAGGTTGAAACCTAAGGTAAACTGCAAAAGAAGTATGCACTTTTCAAACATTTAGAGAAGCGCATCAATCTGTCAGTAAGAATCTAAAGCACAAAAAAATTTCATGCACATTGTCTTAATTTTTAGTCAATTCTGTGCTAATAAATACTGTCCCCTCTTTAATAAAATAGTAGGATCCCCTAAAATCCACAGTGGTGAGATACAGCTGATTTGGACCACTTTGCTCAAATCTGTTCTTAGAATTTCATGAGTTTGCCATACCAGCTCCTATATCTGAGACAATACCTAGTATTAAAAGCTGGGTCACGCAATATTTCATACTTATAACATCTTAAAGTTTCCCAAACAAACTTTTAGAACAGTAACAGAACATCTACTTAAGGCTGCAGTGGGTGACTGCATACTCCAAAGGGTTTAGAACTTCTCCCTAAAACTTTTTAATCCCATCACTGATAATTTTATCTTTAAACATTATTCTAGTACAAAGTAAATTTTTATTCATATCAATGATTTTTATAGTTGCCTCCCAAGAGCTGAACAAAGAAATCTACTCTATGCTTGGAAAATACATCACCTTCCTTGAGAAACGTAATCAACAGGCAAAATAATAATTGAGATAAACGGGATTATGCAACAACATTTTTAGGATTTCTCTCAATCTTCATAGTCTTACACATTGCCTCCTGGTATTATAGACCATTATTAAAAGATTTCTTTCAGATTCTGGTATACAAATAAATTCAAAGAAAAACTCCAAGGCAATTCAAATAAATATCATCCCACAATTTAGAATATCTTTTTTGAAGGAACATTTAAAGCATTGACAAGTAACTCAATGAGAAAGCATTCCTTCATGCATCAAGGAGAGAAAAAATAATAATTCCACCACCAATAACTATGGACCACTTCTAAGACAGAACATAAAAACAGGCCATTCAAGATACATTAACTAATTGAAAGCAAAACAATAAAAAATAGATGGGTTTTGACACATACACAAACTTAAAAGCTGCCCTGGCAAAATAAAATGCTAAGGTCTCCTTAACACCGTAGCTGACCCCTCTAAAACTAATCCTTTACACTAATTTCCTTTCTTAAGAAAAAATTTTTGATACTCTTAGAGCAAACAGTAAGTTTAGGGAATTTATTTTCACTGTATGACGAACATGTAAAACACCAAATTTCTTTACAAAAATCAAGAAAAACTTCTCAAACAATGTCCTTTTTTAATACCAACTTGGAAAATGGATGCAGAACTACATTTTTGGTAAACTGATTCTGGATAAAACAAAGTATAAATTGATTTATGAGAAAACTCTAAAGAGCAACTGTTGGTTAAAAGGAGCAGCTCATACCTGAAGATGCAGAAGGAGGCCTTCTTAAAGAGGCAGAACGACGTAACCTGCTGGCAGGGGTGCCTCCTGACACATTTGAGGTAGAATCCATACCACCAGCTGCTCTCATACATTCCAAAATTCAGTTGATAGGAGAAATTAGGCATGCAGGAAAAACAATGGTAGTGGTAAAGAAAGAAGAGCCATGGGAAGAGGCACAGAGGACCAATGACAAAAATTATAACCCTAAGCTTATGCATGCTGCAGTCCAACATTGATCCCAGCACATTTCTGAGTGCATGTTATTATCTTCATTCGCAAACACTTTCGCAAATTAATGCCAACTGAAGCCCAAAAATCCAAGCCTTGACTACTGAGTATGCAAAGACTATATAGTTGAAGGAATGCAAAACTGAAACACACAGTTCAGACGTATCAGACAACTTTTTAAAGGACAGGTTAGTAGATGAATTTCTCTGCCAATTAGAATTTACGAAAAGGTATTAGTGCTCCCTACTAAGCAGGTAAATTAAAATGTGTAAAGTAGAATTTTCAGTGATGGCATATCTGATGAATTTGAACTGGCTTTTTCAGAGGATCAAAGTAAAGCAACAACAGAAGAAGATAACAAAAGAAAGTCAAGGTAATCAGCTGCAGAGATTAAAAAAATTGATGAAAGAATAGGTTAATGACAATGATATCCATGCCACTAACTTGCAAATAGTGACTGACTGAAATTCGAGTTAAACAAATTAGAGAAAAATCATTACCATTGATTAGCAGCAGCTAAGGGAGAGATTATATCCTTATTAAAAAAATCTTTCAGAAAGTAAGCCTGTAAAATATCCTACATATGTCCAGGGAATAATGCAGCGCATATATATGTGTGTGTTAATCAAAAAACTTTCCAAGAGACATAATCTTTAAGAACAATTTTGGAACTGCAGCCTACATGGCCAGATTAGGCATAGCTCAGTTACAAAAGGAGACAAGAGAAAGTAAATGAAGAAGTGGATGAAGACATTTTACTCAGAATAAAGCAACAAAGTTGAATTTTTCAAGCTACTAATGACTACTACAAATATTGCTTAGAGATTTAAAGACCCATTAAGTCTGTAAAGAGCATACACCACATTAAACCAGCTAAAATATCATGCTCATCAATTGAAAAGCAATATCATCTTATTAAGTTAGACGAGAGCTAACATATTTTGTTTTTAACAGATCTTCTAGTAGTTATTTTGCAATCACTCTAACAGAACAAGACAAGTCAAAGATTACTTTAATGCTTACTTCCATTAGAACTCAAGTTAAAATACAGTAGTTCATCACCAGTTGTAAGACTGAAGGGCCTTAAAAGAGGACAGACATTTAAAGATCAACCACAGGCATTAAATATTCCATTACCTGGATTAAGTATTCCATTACAAAATAATATAAAACTTGTTTCATTTCTGTAAAATATTCTAACAATAAAAATTTCTGACAAATATTCATCAACAAAACTCTAAATAAATAAAACTGAAGAATAAGTGCAACTACTTGAAACATTTAATGATATTAATGAAAGAAATTCATAATGAAATCTGGAATTTAAACTAAGAGGTTTAGTCCAAAACAGCAAACATGATAGAAACAGTTTATCTTTATATGCAAAACAGTGTTTCTAGCATTTTAATCCTCTTATAAATGTGATGATTTGCACATATCTGAGTTTTTTTCCAAAATCGAGTAAAAGAAGCCATCATAGAGAAATGATAGAGAAAACAATGCAATTGGTGATGAACTACCACACTTAGTGTAAAGGTAATTCTGCTTAAATCTGTAAGTTTTATGTTAATGCATTCATTTACTAAGGGCCTAATGGTTAGATATTGTAACTATAGAATACAGTTATGAAAGGAATTTCCTCAGAATCGATTATTAATATTTTTCCAAATACTTTACCAGAAGTGACTGGTGTTGCAGTTCCTGATCTTGATGCACCAATCGTAGATTTGCCTTTCTTTGCTGAGGTCACATTCGATGCTTTCTTTGGCTAGTTAAGAAAAGATTTAAAATAATTCTCTTAAATTCAGAGCCAACAGCATAAACGTATCCTACTTCCTGATAATGAGTAATTATTGATTTTCACTCTTGAAAATTCATGCAGTAAGAACAGAACTAATTTTTATATACTTTATAATTGTAGTAGATGATAAGGTGCATTGACTGATAATTTCATTTTGCATTTTTACAATTACTGCATTTTTAATACAAAACAATAGAAATAATAAGGAATACTATTTTCCATAATTTAATAAAGATGCAGAATGGGATGAGAAGATAAAGAAAGATATAAATAAATTATTGGAAGGAATACAGACATTGGCATAAGATATTTATTTTAGGCAATAATGATGATGTAACACATATATAAAGAGAAACTCTTCAAACTGGTAATCTGGATCAAAAGGGGAGGTTAAAGCTATGAATACAAAGTATGGATACAGCTTAATACAACTTTAAACACAACATTAGGGTTCAACAAATTAAAGATATTGCCTGAAGGCATCCTTAAACCCTTACCAAAGAAAACAACTAACTCTTGAACAAGATTCAGTTCTTTTGAATATGCATAACAACCATTGTCTATAAATAATAATGATAAGTTAGAGGAGTATACACCGGGAAAGCATGAGATCTTTTCTTAATGATATGTTAGTTACAAGAACATGAACATTTATTGATAGTGTGATCTGAGAAGTGAAATTATTCACTAACTTAAAGTCAGTATACAGGATTTGTAGAGTACCTATACCTTTCGTATCAACCAAATTTTGTACTAACTAAACTTGTTGCCAGCCCAAGCCTTGCCTCTCTGATAGGAGTATTTACTTTGTCTTATATTGAAAGCATCATGAGATTACATTAATTGAGTACCACATATATTTAGATCAATTCAGTGAAGTTTCATAATTTAAACTCAGCTGTTTATAAAAAGTTTGAAAAATGTATAAACCAACTTTAAACTCATTTAACATGCAAAATAATAATTGTTATTTTGACTAAAATCTCGCTATAAATGCTGTTTTGTGTATCTAAAGAATTTTCTGGGAATGTTCTACCTGAAGACCAAATGTTTTCATACATACCATTTTCCCATGCTAACAGTTTTCTGTTAAATGAATTAATATATGCTGATAGTTAAATAAAATGGAACAAAAGCTACACTTCTGGTTAGCCAATATTTCATGTAACCTGTTTCTGTTATCCTTATAATTATGGAGTGTCTGCACAATGTCTTGTTATACAATCCTTAATTAAAGACTATATGCACAAACAATAAGTGCTTTAGATATGTATGAGGATGTGATTAGTAATTCATGTACATACATATAGGTGTATGTATTTTAAATACAGAATTACAGAATTTCAACTTTCACCCCCTTCATCAACGTGGGAAAAAAACCTAAATTAGACTCCTTGGAATTCCTCCACAACAAATATTTCTTTAACCACCTTATCAATGAATACCTCTAAGCTCAAAATTCATTTCATTACCTCCCCCTTCTGTAAAATAACTTTTTTTCACATGGTCTGTTTCTTTCCTTTCCCCCTCCTATGTATCAATACTCTCTTCCATACATGTGGTAACTTCCCCTCTGAACCTCCACAACACCCCTCTTTTTTCCTTCTGCCTTTCAAAAAGCTGCTAAAAATAAAAGCTGCCATGCATCCAATGATGGCAGAGCACACTGAAATTAGGCATGAGCTTTCTCTATCTGTGGATTTGTACAAATATTTTGATTTATAATGTCACCCTTAGTGCAATAGATTACTTTTTAAACGATAAAATAAAAATCACTAAGTAAAAATTTCACTTTATCCTTTTTACTCAACACATGACCATTCTATTAACCGTGAACTATTCAGTTCATCACCACATACAGAATGTGAAGGCTTCATCTATAGATTGTATTTTTTTAAACCTACACATTTTGAGGAGGAATTTCACAGGTTTACAAAAAATAAGTGAAATCCAAGCAGATATTTAAATCATCAATACTTGTACATTTATAAAGAAAAATGTGTTGATTGAAGCCAATTCTGTGTGTTGTAATTTTAATGGAAAGAGTTAACACTCTTATGCTTTCACCAACTTATGCAAGCCACGTTGCAGCAAGGAAAAAAGTAAACAAGTAAGAGAACTTACTCATTTAGTTTTTTTACTGAAAGAACAGAAAGAGCTCTAGGTATGCTTAACAATCAGTTTACATGTGCAGCTGAAGAAATTGCTCTTTACCCACATTAAAGAATTAATTAATATAGAATAAATTAAGTGGCTACTTCTTGAGTATTGTTTAAGAAACATCATGCAAGCCTTTAAAGCCTTTGTGATTACCAATCAAGATTTTTCTAAAATAGAAACAAATATTTTTTATAAATTTACTTAAACTTTGCAAGGCTAACAATATGGTATAGCATTGACAATTAGAACTATTATACTTACTATAACCCTGTCCACCTCATCTTCATTGGCTTGGCTATCACCTGCAAGAAAAGAAAATATTGATATAGTTAAAGATTATTTTCATACCACTTTACTGTCATTAAGAATATTTTTCATTAAAATGATTAAGAATGCACTTCATAAACTCAACTTTAAAAATGAGAGGTTCCAAGTTAAAATAGAATCATTATTGTTATACTTAAGAAAAGCTTTAAAATGTTTCTTCGAAATACAATAATTCCAAAACTGCTTAATACAAAAAACATTATTCCAAAAAAGGAGAAAATGTTGATGTTGACCAATGTCTAACAATCATACTGGAAAAACAGGCCACATTTCATATTTCCATGCAATTATTAATTTGGAAGAGATAGCAACACAAATCGAAGGATTGCAAAGGTATTTCTTTGAAATAAACCCTGGAAAACAAAAACGCCAATTAGAATGTAGATATAAGCTTAGCTTGAGATTAGCTTGTTCTCAGTTTCATCAAATATAGGGCAGTATTTTATTTAACGTTCTTTAACAGGAATTTCTCATTTGAAAATTGAAAATAACTGCATTGAGAATATGAATTATTCATCAAATTTCAAAAGGCAAAATAAAATATTACCATGGTTTGAAAAACGCAAAATACCTCTAGTTATTTACTCCGTTAAAAGACTGTCTTCCTCTCATATTAAACTAACTCCCACCAAAATTCTGAGCGCCATCCACAGGCACAGAATTTGAAGAAGTCTGCTTATTAAGGACGCAGCATCATAGAAAAATGCAATGATTCACCTACTGAAAATTCAGTAAAATAGTTCGCGTGCTTCTAACGCGCTGCGAAAATTCGTTCAAAAATGAAAGCCGAGAGGGAAAAAGTTCCTTCGCAAAGTGAAAAACGTACATTCAACATGCGGCATTTATCTCCGTCGAATAAGCATTTTTTAAAAAGAAAATAAATCGCAAAACTTCCAAACATGCGGGAGCACAAGGCCGAGTCTAGGCGCTGCGAGTAAACGGAGCCCAGTCGCATTCTTCGGATAAAGCGCGGGCTGTTAATTTTCCGTTTCGTTCACAAGGCGGTGAGGATTTCCTTTATCTCGAATGAGGCCTCTTTGACACAGCACACGTGCCCTATAAACAAAACTCGTGCAGAATGCATGAAACGAAAAAAAAAACTTCCGACGAAGAATCCCAGTATCACAATTTTAATGCAATACCACGAGCATTCAGCCTCGCTGCGGCGTTAAGTACTCTGTACAATTTTAAGGATAAGTAAGTAGCGGAGTATTGAAAAATATTTAGAAGTTATTTGTCTGAAAACATTTTTAAAATTTATCTGAGGATGCGAGAATCCGACTCAACTGTGACTGACAAAAACAACATACCTGTAAAAAAAACTAGCAAAAGCCAATCCATTTAGGATAAGCTATGAGAGACGGATTCGGAAAAATTGAAATATAGATACGTTCAATTTTTTAAATCTCCTATTACAATGATTGCACCATTTTCGATCTTTGCTGTGTAATATAGCGACAAAAACTTAATTATTTTACACAAATGAATAATACTATCCCATTGCTGTGATCACAACTATACGCAAACACTCCTAATCTAGAAGCAGCTGTTTGTAGATTAAATGGAAGATGGGACTTCAAAATCTCAATTATCGCCTATTAAAGTCCTCTGAATGTATTTTTTTTACTTGGGGCCTCAATGCACCCCGCACAGCTAACATTTCGATCCTTTGAACTTGTTTGAATTTGAACACATCCCTTCATTTTGTTCGGTGCTAAAACTAACTTTATTGTTCATTCGGTACATATTTTTTTAAGTCACTAATTATATCGTCAGTTGAAATACAAACGAGGTCCGATAAATTTGCATGTAAATCCTAACAACTACCAAACTGAATACTTCAGAATTTCCCAGTTAATCTTCGGAGGAACTGAGGCAGCGAAGGTTGTCGAAGTATAACGACACCTCCAATACAGATTAAAGGGGGGGGGCTGTCCAGTATCGAATTTTAAGCACAAGGAAGCTTAAAGTGAGTAGCCACGAACATCGTTATCAGTTACTATAATCCGCCCACTAAAAATCTACATAAACATTTTATTGAACCGATTTAATTCCTAATCCATGAACCTGAAATATGGTCGTAATTATCAATTGGAATAATTATCATCCTCGTATAAATGTCATTTCAATACAATCAAAGTTACTCCCTTAATCGATTACTGTTTAATCAAACACGAATTATCCTAGTAAATGTCACAAATGAATGAAGACGACGATTCGGAACGCGATCTAACGATTTCAATTTTCCTCTGCACCGATATTAATTTTTCCGTCGCAGCTTAGCTGGAGTGTAAAATAATCCATTCTTTCTTTTTTCGACCGAAGTGACACCATGACATCCCTTCCGCAGTCCTAGAGCTCTTTCATTCTGCAGTCGTGCAAGTAGTCTCGGATGAAAAGAATGGCCTTCTTCCACGCCCTTCCCTCATCGTCTGGTTACTCCTCCTGTACCTTTTTTCAGTCTCCATAGATATTAAAGAGCATAATGAATGGAGGAACTTCCTGGCGGGTGGCGCCCGAGGGCTCCATCGACTGGTGGTTAGGAGTGTTGGCACAGTCCTGATAATGATCCGCTCCTTGACACGCGAGCCACAATCCCGCACCCTTCTACACCCTACTCTAGGATCTCAAAGCAAAGTACCACTTCAGCAGTACGGGTGCCGCCGTCACCTTCCGGGTTCAAGCGACGCCTCCGGCAAAAACCATGCGCCAACGCCCATCGCAACCAAAAGCATTTGGCGCTTCAAAACGATAAAAAAATATTTCGCGCAAGCAACACGCCTCTGAAGGAAGGAGAGCAATGAACAGACATGTTTGCTTCGTTATTACCTCACGAAGGAGGCCTAAGGAACATGCCTTTCGTCCCGAGATGGAAATCGCTACGAGGAAAAAGAGCAGGGCCTCGGAAACGTCCTGATCCGCTCTCTTGAATATCCGGGAGGGGATCCGGCGTGAGAGGCGTCAATTAAATAACCGTGAGAGAATTCCCGTGGAGAAGGTCGTACTCGAACGGAATTACCTTGTTGGGTCTCAAGAAAACTGTAACTGTGCAGAGCCAAATTCATTTTGATTGTAAGTTTTCCCCTCTTAATTACAATGACACTGTTTGGACTTTCTTGAAAGGGAGGAAACTTCTAGACCTGAAATCAGATGAAATCAAAATTGCTCGAGGATTCAACGAAAAATCCGCTTCGAATAATTTGACGCAGTACTTCCCACCTTTATTGTTTCACTGCAGACACACGTCTCAAATAAAAACTCGCGGCAAAATGGTAAATGTATGTCTTTTCGCATAAGCAAATTAACATATTAATAATTATTGATGCATTAAAAATCAACATCTACAACAATTAGTAAAGAAAATTTTTTTTAAGTCCTAAAACTTTATAGAACCACTTTGTGGGCGGTATCGTGAGAGAGTAGCTTACCAAGACAACCAACAAAACAAGAGTTCGCGCCGAAATTATTAAATTACTCCCTGAAAATGAATGTCTTAAGGGCAAAAACAACAGCCAACAAAAATTCTTAGTGGTTCCTGAAAGTAGAAGCAAAGGGACCGCGAAATTCCGAACAAGATGGATAATTTGTCATTGAGGTAACGGATGAAGTCTCAGTTGTTCGAATGGAGATTGAGTGGGAACGCACACGTCCCAAAGGACTAACCAAACACGGCCGATCAAACGCACGCGAAGTTAAGGAACGTGCCAAATGTCCGGGAAGAAGTTTACCTTCTTTGATTCTGAATGGTTAAATGAGGACCATATTTTCCATAGCCCGAATAACTTGGTAGAGTGTTAACTGATGCTGAACGGCGAGCTCACATCACATCACTAACTTATCCGAAAAAATACAGATGTTCCCAATTTTAGAACGAACGGCCTTCCAGCCGGATATTAAATAGGACCATCGATATTATACAGTTATGCAATTGGAACAAATTCACATTCGAAACCGTACTATTGGCAAACCCCTGTAAAAAAAAGAATCAAATTTATTTGCAGAAAATGTTTCCACCAGCGCTAATCATTTCATCTGACAGAAAGGTTTGCTATTCCAAATTCCTATTTACCTTGACACGGAAATGATATGCGTGAACTAACTAAATGCATGAAGACATACATCAAACAATCATTTTCACTAATTCTAAAACAGAGGGTCATGACATTGAAATATTTATAAGCGGAACACCTTAAAATGTTTAAAACCATTCCGTTACTACCAAGCCCTTATTTATCAACTTCCAACGTAAAACTCTTCTTCCAATTAAAACCGAGGCAGATAAAACATCTTTAATACAAGCAGGAAGCCAAGTCCTGACTGCTAAAATTAACAGGTGATATCAACGCTGAGAAATTCTCACCGATGTAGAATAAAAAGCTCGAAAACCACAAAAAAAAAAAAACAAATTAATCTACGTATCCACTCATCATCTCCCAGATATATCAGTAATTATGCTACAACTGAACATACATCACCGGGAACGCGCAGTTGCTTTCATTTTAACGGTTTTGTCGCAAAGACCTTCCCAGGCATCTCTTTCATACTTTTTTACAGCCATACGTCACTGGGTCGAGGTGCACGAGATTCTCTCACGCGAAACATTTCAAGGAATCACGAAGCTCGTCGCATTCATCGGGTAATCCGCCTCCTGCGGAATGCCACTGCTGACTTCGCCACACCAATACAGCGGACAATGTAACGGAGTGGTATTTTAACAATCGCCCTTCCTCTAAACGAGAAAAAATGACTTTCTACCTCGTTTACATTTGGCACAAAGAGATCGGTAAATGGAATCGGGAGGAGGCCCTGCGGAACAGTATGCAAGGCGGTGGTCAACGTTCCTTGGCGTGGACTTGTTCCTGGTGCGGAGCCAAAGCCATGTGCGGATCATCCCGTTTACGACCACAGGGATGGAAAAAGGCCGCAGGTGTTATCGGCAAGGAGTTATAAGCGGTGAATAAATAAAAACAGAAAAACGGCGACTTGAAGTCTGCAAGAGGGACCATCTCTAACCCCTTAGGAGCCACAAAAAGAGTTAAAAAGGGTCACCAAATAAATTCAAGCCGAATCATTTCCAAAAAGCAACCGCAAAACTAAGCTTTTTCAAAGTTTCGTAAACCCACTTCACTTTAAAAATTAAAAAGTGTACAACGTACGTTCTATGACCCATCGTACTAGAAAATAACTATAAAAATCAAGGAAATGAATAAGGAAGGTATTCCACGAAAAGTCGCACGGCTACGAATGTACTTCCCGAGGAGAAACAGACATGAAAAACTCAGACTGTATCTCAAAATTGACATGGAAAAATGTTCTGGCAAGAAAGCTTAATGGTAAGAGCATTCGCTAGGAAAGCGGAAGACCCGGGTTCGAGTCTCGGCCCTCTCAGACTTATTTTATGTCCGTTTCTCCTCGGGAAACGATAAAAGATTACATAACATGATTTATAGTTTCACTTTTTCATAAAAATGTCCCTATTATGCCTTTATTTGAATATTACCCAGTTTCAACTTCACTTCAAGACCGGAAAAAACTTACCGATTCACACTGAGAACATTCATACTTTAAAACATTAATGTTTAGCGTTAAACAATGTTCCATGATAATAGACTTTAAAGTCACATGGGAGATAAAAGAACATTATAATAATAGAGAATTAATTTGAAGGAAGAGTATAATACCACCAGCCGAATTTTCATGCATCTTCAAAAAATTTTAGAGCTCCTATACTAAATAGTACTTTATATAATACTATAAAAATTTTAGAGCTCCTATACCAATCTGTACTAAATTTACAAAACCAAAGATTAATTCATCCATTGGCGCTTTCTAGCGTTGATTTAAATCATGCCAATTCCTGCCTTCTATTTCCAGTAAAACATAATGCGAATATTGGAGTTAAATTTCTTTCCGCGTTTTTTCATTTACCCAGTATTTAGCGTATTAAGTCCACGCATTATTTTACTGCAGCATAAGTTCCTTTCGGCGATTTTACGGAACTGGATACATTTGTTTTCTTAAAAAATTTCGAATCACTATCGAGTAATGCGGAACGTTTTCCACTAATAATTTCTTACGAATCGTTAGTAGAGGTTAAGTTTGAGAGTTTATTACGTTTCATAAAAATAAGGATATTTGTCCACAAAGTAAATCCTTGAAAATAATTAACAATCACTCATTAATCCTCGACAATCTCTCAGCTTGATGCTCATCTCAAAAATCGGGAACTTAACGATTCCAATGTTGTAAAATTTCAAAAATAATGCGATTAGAAAGTACCGCAATAATGAGAGAGGCATTGCAAACATTCTCCCTAAGTATCAAAGAAAAAGTATGCAAGCAGCGACGTCGATGAATCAGAAAAGGGCAGATGGCCAGAAAGAGCAATAAAACCGCTACATTTTTCGGTGACAACACTAAAGGTGGATTCCGGGGTGTCGAGGAAAAACCAGGTACGTCCAGACACTGCCGTGCCCCGGGGAAATACGCCTCGTAATTGTCTCCCCTTGCGACGTCGCCAACGGAGGAGAGAATGGTAATCTGCGACGAACTTCACGCCCTTGCTGATAAATCATTCAGTAGATCACATTAGCTCACCGCAAACTATGACTGTTAACAACACATTATGACGAAACTAACCCAAGAATGTTAAAGAAGAGTCAACACCCATAGCGTCTCAGCTCATCGACTTCCTTTAAAATGGTTATGGCTGAATTCACATACTGCAGCCGTTCCTGAATTACGCAACGATGCCAACTTTTTACTGCGGTGCTTCATTGAACAGCCGGCCGAGGAAAAATTAGCGGGAATTCTCGCGAGGACACTATTAAATATTCTACATATTCCATCGTTTCTGACCTACTCCAGCAAATTCAAGACATGGGAAATGGAAGATTCAAGAAAAAAAGCAAAAATATGATAAGGAAAGTTCAAGGTCCGCGCAAATAACCGTAAGCACGAATGCGAGTTCCAACAAAACGAGGGCAACATTCCACCATAAAATGAGAATCACGACACGAAATACGAAGGTACGGAAACTCACCGCCTTATAGATAAGGGAAAGATAAGAGTACGGCAGTATATGGACATATTTGCATGCACGATGTCGCAGGTACAACTGATGGAGACAACCAAAGCGCTATTTAAGCAAGCACGAGAAATTGACTTCGTAGTGGTAGCGTTAAGGCTTAGTTGAATAAAAGTAGCGTTAAGTTGCTTAGCAGAATTAAAACTAATCTTCTTTCAGCCGTTCTTTTAGGGGTCTACTAAATACACTGATTCGAAATCTAATATAAAATTCATGGAAATTTATATCCAAGAAAACTCAAGCTGGAAATACTTCAGGTTTTGATGAAGATTTTTAAACATAGTAAACATGTTACGATCAAATTAATTACTTATAAAGAACATTCTCGATTACTCATTATTAGTTAGCCTACCAGTCTTTGTCTTTCACATTTGATACGCGAAAGTTAAATCGACCTGTAGTTGAAAGAACTTGACTGTAGTAATAAAAAACATCCGAGTGAGACACCGAGCTTAACATTTCTTGGCGAGAAAACACGTTGTGATGGAAACGACAAATTCAAGGAAACTGAGAAAGGCTAAGAACGATTTCATTTCAATGGCATTTCGAGAGTTGACGAAAAAACTATTATAGGCAAGATTTAAGAAAGTACGACAAAATTGTCACCCCCACAAAGGCAGGTACACTTACAACAATAAACGGAAGTGCCTGTCCTAACAATAACATCAACGATATCAAATCCAGTGATCTCAAGTTCTTTCAACGTGAAATCAAGATCTTATTACAAATGTTGCCCTCCTCTATCTTTAGATCAAGGAAAATTAGCCACCTCAAAACAAGCGATTGATAAAATCGAGTTTCAGTTCGAGGAAATTGGATATCAGACCAGGAAATCAGACGGATAATCCCCCTCCAGCCTGACTCACCATCTCAATGCTCGTTTCCTAACATTTCCTTTTCCAAGCCAAAACCCCATAAGCTAGGATACTCGACTACGAACGAAAACGGTCCAAAGCAAAGAAAATTTCGCACGAATGTGCCTAACCCCGAGGCGGCCCTTAAGCTTCCGCTAACGCCCTTCAACGTAGGCCGAAACAGGCGCATTGGCAATTCTAGAGTAATTGGCAAGGCAGATAGGGGGTCACGCATCCCCTTGGCCGGATGTCGGGAGGCAGGCGCGAGTCGGGCGAAAGAAATAGGGAATTGCATTTGCATGTTTCATGCGAAAGAGAGAAGAGGACGAGTGGAAAGCATGAGTGGCGTGAGGTTTCTTTTGGCTCGAAAGAGGGAGAACGCGATAAAAGAAAAACGCAGAGGAAAGAAGAAAATGAAAGAAGTGCAAACATATCCCCTCTTCTTCCAACTGCCGACGGCAGACACATAGGGAGACTTAGGAAAGGGTCACGTCAACAAATGAGAGGGCGGAAAATCAAAAGGGGAGAGCATACGGAGGCTGCCCCCATGGCATGTGCAGCGGGTCCAACACGGATTGGGGGAGGCGAAGATGGGGAGAAAGTAGTTGCGAAGGAGATGCAGGGGAAGAAGGGTGCTCGGGAGATGACATCCGCCGTGGAAACGAAAATAAAAGGTCTTTTTCATCGGCGAACATCCCATAGACCCAGTGTTCGCAGAATGATCGAAATCTAACTCCATTACGGGGCGCTTCGGCCATTCTCAACATCCGCGCTTTATCTGTCCGCTTTATATGCCACGACTTTTCAACCTTTTTCAACTAAATAAGATTTTAAAATGCAACCCTACTTCTAGCACGTTACGAGCTATTTCTACTATTTAAAAACTATCATAATGATATTAATATAAAGAGATAAATAGAAGGTAATAAGGAGATTCTTGGAGCCAATGAGTACTAAACTGACAAATAACCAAATTACATTAATAAAATCGATTCAAATCGCCAAGCTATAGACACACTGAGTTAAATTATGCTGCACCAAGAAATGGCTTGAAGTACTAAGTTTAAGAGAATTTGTTAACGCCCAGTATTATAATGTATACGTGAAATGGACTTTAACTAATGTGCGCTTTAGTGATTTTCAGAGTTTACGTGGAGATTATAGTTATTCTCCTATATCTGTGATGGATTTGTATGGATATTAAGCATAATCTTCTCTTAAACTTTATCAAAACCGCCGAAACTTCAGGCCTTAAAGAGTACATTATGAAGTCTATTTTAAGTATGAATTATAAAAGTAGGCCTTAGACACGTAAAATGGTCATCAATTATCTGGAAGTCTTAAGGAGGAAGATTAAGCTAAGAAATTACTAGCTTCTTACCAATAAGTCATTTACTCTTAAGTGACCAAAACACCTTAGGACCTCTCTTTTCACAACAAATCTAAAACGTCTTCACAGATGCTGGTGGATTCATCTTTATGTTCAATTAGATACTAAACAAGCTCTGAATTTAACTCATCATTCACCAATAGCATATTACTACTAAGACTACACTTTCTGGAGAAAGCATACACGTTAATAAGTCTAGCGCATATCCTGAGCAAAAGAAAGGTATTTGATTTAAGAAACCTGACATCTACGCCAAGTCTATTAAGGGCTGGGCATTAAATATAATTACAAACAGGTTTCATGAAGTCGAGGTCTCTATAGTCGACAGGACATGAATAATTGTTACAGATAAATATCACAGTAGCTTATGACTTAAGAAACATTTTCTAAGAGGAAAAATTCTACTTTAATCGCTTACCTTTAAATCAGAAAACGTTCGGTAAGTTAAATGAATAGGAATGCAATCTTTCTTCGGAAAATCAAAAAATAAATAAGAAAATCGAAAGCAGAATTTAAAATACTCAGTAGAAGCGATTAAAAGACATGGGAAATGGAAGATTCAAGAAAAACAGCAAAAATATGATAAGGAAAGTTCAAGGTCCGCGCAAATAACCGTAAGCACGAATGCGAGTTCCAACAAAACGAGGGCAACATTCCACCATAAAATGAGAATCACGACACGAAATACGAAGGTACGGAAACTCACCGCCTTATAGATAAGGGAAAGATAAGAGTACGGCAGTATATGGACATATTTGCATGCACGATGTCGCAGGTACAACTGATGGAGACAACCAAAGCGCTATTTAAGCAAGCACGAGAAATTGGCTTCGTAGTGGTAGCGTTAAGGCTTAGTTGAATAAAAGTAGCGTTAAGTTGCTTAGCAGAATTAAAACTAATCTTCTTTCAGCCGTTCTTTTAGGGGTCTACTAAATACACTGATTCGAAATCTAATATAAAATTCATGGAAATTTATATCCAAGAAAACTCAAGCTGGAAATACTTCAGGTTTTGATGAAGATTTTTAAACATAGTAAACATGTTACGATCAAATTAATTACTTATAAAGAACATTCTCGATTACTCATTATTAGTTAGCCTACCAGTCTTTGTCTTTCACATTTGATACGCGAAAGTTAAATCGACCTGTAGTTGAAAGAACTTGACTGTAGTAATAAAAAACATCCGAGTGAGACACCGAGCTTAACATTTCTTGGCGAGAAAACACGTTGTGATGGAAACGACAAATTNTTTACAACCTGATACTAATTAACACATTTAACTCTCATGCTATATTAACTTTTTCAAATTTTTAATCTACTTCGTTCAGACTATATTACAATGTATGTTATTAATTTTGATAATTATGTAGCTCTTCTTGCAGTCTTTACAACCTGATACTAATTAACACATTTAACTCTCATGCTATATTAACTTCTTAACATGTTAAACTAACGTTAAAATAATTCAATTTCTTATATTCTCGTCTACGAGTTAACCGCGAGGTCGTTCAAGTAAAAAAATAGTAGCTTGACGACACAAAAAGATCTGGCAGCCCTTGTTGGGTCCTAGCTTTCACCCGGTTAACATAAACACGAACCAACCTCTATTAATCATAGGGAACAAAAGGAAAACAAAAGTGAGGACCCAGACATAAACAAAATAGGACGGAACATCTTCGGGTTGAAATTCCGGGAAAATCTTTTCCATTTTCCGCCTCGATAAGGTAAATACATCCACAGTAATGATTTTTACATCAAAAGAAATCAGCAAACCAAAAAACGGCGGAGAAAGTGGAAAAATGAAAAGTTAAGATGACGCTGGAATGATTGAGAGAAGGGGAATCCACTCCGCTTTGTTGCGGATCGAAAGTAAGGTACGAGTTGCAAGCGACGCGTGAAGTGACACGGCGTAGATAAGACGATGGGGGAATGAGAGCAGACGGAAAAAGCGATGGAAAGACAAACGAATAAAACGGCCATGAGTGATGGGGAGAGAGTGGAGAAGACAGGCAGCGACAGGGAGAAATGGGACGATACGACACGGAAGAAAGAAAAGTCTCTCGAAGGGCGCCAACTGGAATGAAAAGAGCGGAGGTAACGAGGGGAGGTCAACCTCCAGGGGATGAAGTGCACGGATGCCACCGTGAAAGGTGACAAGAAAGGGAAGGGGAAGTCATGTCTACATGAGGGAAAAATGCAGAGAGGGAGGGGAAAAGGTGCATTTCGAAACCGGAGAGCTCGAGCGCACACCCGAGCTAGGAAATATGACTGATGTAAATTTGAATTCCGCGTGCCTTGTTTTGAGGAGAAGCTGCAGCCTATGGTAGCGAAACATGGCCTCCTCATACGCCGTTTCAGGAAAGCTCAATTATATAAAAGCAGGAAAACCTGAAAATGGGACGCAATAGGCGATAAAAATATGAGACGTTGATGAGAAGTCGGAGATTTCCATAACATTTCATGACGACTGGGAAAAGGTCGACAGAAACCCTTTAATTAACGGCAACGAAAGATACTTTCAGAAGTTGAGGAAGCGAACACTTCTACCGAATGAACCTAGCCTTTTCCCACATCGGCGATACCCCAGAGAATTTCTCCAATCCTTCGAATGATAAATGAAATAGCTCTCGAGAAAATCAAGCGGTCGATAAGCTTCGCGAGGCGACCCACGAACGCCAATCAACTCGAAGTTTAATTTATTCAAAATGGTATTGCTGACACGAAAATACTTCCAAAATGATCCTGATCACGCGCTTTCTCGAGAAAATAGCTGATGGGTTGGGGAAACGTTACGATAAATCGATCCCGAACCCACCGCGATACGAAGTCTTTTTACGAGGATACTTCTCGTTGACCAGTTGGAGCATCAATGTTTAATCTACTCTCACGGTGACTACCAAAATACGGCCGGCGAAGGAAGCAAACAGAAAACAAACGGATCAATGAAATCGTCGGGTTCCCGACAGGTAGGCTTTCTCGTCTCACAGTTTCACGAGACAGCGAATCTCCTCGAGGACGGACCTAGCAGACCTAGAAGGCAGTAATCTCATTTTCAAATCGCCAAAACGCGGAATAACGACATATCCGACTCGCAAACGCTGGCCTGACGCAAATTTGCGAAGCCGTATATGCACACGTTCCTTGCGTCACCACCAGACCGCCAACCGATCAAATACTAATGGGCCAAAAACGGGGAAAAGCACTACCAGATAAGGCTCTTTAATGTCTTTCCCAGACGAACGGCCGTAATCTCTCCCTTCAAATAAGCAGTCGTGGTTGGAAAGGAACCCAAATGTACACCCACCCTACTTTTATAGGCAAATCCCACCCGACATCGGTCACGCCAACGGCGCCGCCAAGACTTCCGGCTTGGCCGAGCGGACATTCGTCCCCGAAACTATTACAGCGGAGCGGCTTTGATCCAACGATCATAACCCAAATAAATAATGTCTGCAAGAGAGAGAGAGAGCAGACATTTTTCTTATCCAACGACTGGAGATCTGTATCGTAAAAGATGGAATGAATCGGAGTAGCGACGTCGAATCAAAATAAGGAGAGAATATTAGGCATAAACTTAAATCAAGGAGCGAGCTGACAGTAGCCGCAATCCATGAAATGCGAGGAGCCCTAAGATGAAGGGGCATCTATTACCCAAGAGCTTTTACGAATTCTAACAGGAGGCCGATTTGAACAACCACATTATCTACATAGAACCCTGGACAGGGGATGAGGATTACTGTGCAAGATGAGGAGTGAGCTAGTTTTCCGCATTCAGTAGTACTGTATACTTTTCAACTCGCGTTACATTATATAATAATAAAATCGTCTAATGGGCGAAGGCGAAGATATTAACTTTTTCCATCCCTCACATGGTTGTCTTCAAATAGTTTTAATTCTGAACTTAACTAGCAACGTCAAAGTTTAATGAGTTACAAAGTAACTCAGTTTAATGAGTGACTAAGTTAATAAGCGAGTGGAGCCGCAAAAAAAATACAGGCTGGTAAACACTGCCATGGAGGACCTCCTAGTTGGGCGACGTTGAGGAATCTCCAGGTTTCGCGGCGCGTCACCCCTGAGGCAGAATGAAATGTTTGAATAAATACGGAAAAACTCAAAGATTAGAAGTAAAGGTGAGCATCTGTATACAGTTGATACTCTCAAGCTCTAATCCTCAACTTATGAAAGAGTGCTATTATAAGAGATGGAAACTCTCAGTACATCCTCATTTCTATTCTATGATATTAGTTTCGTGAACGTGTTGTGATCCACAAGCAGTTTACAACCAAAAATATGTTTTACGTAAAGACAGCCATATCTCACTGATTTAGTCGTATTATCAAATGTTAACTCCTAGCGGATGCCAACAAGTTAACGAAGCTAACCGTACATCCAGAAACTGTTGTGGATCTAGGAAGAAAACTTTTCCATTTTCCCCCCATGAATATATCTGGTATTGTTAACTGCGTGGATTGCTTGCTGTTCACAATATCATCGTTCGTAATAAATAAATTGGAAGCAAAGAAAACATCATTGGACATTCCATTTCTGAATTCGTTATTGACAGGAGAATAATTATTTCGTAAGCTTGAGTTGACGCTTGTTTCGAAACAAGACGGAGGAAAGCAGGAGTCATAAAAATCGAAGAATCTCGCAAAATTGGGACGCGTGGCTACCTTATTATTTACAAACCTTGGAGGAATGGAGAACGTTATGGGCGCACGATAATGTTAGGATAGAAGGTTTCGGAACAAGAAGGCAGTATGGAGGGGGAGGGTTAAGCGATAGCGTTTTGTACGGGAAAGTGGAAGCGGAGATTAAGACGAAGGGTGGCGGTTCTAAAAGGTAGTGGTGAAAACCTCCGCGTTAGTTACGGACGGAAGCAAAAGTCGATCCAGGCTGCTTGCACTATCGATCGCACGGTTGCGTTGCGTTCGAAGGCGGCAAAGTAGTGATACGTGAAAGAGGAAGCTCACTATGGGTACGGGAGAAAGTGGCCATCTCTTGTAGGGATAGATGGATGACGAGGCGACGATACATCCTCTATCCAATCAAGATCAAAGCAAATATAAACAATGACGATGGAGAGATCGCACAGTTGCGACGAACAGGCACACACAGGCATCGACGTAAAAGAAGAGAGCGACGACCTCACGATTCATCGAGTATCACGCTTCTAATTGCAAGAAGGATGGAGAACGCATTCATTTCGAAAACATTTCCATCGACTCAGCAAAGAGTAATACGCTAACTCTGTCATGACTTCCCTTTTGTACATACAGCGTTGGCACTGATAACGCACTGCACGGTATTCAATGGTAGAAAAAAATCAGCAGATGAGCGAAATCACTAAGCTTAATTCAAGAAATTTCTATACTCGTTGGTCCCTACAATTTTTTTTCAAGCACGGGAAAGTCGACGCAAGTCAAACTAAGGTAAAATTATCTTTGAGATAAAGAACAACTCTCCTTTGATTATCAATTGACGTAACCGGTAATTATCCCATGGATAATATTCGCAATGATTATCATAAAGAAAGCGAAACTGCCAACACCTTAACATGTACACTGCGGATCACTTCACCGTTGGAGTGGCAAATGCATTGGAAATGGGGTATGCGCAGTGAACGTGTTAAATAGTTTGATATACGTGCGATAGCTACAATGATAACAATCTTCCCTCAGCAGCCACACCTCACCGATCCGCGCTCCTAAATTAACTCAGTCAATTCGCGAGGAATCCTCGATTGTCGCAGAAAACGGGAAAAGGGAAAAAAACACAGCAAAAGATATGTAAAAATCGACTTTTCGTTCTGCGGATGAGTTCAAGAACCATTCCATTGAAACGCTAAAATACAGCGAATTGCTTCCAGTTTAATTTCGTCATCACTCGCGATAAAATATCGGAAAAGAAAGACAAAGTGCTTTAATTTCGCTTAACACGTCTGTGCAATGCAGACGCTCTGCTTTTGTGAGCCTTCGTCGAGTGGATGACACAAAGGATCCGCAGTCTAGTTGCGCTTTCACTTCGGTGTTGACTGTCACAAAGGTAAAATACTTCAAAGGGAAGGACAGACTCCAAATGACAACAACTGGCATAACAACTCTTTGAATTAAACACTTCCAATAAGAAATAAGAAAGTATGCACTCAGGGAGCCGGAGGTTAATTCCAGTTGAGTATTTCCCATGAAAAGCGATGACTATGACATCGAGTTAAAAATATTTATTCACCGTTATCTGCGATGTTTCTGTTTTTATCAATTACTCCATCGACTTAAATAATTTAATTTTGATATTTTAATTTAACTATTGTACATGAAATCATAAATTTTAATTTTAAGGAAGGTTTACCTTGCAGCTAAAAATATGAATCGACAGACAATAATTCTGCCATCAACACAATTTGAAAGCTATTAAATAACGCACAGATAATCATAAGCAAATTTTGCAAATTCTACCGAAAATATACAGCGATATATAACCCCATAAAAGATGCTGATATTTCTTCCGATTCAGCAAGTATAAGATTCCGATTGTTTGTAATCGAAGACTACTTGTAATGATCATTTAACAGGTCACAACCTCACATCCGTTCTCTCATAATTATCTTCGTATATAATAGACGATTTCGTAAATGTCAGAAAAATACTAACCCAAAATGAAGGAAGAAGAAATTGTTTACCTTCCAAATCGGATATAGTGATGGAGCTTCGCAAAGACTAACTGAAAAGCCTTTTAAATAAGAAACGTGTTTACCAAGTTTTCCGATAGTATATTAGCAACAAGAAGAGCTTAGAGCTCTGTATAGCATTTTGTATTACTAAGACTTCCTCCGGATCGGTAAGAGAAGACTTTTTGCACTTCATGTCAAAAATGTCCATAATAGACCAGTGTAATAGATCTCACAACTGAGGGAATAAGGAAGGTCTTTCGCGTGCAATAATCAGGATATAAAGGAGAAATGGCAGTAGTCTCTTGGCATTGTGCGCACGCCCAATTAGTGCCGAGAAGAAAAAAAGGCACGGAACCAGCGACGCATTAAAATCCAGCGAATCAGAGGCAGCAATTTCGAAGTGAAAACGAAATCGGAATGAAACGGAAGAAGGGGGATTGAGGGTGAGTATTGAGGGTGGGGATGAAGGGTGCGAAACGGAGACGGCTATTTCACTTCGATCCCTTGCCAAGTTCCGCAATATACGATGTGAGGTTAATGCACACATTCGAAAACGGTATACATTTATGGGAGAGTGTGCACATTAATTGCCCACACTTGCAATCGTGGTTGGCTTCAGAGAAAGAAGTTGCCGATATATTTCCTCCTAAATGTGCGTTTGAATCAATATGTTTAGCAAGATAGAAGTCTATACATAGACAAGGATGTTGGTTGAAAGTGTTTCCACCCAACTAATTCTTCCAAGACTTGACAACCGAAAATGAATTAAAGATATTTACTAAGATAAATATTTATCATATCCTTGCGTGCCTTTAGAGGTTACCGAATTTATTTGCCTAACTGCAAACTCGCTAACATTGGTATTACTTTTAAGTTCGTAAACCATTAGCAGCAATATTTTTCAAGTACATTAACTAAATTGTCCTACCGAGAGTTGACTGGGCACGTAAACTGTCCTTTTGAGTGATCTTTTCACAAAAACCCTTCAAGTTTAACTTCCAGACTTATTTCTTGAATTGTAAATAATCAGGCGAAGTTAAAATTCAAACCAATAAGATTTCTAATCGGAAGGAAAATAATCGAAACTACAAAATAGTACAAGATTTTTGGCAAATTCCATAAGAGAACGTTACAAACAATGTTACGCCAGCACAAGCCACTAGAATAATCACACACACCACTATCACGTAGACAAAGAAACCGACAGAGGTGGAGAGAGAAAGGACTGGAGTAAAAACGCGAGCAGTTTGAGGGGAGCAATAAGACAGGTGAAGGAAGTAAGTGAGCGCGGCAGAATGGAGTGACGTAGTAATTCAATGGCTAAGGTCGACGTAGTACTAGGTAGGAAGCAAGGTATGAAATTGGCTCGTGGCGAAGGCAAGGTTAAGAGGAGGGGCTGCAGGGGTCGTTGCCGTAGCAACCGCCGCCATTCCGGAAAATTCATGCGGTCTCGTCAGAGGTCGGAAACCCCCTTTTAAAGGAGACGTCAGGGTACAAAACAGACGGACGAGCAGACGGGTGATAATTGCTACACGAGTGGACCACTAGCTCCCGTCTGTCAACACCGCTATTTAAAAGCCACCGCGACAACTGCTTCCGCGGAATAAAGTCTAGTATTCTTTCCAGTCGCACACCTCAGAAAAGGTGCATGCAAAAAAAGCGACTCACGGAATCTCGTATATTAAGCAATTTTTGCAGTGAAAACTGAATATTACTGAATGAAATTAAAATCCTATAAAATTCTAATACTGTCAAATTAGCCAATTCACTGCACTGTACATTAATTAACTACTTCATAAAATTTATATTCTCAAGCGTGATTTAGTGGAATGTCATAGCATACACCTTAAAAATCACAGTGCTTAAAAGTACAGGAAGTTACTAAGTTTTTCATTTTCTTTTAATATTTGTAACTAATTCGTAAAACCTTCTACTAATACATAAAAAGGAAAGAACCGAGGCCTAACATTTTAATTTACGGATAAACAAATAGCGCCGAAAACATTTTAGCCTTCCACTATAATCGAGAAGAGAGAGATTGCAAACGATCAAAAGCAAAGATTTCACACTAAAAGATTAAATAAACAGTTACGTTAACTCTTACGCGCATTACAGAGAAAATATTTCGCGGAGCAGGAAGAAGGCAAGCGATAAATTCTTTTTCACAGCGGGTAATAAAAAAATCTTTTCTAGCGGGATTCAATGCCAGAGAGAAAGGAGATATAAATAATACTCCGAAATGTTGCGTTATGCGGTAAAAACTACTTTTTTCCTGGGGAATTTATATTTGAAGAAAATGAACTCGAGGCACTCTTGCCTTGATCTGAAAGCTCAACTTACATAGAATTAATCCCAACTTACATAATGAGCCAACCACTTTCCAGAGTACGGCAATTGGAATTCCTTCAATTCACTGGGCAAAGTTAAGAGGATCTCGCTTGTAACAATAAACCGTTCCTGAAATATAAACTGGAAATGTACTACGGCTATTTAGGAAGATCATTAAAATCTCTCTGAAATTCTGGTAAACTGCGTGAAGCAAATTTTATGGTAACAACAAACAAACTTTTCTCCATAAGATTACTAGGACGTGCAAAGATATTTCCGCAGTGGCAAGACAGTGCGCGCAGAAATCTTTGAAGCTGTAATATCCCTAAACGATGCTCATTATGGTTCTCTTTCGTTTGATAGCGTTATTTCTTTGGTGGTCAACAATTTATACGCCGATATACCCAAAGTTACATAAAATAAGGACGCACAAAACAAGACATTACAGGCATGAGAGAGAATGAACAAAAAAAAAGTTTACAAGGTTTACAAACCTCGAGTTAAACTCAAAAGATCACAGTATCCAGCGCGTCGCTCAAATTGCTACAGCTAGCTGATGAATCTAAACATGCGATTTAGTCAACAAGTTGCGAAGTTTCGTCATAAGCAAAATCCTAACTTAAAAATTCATAGGCCAACAAGCAAACGCAAACAAACCGAATCAAAACATCGATCTTTTCACTCCAATCAGTTCGTCGAGAGCTGAGAAAACACGCGAAACCGGGCTAACAGCTAGGACAAACAGATCCTTTTCAATTAAGCAGCTCAATCTATTAAGTCAACACTTGCGGGATAAGACTCTAACCCCTTCCTCTGGTAGCAATCATATGCGGGGGCCGAGAGGAAGGTATTGTAAGCGTGAGAAAGAAGGGCGTTCAAATGGGAGTCCCGCACTTCCTCCCTCGAAGCATCCGCCCTCCGACATCTCCCCTGGACCACAGGACGGCGTTGCCAAGCGTAGCGACGAGGGGACCCCCACGGGCGACGATCCCAACCGAGTATCATCCCATTTGCCCCTTTCCCCGCCTCGGGACACCGTCTCCGACAATTACCGGCACGCAGTAACGAGGAATACATCCTCCCTCGACCACCGCCTAAATACTTAAGGCGACGGGATCATTCTGCAATCGAGGTCGCCAATATAGTATGCAGGAATGGTTTGCAAGAGCGGGACGAGCAGCGGTCGTAATGGATGCTCCGGAGCCTAAGCCCGTCCCAGCTGCCATTTTTTCCAGAGTCCGAAGCTTGGGAGCACTAGCAATAACGCATGTCCCATTGGGAGTCTCCGGAGCTTTCTTTCACTTCCTCAGAACGGATTTTTTGTGAAAGTTCTTCAAATTTCTAAGGAAACGTTTTGGGTGAACTGGAGCACACCACAAAATTACCCAGTCTGTAATAAATGAATCTGAAAATGCTCTAATTATAAACCCACTAATTTTTTTAACGTGAAGCTGATAATTTTTGTGGAGATCCCATGCGTGGTGGAAAAATGGAAACCTTCATCGGTCTCAACTAAATAAGTTAGGTAATTCTAATCATGAAACCGAATTTAACATCCATAGAAATTTATTAAAATTAAAATATCCATTCAATTGATTATCGTTCATTTACACAAACTGAAAAAAGCGATATCTACAACCTTTCAATGATTGTTCACGTATACGTATATGGATATACCAACCTCGTATCATAACAGTTATGATACTATGACAAATTAAAACCTTTTCCGAAGTAATAAAATTTATTGCAACATCAGCAATATTATTAACAAGTGACAATAAGGCAAACCGAAACTGGTTATAAATACTAAGACATTAACTGATTTTCATTTCACCTAAACCAACTCAAATTACTCTAAGCAAAAGAATGACATCTTTGGAGGGTCGGGGTGTGATAATAAGGATTGTCGTTTACCTTAAATATAAACCATAATTAAAGAAATCTATCACATAATGACTCCTAAATAAGATGAATGGATGCCCAAAAGTTAATGTCCATGGACCGATCGACTTCCCCCATAATTTTATAACTTTCAAAAGCGAGTGCCCCAGTTTCTTGGCTTAAAGGTCTGAAAATGTATCTAAGTTTGTAACACTTTAAAAAGAAAAGGTATAAACGTTTTCGGCCCAAGACGGAATAACGAAAACTCAGGGTGCCATCTTCCGAACTCTCAGTTCTACGTGGAGCTTCTCTAATCGAATTTCAAATAGAGAAGAAATACATAGATGGCCGCATCGGCTTGCATTCGCTCCCCAACAAAATGAAGTCCCATAAACATCCGAACCATCTGTGGAACTAACCCCAAACAGGGTCTGGCAGCCGTAAGTGGCAATGAAAAACTTGTCCATTTAAGGATTACTCTCGAATGACTTATTTTCAGTTTTGTTACGCAACCCTGACCTATTAAATAACTCTAAAAACCATAATGCTATTAAAATAGCTGCTTCAGTAACATAAAGGAGAATGTTTTGTGAATTTATGACATCGCATGAAATAGAACGTCTTTTGATTGAGTACGTGGGGGAGCTTGAATTCATATGAAAATGTAGATATGGACAACATAGACTAAACGACAAGTTTTTGGACCTTTTCAGAAATGACATTAACTACCTTCCACTAAAATTATAAAAATATGGAGCCATTTACTGATGTCTCAAGAATGCCCAACAAATCTTTCCCATAAAAAAAAAGAGAAGACCTCCCAATGAATATATCCGAAATGTATACGTCAGAATGAAGTATTAAGGCCTCTTCATAGAGATATGGCTCTCAAAACCTGCTTAGCTAAACATTATTGATAAAAATAACATATCTATCATGACCCATACATTTCCAATTATTAAAATCATTTATTTTGTAAATTACGTACTTATTTGACTTTAAATCAAGTTTTATTCACTTAAATCACTCAACTCAAACTTGAAGAAATTTTGACTTGTACAGAGACGTTCTCCTACATTAAAATAGAAGTTAAGCCTCTGCCTTCTGCAAATGGCTTTAAGAAACAAATATGCCAAACCAGAAAAACCTTACACGAATGAGGTAGGTCGGAATACAACTGTTTTCAAATTCAATAGCCATTTTGTACTCAATTTGTAATAGTTCAGCGAGCAAAGAAAAAAAACGGAAAAGAACGTATCCGCTACATTCTAATTTAATGAAAAGGAGCCTAATGAGGAGGCTCGTGATTTCCAATGAGTAATCAACCACACTCATGCGTCGCGAGAACTCAAACTGTCAACGACTTAACAAATAGGAAGACGCGAGAAGATATTCTGAGGAAGGTATGCAAGAGTTAGATTTATTACCTCTGGAAGGACGCCAGATATTAAATGCCCATATCACATCCACTTACCACGTTAACTATGCAATCACGTCTAATTCTCGCTTTGCGGCATGCTAACACAAGACCGAATCATTCAAGTAAGCTATACAGCTAGCTTAATAATCATTTAGCCTCACAAAGGATCGTCAAGGTAAAATTATTCGGTAGATATTTGCATAAAACATCAAATGGAACCAATTTCAATTAGCTTAAAAGGGTGCATTCACATTGAGCGCTTTTTTATTCCAGGTGTTTCTTTCCGATTCCCCAGCCGCATCGTGACCTGAAAGGTTACCCGGAAAAAAATAGAAGGGCAAAAGAGGGAGACTAGGCACGTTTCTGTTTGGAGCACGAACAAGAGATGGGCGTAGGGAGAGGAAAGATAGGTGGGTGGGAGGGATATATCGATTATAGATTATTAAATTGAAAATCCCGCTAAATCTCCCGTTCGACGGAGAAATAAGTCGGGAGATTTCCCGCTAATTATCTACCGAAACATGTAGACACGCATTCAGATGACAGAACTTAATAAGGTGGATTCCAATGGAGAAACTTCGAATAGAATAGTAAATGATTATCTCTGAGGATTAGATATAACGTTAATTGCGCTACGGTTTATAAATTATCACGTCAACTGAAAAGGTATAAAAAACTTATTAAAAGCAATGATGAAGCGCTAGAATGGGCTGGGTGGTGATACGAATTTGAAATCGCTTAAGAGTTCATTAAAATTAATTCGAAAATTAGGTCTCTCGAAGGCCAAGCATGTGATATTGACGATAAAATCAAATAGGGGGAGAATATTGAGCTAACATAGAGAACATCCATCCCTCTTAAAATTGATAAACGGAATGCTACATGCAGTTACATCTCCGAAGCGCACACGAATTTCTGAATTGAGAATAAAAATCTGATAGGAAAAGTCATCGTTGCGATTTGAAAAAGGCGAATCCACAAAGGCTACGGCATAAAATCCTCCGCCGCCCGTTCCATTGAGGCCACCTCCGAATTGCGGGTCTAATCTACGTCCCCACCAATTCATCCGAGTCCTAATGCCTCGGCTTTGCTCGGGGGCGCTATGGGAGGGCGAAAAGGTCCAAATGGAAATTTTCAGTCGGGCGGAGTCAGCGACTTATCTCTCCTTTTCTCCTTCGCTTACTCCGATCCCTTCCCCGCTAACCCAAAATCCTGCACCGTACTCATAAATTTTGAACCTTTCGGCCAGCCATAACATCCTTCTTCCACACCGCCCGTTCAAGGGCGACTGCTGCAGAATCAATTCCTATTCCCCAACTCCATGTCGCGCGTATCTTTTCGAAACAGGACCAAATCACTCGACACAAGACAGCGGAGAGCCATCACCAGAGGCGTTAACGCTCGCAGCGGGGAAGATGTAACACCTCCGCTTCTCACCCTCATCCGTTCTTCCACGGCCAATCATGGCATCCATCATCATTGCAAGCTTTCCTCCCACTACCACTTCATGCCATTTCGAGTCTTCCGGCTCCTAACACAATTTTCTTGAAAGCTAATAGCCAAAATGACATTTGGGGTACTCATTTTCCCTGACTCAAGTTTGTAAATAGCCCGAAACAATTGAGCAAAGCCCATTCGAGGAATAACAAGTGGGGTTGCGACTGGCTATTATCGCGTCATCGGTTAAAAGATCTATTACGCAGGCGGCATCAAAGAGTTACACCTTCGACTTCTTCCATGACTACCAACCCACCGATCATCTTCGCAGTCATCATTGGATCGCCCACCTGTCCTCCAATCGCCCACTCCTCCCTTTCGCAACACTCAAGACTCTCCGCAAAGACACCTCTTCCACCCCCTCACGCAGCCCTCCCCCATCTACCCTCTTCCAAGAGGCCTACCTTCTCGCTACCTTTTTGTCGCATTGCGGTTTCTGGCGGTGTCTTGCCCCTCTCCGGAGGGGAGGACTTGGAGGACCACTAATCATCGCCGTTCTGGAGTTACCAGAGGAGCTCCCCCGCACCTCAGAAGCCCCCCACTTTTTTCCCTCTTTCTCTGGGGAGATGATGAGTTGGAGATATCGAGGGGAGGGGGGGAAGCGACTGCTGCCACCCGCAATACCAACTCGAACACACAAATCTAAGGTAATGGCTTTCTGGAAAGGATCTTTATGCGGCGCTCCGCTCTCTCCGGGCAGGTCGTAAGTCCCTTTTCCGAGGAGAGAGGTCGGTATGGCGAACCAGTTCCGTGTAAACGTGATTCTCGGATTTCCTGAAACACTATGACAAAGACAGAATCGTAGACTAAGTTCTTTCTCACGGCGATGGAAAGCTCTGAAATTGACCTGAATTAAGTACTATTCATTATAAACTCTATACCTAAGTACTACACAGTTGTTCCTCCGTCGCTTTCTCTATCCCGCCTGTTCCGCGATCTTCGGCAATTTTTCCTATTTCATCCGCAAATTAGCGCAATTCAACCAACAACACATCTTCACCGTATCCTAGCAATTAAGTAAAAAGCGGCGATGAAAGGAGAATACTTAAATCACTGCCGCTAACTCTTTAAATCGCACTTTGTATTTCAAATTCAACCTCTGCGTGCCCTGGGGAAGAATAAATTCTAACGCCCACGAGAGCCGTGCCGCAGGCTGTTTCGAAACGCCCTCATACAGAAGAATGACCAATGGGAGAGTAAGTCACGAAGTGCGATGATAAATTCACGAGTTTCCACCGCTTTTACGCTCGAGTCGGCAACGTACATGTTCAAAGGCTAAACAGGCACCGAACTCGGAGGGAATAAAAATCGCTCATGATGGGTTCTGAAACTAATCTGGGAGTCAAAGCATGAAGGAAAAGCTGCCGTAAAATCTGATCATATTCGCGATAGAGAGTAAAAGCTGTTGGTGAGAAAAGTTACGGGAAGGCATCAGGTGTCATTCAGATTCACATAGAAGCTATATTATTTTCATTTAAACTTGCCATAAAAGTCGAGTATGTCACTTTAGAAGAACTGACTGCTTTGTACCGGAGATTAGTTAAGTAACTTAAGGAAACAAATTTTGAATAATCGACCCTACTGAATAATGAAGTTCCATCAATACAATTAAGTTGAGGTATTTGCTATCAAAATATTACGATGTGTATGCAGGTGATATCACCAATACATATCGTAATATATTCGTATTCTCAGAAATGTTTGTTTCATTCATTTGTTTCTGCAAAAAGCTTAGGAGGTAAAACGTATTAAAAGTGACAGCATAAACCAGAGGTGGGGAAAGTTTTTTCATCTAAATGCCATATAAAAAATTAATCTACCACCAAAATCCATAAGGCCTTACTTTAGTATTGCCTACATTCAGATTAATTTAATCGCTATTCAGTACAAGCACGAATTTATTCACTGAAAGAGAATATTTGCCATTTCATTTCCAATCGGCGTCACCAGCGAAACTAGCAATCAAAATATGGGTAAACGTTTAGGAAGCTGTGAAAAGGCCATACTGAACGCCCGAAAAGTCCGTGGTTTCAAGCAATGGCTTGAAGGTCGCAGGTTCCCCATCTCTGGCATTGACAATTCAGTTCCACGAAACGGAGAATAGCGCAACTCCTGACAGCTAAACTCAAAAACTGAAACACTATAACCGACATTAAGTAGCGTAATTTAATCGTAAGCGAAGTTGTAGAGCTTTTAACCAGTTTCATTGCCTCCAAACCACATGAATCCTCCAATGAACACATTTGCAGCGCCCAATAACCAACCAAGGAGCAATTTGCAGACAAATGAATTTCGATACGATGATGGATTGAGAAGTGGGAGATGGATGGCCTCAAGAGTCGGACGAAACGGTAACAAGCCGTTGACGCGGTCTGAGTATGAATCTGCTGATGATGACAGAAGATGGCAATAGAGGAGAAAAGAGGAATATGCGAGCAATTCGCAGGGCAGCGTGACTCACCACCTCATTCGCTCTCTCCTTCGTCAACTCGATCGACAAGATCCTTAATTAGAGTGCTCGGTCAAGGCGAAGCACGCAGCCACTAATGAAATGAAGTAAAACTCATCCACAAGACTAGAGTGCTTGGTAATTCTATAGTCTTTGACCTAATTAATACACCTAATCCTAAAGGTTAACCGTGGTTTTTGGAGCCGAAAACGTAAAACTATCCACTAACCTCAGAGACCAAAATGTAAGGTCAACCGAAATACAAATACGAGGAAGAGATCGACGTTTTAATAAGGCCTTGCTTATAACAACTCCGGGACAAAATCTCGTTAAAATGAAAACATGAGCATGTTTGACGAGTTCTAACAAGTCAGAATCTCATAAATTTGATTGCTTAACTGTGGTACACGTCTAGAGGCAAACTGAAAGCTTACACACGGTCATTTGAACGAAGACACTACTAATTCTAGGATTTGAATTATATCTCTCTTTTCAATGTAAACTGCTTTCCAACTGTAGTGAGAATATTGCCTGAAAGCATTCTTACGCCCAACATACAATCTTATTTTTAAGTTTAAAAAGAAAGAACCTTTAATAAATGTTCGTAATAATAAATAATAACTCGTAATTTTGAAAGGCATACGTAGAGAAACATTAATCACAAGCTAGATAAAAATCACGCCTTTTTGGCAACGCTACATAAATTTAAATCGTTAAATTACAGTGATGCACGGATCGAAATCAAGGTATCACTGCCATGATCAAAACGTGATCAAAATTTTTAAGGTAAATGGAAGTAAAATTCGATATGCAAAATAGTGAAATCTGCCAATAGATATCCTCTTCGAGTATTACAGAAGTCTTGCCAATGTGGTAGACTCGAGTTCCAAAGCCACTTAGCGACTCTCACAGAGGAAGCCGCATAAAGAAACATCGCATGTTTCATCGAATCGGTGGCATACGAACGACGCCTCAAGAACCAAATATACCGTACCTCGCATTTTGCGAGGCGATTGCTACGAGTTTGAGGACGTGGCTCGACGTAAAAAAAAGGCTTTTCTAGAGAGAGTAGAAAATACCGCGGCTTAAGATTCCCTTCTTTCCACACATGCTCGCAAACGGAATTAGTTCAAGAGACCGAGGACGTCAGAGGGAAACAAAGGAGTGCATAAATCCTTTAACGGCCCCAAAGATCGAATATAGAAGGATTTCGCTGTTTGCCACTAGCGCTCGACTTGAGGTACAATGAGAAACGATGATACAGCAGTTATAATTGAATATTTATGCCCGTGACCTTAAGCGGCTCACCTCTGTAAACATGGTTTCATTAAGACCACACACGACCCGAAGGATTAAAGTGAATCTTTAGAGATAAAGATGTAAACGATAAGGAGTAGCGATCTCTTCATGCTCTGAGACACTCATGAAACACTTCGTCTTCAAATGCGCTTTGCTAACATCTGAAAAAAAAAAAAAGAATCGATGAAATCCTCTTCCCAAGTTTTGAAATTCGATTCCTACGGAAATTAAGCTACTGAGCCAAATATAGATCTTTCTGGGATTAAAGCCAAATTATTTTGGGGAAATTATTTTTCAAGTTAACTTGTTAATTCAATTTAAGGGAATTTAAACGATGTTTCCTAACTGGAACAGCTACAAATGATAGAAGCAAAACATTAATTCCTAATTTTTGAAAAGTAATGTCCCTCTACTTTTACTGAAAAAGATTAACACCGATATTAGCTATCTGATTTTCAACAGATTTCATTCGTTTGTAATCGAGAGTTACTATATTTAGAGCCGATTCGGTTATACTGAAGATAATGACGATAAACAGTAGGTCATTCCTCTTCGCAAAATCTAAAACCATACAACGCTTTATCATCCAATAAAGAAACAATGCTGTACGGACGTTATACCGGTTCTGACCTTCCCAAGTCATACTGTTCATTACTGCAAAAGGTGAAATTCTTTTAAGTTATGATGAAATTTAAGATACAATCTCTCGTAAGATACACGGCTATTTGTTGCCTTCCGCTAATCCTAACAGAATCATGTACACATTTTCATCGCCTCGAATCTTAGATTACTCCTTGAACAGGAGTAAGGGCAATTTTAGGGCAACATAAAATCACTTTTTAATTAAGGAACACCCAACAGGTTCGGCTTCGAAATCTACCCAATCACATTACTTTCTCTGAATGCTGCTCAAATCTGAGAAAGTAAGTGCTCAGGCACCATGAAAATAATTTCTAAAGCAACTTTCTAAAAGCAAATTATCCGCCACATTTAAATTTTCATTCGTGTTTATATTTCACATCGCAACGTTTTTCTTTTCCAGCTAAATTAATTAGAAAAATTAAGAATCGACCGTCGAGATCGTTAAGTCTACTGAAAACAACTTAATCCGTAACGGTTTGCATAGGTCACTAACCTCGGCGAAATATCGTGACTGCTTTCTTAGCCAAACGCAAATAAAAGGCTGATTACAATCGCTATCATTACTTTAACGTCGGTATTGGTTTTGGCGTGCTTAATATCTGAAGAAAATTTTACGCGGGGAAAAAACCAACGATCAGGACTAAAGAATCTCCTGTAATTGTGAGACATAAGTGCAATAAGAATAAGGCCGAAGCTGTTGGATAGTGTAACTAATGATGATACACACTCACCTACCCGAGAAGCTACTTGCATTAAACATCGATTAAAGCGTAAACGATTCTCCGACATGATGGAATTGATTCACGCTAGCAGATTATCTAACGAAAAGAATAACATGAAGCTCTAGCCAAAGAAGCCGTCCTCGGGAGAAATACTGTACTTAGTCAACTTTCTAAAACACAATACCTATAAAAGTAGTAGTACTTCGAAAAGTGCTCTGACAGCTTGAGGTAATTTCGCACCCACTCGGAATCGAACCAGAGACCTCTTTCACCAAATGCGAACGCGCCATCCACTTAGCCATCCGGGAGACTCGTCATAGTTTTTACATAAATATCAATTTTCCAATCCTTGATGTACATGCAATGTAGTTTTTCAAGGTGAATTAAAAATTAGTCCAATTTTTATGAAAATACATCTTCCACGCATAAAACAGGCCGCTTAATAACATGGTAGGATCCAAATGTCAGAAGATCTCACGAAGGCGAAACTACTGAAGCAAACAAACTGTTAGCAAACAATTGCCACAAACCGCAATAAGAAATAAGATAACAAAATTATAGCTCGTAGCAAGTTCAAATTAAAGCAATGCACCTAAAGATTAAACAGTAATTGCTGAAACCAGGGAAACATTTTGAATTATTTTCCAAATATGAGCCAATTCTAGCTTTACTCTCCATGCATCTGAACAGTTGACTCATCCTTCAATTTGGTACTGCTTGACATTATCCCATTTACAATTGAGATATTTTGAACAATTATATCACAATTTTTTTCAATCTCATATTTTGATCATGCAATGTATTTTGGAATTTACGTGTATTAAGATTGATCATGAAAGATAATTTCTAGCGGTTGAAATGCTGTGCCCGTAATTGACACGGGCATATAAAGTGTTGGAATCATATGAGCCTAGTGTTCCGCTATCCTTCCACCATTAAAATATACCTAAGTACGAATTTGTACATATATTTATTAATGTATATATACATAAATGTTTCACTTGTCAATTAACGATTTCCTGACGGTTTTCCGGCGGCAGACCACGACAGTGGAAATGATGGAACAAGAGCCTCTCAAGTAAGGAGAACAAACGAAAGCCCAGAAGAGGGGAGGGGACCGCAAGAGAGAGGAGACGACACTTTGAGAAGGAGGCTGTGACTGTAAATGACAAGGCGGGTGGCGCCATTACACTACTCGATTGTGTGAATGGGAATCCGCGCGCCTACGACGCAGCCACGCAATATCACTTGCTATCCGCTTTAATCGCCCCTTATGTCCAAGAATCCCCACCGAGACTGCACGTCAACAAATCAGGATATCACGCAGACACGCGAACGCCAGTTGGCTCGCTTTCGCCAAAAGGATTGGATACTTTAAAGTCAGATTCCCTAAATAGCCGGGAAGCGGTCGCAAAACTTTATGTTAAGGTGGAATTTAATCGAGATGATTGCCCAGAATAAGCTTCAATTGGTGTAACTCGCCATGAATTGGAATTTTATGCGAAAATCATTTTATGCCGAGACAACGAGAGTTTCCTTTATACACAAGAACAGAGTCACCGTGGTCAATACTTCTGATAAGTTAGTGAACCCTGCACATAAACAGTTGTGATAAGATGCATCGAAGACTAAGGTCATTCTGCGATATGATAATGCTGACGGATTACAAAATAGAGAAAGACGATACTTTATCGTTTCCATATCCGCAACATCAGGCACCGATTACCGAACTGAACATTGCCATGGGATTAACCAAGGATTTAGCTAGGTTACATTGAAATAATTCAGTAATTTCTCTCAATTTCCATGAGCAAAACGAGGATAATATACGAGGAATAAGGAGGACTTAAACAGTACGAGCGAAAAGGGCAAAAGTTGAGGAAATTCCGAATGCCATGGCAAAACAAAAATGACCGAAAAATTGTGACTGCAAAATGATATACGGAATAAAAGAATAAACGGGAGACACATAAGTACATAAAGCTCGACAAATAGGGAATATATATGCACAAAATTAACGAGAGTGAGTTATCAAAGGCTCAGGAAATGACCACAGTGATCGATGTCAATTGGACATCGATCAACAATTGATTGGACAAGGAATGAAAACAAACTAAGTTGCCTTAAAACCTTTTAATCTGTGATGTATGAACTCACAAGACTTGACACGTTTGGAAATATGGTCGCTCTAAAGCGACTGAACACAAAGGAACCCTCCTAATCTTTCAGAAACTTTATTTTAACTCAATCAACTTAATGAAACCATATTAGCTCGATCGATATACGAAAATGAAGGCGAGTGTGAGTAAGAAGAGTTGGTATTTTTTTCCAGTACTTCACATCTGGGGTACGCGTCTAGCGTTTAAGGTTCTACTTGTAGCAGAAGTACCAGCGGACTAGAAAAAGCAATTCGTTTTGTTATGAACAGCTATGAAAAAGATGAAAGCGTTACTGAGCAGTTATTCTGAGGCCAGCTAGGATTCATTAGAGGAAAGATGATTAGATGAAATGGTTAGAGAAACTTATGGGGGAGAGGCTTTCAAGATGAGATAGTTCGCTCTGCTCTCTTGCCTTCACAGCAAACGTGCATTTAATGAGAAGAGAGGACGCAAAAGCGATTACGTAGCCAAACTTCCTGCACAACAGCATCACTCTCTCCTATTCAGCGGCCGACAACTAAAGTGACTGAGAAATCTTCTCTTAATATTTTATTAATATTTTTTTAGGTTGTTTAAAAAGATAATTTTACTTTACTCTATGATAATAATACCTTATGCGCACCTGAATTTAGAATTTTTAGATATGTAAAAAATGCTAATAAATACTGTGTATCGTCGGATTTTAACATCGCCTTCTTGAGCCTTACGCTACGTATTTTCTGTATCAGCCTTCAGTGGCAAATGTTTCCACACAACCTAGCCATTCTGTTCGTCGTCATATTGTTATTAAATGCTGAAACGCTTAGAAAATGACATAAAGGATTACGTGGAGGAAAGGCATAAGTCCTGATCCAGCCATTAGAGGACCACATAAATAAAAATAACTAATTTAAAAAGAAAGATTTCCACTAATCTGGATTTGTATTTTTTTCAGCTAATAATCTCTTTCACTGAGAAATGTTCGCTTTCGAATACAAATAAAAATTTGAATAATCACATTTTCGAATGATTTCAAAGAAAAATTGCCATTCTTTCCTCAAAACACTGTTTCTACATTTAAAAGATGCACTAATAACATTCGAAAGGATAAATATTGCATTAACAGAATAATTTACAACCTTCTACATACATGCTGCAGACGCACTTGCGTCTGATTTATTGCCATTCGAAGAGCAGCTAAGTGGCTAATAGGATGATAATGAAGCCGCAATACCAAAGTCAAATAATAAAGTCGTTTCACTTAACCGGATGATAAACGTAACAGTGACTTATAAAATCATCTTCGGTTGACGTTCTCTAGGAACTCGACGCAAAAAAATTATTGGGCGTATCTTTCGAATGAAGCAACAAGTACTCATGGGATTGCCCAGTCTATGGAAGTCTAGCCACTATTTCACTCGCAGATCGACTGCGAATGGAAGAGAATTGCGGGTTATAATACGGGAGTAAGAGCTCTAGCTGAGAGGTCGCGTGAAGTCAAGAGTGTCGCCGTGGAGATGTGCTCCTGAGACGAGTGCTTTGAGAGAACCGTAAAAATGAAGAGAGGGATGAAATCCCGATTGCAGATTCAGCCCGCGAGATGGAGTTGGGCCACACGTCGTCTGCCGTCGCAGGCCGCATTCCCCGCGAGGAACGCGACGACTCCGGAATTTCGGCTCGCTATTATTTTCCTTCAACAGACCGCTGATGCTTTTGTTTTTCTTCGTGTTCACCCGGGGGGAGTTCGGCTACACCTCAACGGAAGATGAAATGATCCGCGGATTGCTTTCACCGGAGACGAAGGATAACCAAGGATCTTCAGATTGGAAGATTCGCTCAAGTGCCGAAACAGGATGTAATGGCCCTCGAGAACAGCAAACCGAGTGTATTATCAATAAAGCAAAGCGTATATTCAATACGAGGCAAATTGAATAATTGAAATGTACACCAACCTTGGTGAAAATCTCACCTTTCCTTTAGTATTTCAAAAAGGAGAAAAACTTCCATACGAGTCCGATAACTGATCGTTTCCATACGGCCTTAAGACATTTCGTATTTAGTCGCCTAATCTTTTACGAGGTCAAATAAGGAAGTTGGGAACCTCCTCTATGTTTCGAGAGGTTGAGACGAAAACATTTCGGTCCATGATTTTATCAACCATAATAGTCTAATGACAAGGAACCTACTAAATTATCCAATACAGCCCCAACGAAACTATAAATTAGTTCACTGCTGGGAAGTGATCTTAATCATAGATCGTGGATTACCGCTCACATGAAATTACATTGAAAAACCAAACAATCGAGCCCGTATTTGGAAAATTAATGTCTATTGTCCTTGAAATTCGCCACTATCTCAGAATAAGACATTCTATTACAAACTTCAATGAACCATATCAAAGCAAATTTTTCTTCGTCCAAGACACTCTCCTAAAACACAACGAGGTTTCAAACCAAAACCTCCACTCTTACATATATTTCTTTCCCTAAGCGTTCTCTTAACATTCAAATTAAAGAAACACACGACAGCTTTGTGTAATGTATCGTAAAACTTCGCAAAGTTAACCCTCATATGAGAATATAAGGCAAAGCAATCCTGCGCAAGAGCTACAGGTAATCGGTTTCCTGAGTTATAGCCATCCAGAAGAGAATCAGCCATCATAAAAAATCAATTCTTTCATTTTAATAACTATGAGGACTCAGACGAATTAGCATCTTCTCAAATATCATAGGGCGCATAAATATAGAGAATGAATTTCGCGTAATTATACCTTCGTAAACTTGTTTTTAGCATGAGAATGTCACCATGAAATCTTGTAGGCTGTACCACGCCGAGCAGACGACAGAAATAACGCGAACTTAGGAAAATTCGAGCGGCAGATGGGCAACGCCAAGATTCTTCTTTTGCCAAGAAAAGTCGCCAGATGAGTAACCTACTGCTTGAGTTAAGTGAGCAAATACAGCACTAATGTTTGCATCAGCCGAGGATGCCTCGTAACTGAAATCCGTCCGCGGCGTCTCACTTATCGTAAACTTAACCTAACCCGCAAGTTTGTATAACTGTAGCGAGAAAATAAATTAAATTACGCACAAAAAAACGGAAGAATGTTTGGGATGACTTTTTCATATGTATTACATGATACCGTTGTAACCAAAACAGTACACATGTTCATTAGCGATCTGAAAACCACCAAGGTTACTTACATTCTCAAACGCGTCAAAAACTTTTGAGTAGCGATAAATGAATCCTAATGACCATAAATCATACTTAACGTTACATTCTTTCATAGGAAATCCACACATATCACAACTTACAAACGCCGACTAAACATTTACCATCTATCAAATAAATTCTCCTAAATCACGTCCTCATTTAGGAAGCTTTCATTAATGGAGGAAGTTGATTCGGAGCCACCTCAATATATGTCCATTCATAGAAGATATTTGAATTTTAGTTAGACTAACAATTTATAGATGATATAGAAGTGTGGGCGATTGTCTTACAACACTGAGAGTAATTTCCTTATTTAAAAAATCAGTTCGAGAAAATACTAACTAATCATATTACCACGGGAATTATAATAATGATCCATTAATGTATCGCGTAATACATAATCTCATTAATATGGGACTGATAAAAACTAGGTAAGATAAGAATAGCAAAATTAATAAGAAAAGCTTTGCAAATAAAGGCATACGGAAGGAAAACGTAAGTTGAAGGCCACCCATTGAACCTTTAAAATTAAGGTTTAGACCATTGCTTCCCAATCGGACTGCCACGGCACCCCGGCATTCCCTGAATAAGGTGAAAGCGCGCCGTCTAAGGCCACCAGGGTTACCATGTTTCGCATTACTTGTGCTATTTATTGAAAGAGATATTCAGCCATTCAAAAGAATCATTACGTATTTGATTGAGCCAAGTGAAATCTTTTTGACTGAGTTAAGTGATATCTGGTGGGACGTCATACCTGTATACCAAATTCTACGAGAATTTTTCAATTACTTTATGAAAATAATACATCATTTTATCCCGCAATTGCCATAATCTTCTTTCTTTATTTAAAAACGACTGAGAAAAGCACAGTGGACAAGTGTGTACGCGAATTCTGAGTGAATCCTTATGTGCATTATGGCAGATAAAAGGTAGGAAAGCGCTGATCTAGAGTAATTTGTCCTCAATATATTCACATTGTCTAGGTTTATGAAAGTGTTGTGCTTTGAATTGGAAAGAAAACGGAGCAGTCGAATAAAAACCCTTTGACAAAGGGAATTAATGTGGCTTATTTCCCTGTTCAGAATATTCAGAATAACACGCGAAAAATAGCGCGCATTACATGAAAAACCCTTTCTTCGGAGAAAACAAAACCTCAAGCTATATTAATGACATATGATGCGGGGAAAGCAAGACGGAACACACAGAACCAAGCTTCATTAGCAACAGAAAGCACTTCAATCCTATCCCTTATCGAAACATCAAAGCCTTGTAATGAAAAATGTCAACAAAACCCTCCACTGCCCGAAATAATACACCAAGACGAAGAGGGGGTAAGTAATAAAAAGAGAGGCAGCGGTAGTCCATCCTCCTCCGCAGCGAGGACATACAATCCGGGAAGTGTGCCTTTGGCCTTAGAGTGAGGTTTGAGATACAGCGTTCCTTGTGACAAGTGGAAAATAGAGGATGCTGGGATGGAGGGATGTGGGCAGGGGGGCGGACGGAAACGAAGGGGCCGGGGGGAATCCGATAGGAGGGGATCGGATGGGGAAGTGCAGTTCGCGCGAGTGCTAACAATGCACAAGAAGATAGAGCGGCGAAGGGCCAGGGTGTGAGGAAGTGGAGGGGCGGCTCGTGGGGACACGTGCCCAGAAATCAGCGGAGTAAAACTAACGAGACACGAGGGGGATGGCGGACCGCAAGGAGAGGTAATACGAACAGTCTAGGAGCAAAAGGGGAGCATTTCGATGGATTGCGATGGACAATTCTAATAATTTGTACGAAACTTAAATTTGACCGTGAATCAAAGATCTTTTAATGCGAATGCGTTTTCCGATAACAAAACTATATCCCTATAGCCGTAGAGGTTAACTGCTACGGTTATGGATTCCTCAGACATAACCATTCAGGACGAACCGAGATAAGTTAGCTCTTTGAGAAGGCGAATCAGCGAATATTATTATCTCCGACGCTGTTTACTTTTCTTAGGCCGTAAAATGTCGTTTCAATCTTATGTGGAAGCATCTTGGAATGCATTCGCCTGCAGATGAAAACTAACAGCTATGAATCATGCTGCGATGTACAGGACAAGTATTCATAATTCAGGCCTACGACGAATAAGAGGACGACCCAAGAGAGTACACCACAGAGACCGATGCTAATTTTCGCCTCTTTTCGTACTTCTACCTAGCTTCAACTTCAACATTCATCAAAGAAGCCTATTTAGCACGCAAATCACAAAAGAAACGCAGGACCGACATTCCACGAAATATCGAGTTAATAGTCCTTCATTATATAGCTTGAGCCAATCTTATCGCTCCAAAAGATAAGGATTTATCAAAGAAAGATAAGAAATACTAAAACTCTGAGCTCTATTGACTTCTTGATTAATTTTTTTTTAATTAGACCATCAAGGCAAAATGCCGCGGCCAAGAGGAGACCAACATTTTTAAGGAAATGACAGGAAAACATAGATAGGAAAACAGACATAAAAATATTAAGAAAAGATCCAAATTATACCCAAAACCATTTTAAATTGAAATTAAAAGTTTTAAAAGTTACAAAAGGAGTAATTTTTCAATATATCTTATTGTCAGAGTAAACTAAAAGCATTACTGCTACTTAAATTACTTAAATCCGACGTTAAGTTTTCCCCAAAACTCCTTCAAAATGGGCTTCGTATATTCTTCGAAAACATCTTTTACAATATTTACGAAACGAAAAACAAAAATAGAGGAATATCATTGATAATATGAAACGCTGGGATTGAATTCGTCGAGCAATGTAATGCAATGAGCAGAAGTTTCTAACATATCGCTAAGTTACTATAAAATTTTAAAATTGAGCGTTTAAAGTAGCTCCAGCGGTCATAGTAGAATTCTTCATAACGGTGACTAAACACGCTCTCAAAGTAATACAAAAAATATAGAAATTACGTACCGAAAGTCTAAAGCCCTGATCATAAGAGAAACTTCTAAAGATTGCAAAACATATTTGAAATAGAGGTAAGTGCCTCCAAGCTCCGACTGCATCCTTGGGTAATCGACCCCTCGTAATAGTGACGCCGATGTAAGAAGTCGATCGAAAGAAAAAATACGGAAAAATATGGAAAATAAGTTTTTAAAACATTTAACTATGTAACAATGATTTAGCGTGACCAAGAGCCTTGAAGTTTTAACCTTCGCCAAAGCCTCGTACCTATGACGGCCTTCCTCGTTTCGCTGTCGAGAAGTTATGAAAAAGCCAAACCATTTAGCCTTGTTACGCTCACACACACTAATTAAAAAACCGCACGCAGAATCTCCACGAAGCATAAACATCGTCATCGCTGAAATATAATGTTTGATGTCAAATTCCCCCACCGTGCCTTGCTCTTTATCGAGGAAACCTGCTTTTGCACTGGCTCATAAATCGAAGCTTGAATCATTAGCCGCTACATCCTAGAAGAAAGGGAGATCTACCTGCCTCACCCACCTTACGTCATCCTCATAAATTTTTCGTTTCAAGGATGATCCTAGAATTAATCTGAACTTTTTTTCCCACATTCCTTATTATTGGTAAATTCTAAACGAAATCTTTTGCCGCCAGAGATTTTGAGTTTTATCTCTAAATGGCAGCTCGCAAAAAAGGTTATATTTATATTTTGATCAAACTTTACTTCTAGACAAAAACATTCAATGAGATCAAACGATGAGGTTTTAAAAAAGTACACTGCTTGAGTCTCACGTTTGTAATTTATTTTTACCATAAATGAATTTACCGCACAGCCTTTATTTCTTGATCGTGGAGACTTTTTCCCGGAACGATTTAAGTCTAGAAGTAATTACTGCTCCCAAGTTGACGCTGTGGAATACAAACCCCGGCAATGAACTAGTTTCTATTCTTAATCAGAGTTTATCCGTCTCATTCAAATTCTCGTAGTAAACATTTTACCTTTATATTGAAATCCAAACTTACTTCTAAATTCGTCAGATGCGTTATTCCATTATTTCGCTGTATTGATAACATGCTTCCTGCTCTTCAGGTAAATTTCCAAAACGGAGAAAAAGTCGTAAACCATTAGAGCAAATCCGCCAAGATGGAACGAAAATAACTACATTAATAAATATCATTTCTAATATTGTGACATCTTTGAATTTCAGACGTTTTCGAGGAACAAAACTAACATAAAAAATACGCAGGCTTTTGCCTGAGTAATGTCTTCAATTGTTTTGGAGCGTCAGAATAAACATTAATTTTATCTCTCGTAAACTACGAAAGAGATCACGACCATATCCGTGCATCGATATGTCAGGGAGTGAAGCGAAAAGAACTAATAATCATGAAGAAAATGAGTTTCTCTAGCCTTCATGGATTACGGTGTTTCTAATGAAACACGAAGCGATAGAATGGAAAATTACCAGAAAGAACAATAAAAATAACAACGAAGAAAATAAAAAAACAGGAGAATATTTGTAAATACCGGAAGAAAAATGATAAAAATCTACAATTTACAGAGACGACTCATTACAAAATTAAATTAATGCGACCACAATAGACTAAATATAAGACCGTTAGCAAATGTTATGGAACGCTTTTCTCGATTAACGTAGCGATAGCGAAAACTTTAACATCAATAGAAATGTTAAATAAACAAAGTTATTAGAGAAATAAGCTTCCTTATCTAATGACCTCCTCGTGCCGACTAAATCAAGACTGGAGTAAAGCAAACGAAATTCATGACAACAACCACGTGGGCGGAAGAGAATACGATTTGCGCTTGAAATTGAATGGGAATTCCGACCGACTCTTGCCCCCGGGCGTTCAGCGAGGCATTTATTCGCCTTGATTGACAAAGAGAACGGAGAGATGAGAGAAACAAAAACCACGCGCCGCTGCGATTGAAATCTGAGGGTAGAGAAAGGAGCCGAATCGATACAACACATTCGCACGACACAAAGGGCAAAATTACGACACTTGGAGAAAAAATGGCAATAAAAGGAAGTCGTGACGAAACGAAGGGCACCTTCGCTTAGGAAAGCGAAGACAAATCAAACCCGCATTTCTGTAGCGCACTAGCCGTAGCCTTAACATATCTTATTCCGCTACACGGAATGCTTTACTTCTGAATCAGAGAGAGACATCTGGGCGGAGCCTCCAAAGCATTGAAGAGGGATTTACACATCGGAGAGATTACGGAGGTGAAATCTGGGTAACCTACAATAAGACATTTTCAACCCGGAAAATCTAAATAAGCATTCCTTTTCCGAGGTTACGAAATTTCAGCTGATATATATCACATAGCAATGACTAAATAAGATTATTTAATAAATTTACTTTGGAATATTAAAAGCCATTCGTTGTTTGTTGGATAAGTACTGTATGTGTACTATTCAGTTCTAAAGGAATATCTATACATTCATGAGAAGGCGAAAATTTTCGGAAATCATTTATACATAAAAACGAAAAATGCTGTTAAATAGGTATTATTAGGTATAGAACTTTCGCAAATTGCGGGAATTGAATTAAATACTCGTCGTTCTAAGGTCCTTGGGTCGAAAAATGAAATATTTCTACCAGGATGGTGTATTTTGCTCGATTAAAACTCATAAGAATAGGATACGTACATCAGTGCTAACGTTTCTTGAGAGAAAGCTGTATAATCAACACATTATCTGCCTCAGTGAAATAAACATATGACTCTTTTCACACCTGTCACCGGCCAGTAGAAATCGATCTAAAACCCAGACCCTGGAGAAACTGCTTCACCCGGAGTCCCCGAGTTAAAATGCTGCGGATGACAACCAAGGAATAAATAGCCTAACTTAACGGAGGGTAAAACCCGGATCATCTACTTGATGAAAGTGAAGGGAGATATCAATCCGTCATAAAAATAACCCAATATCAGAGTTATCATTTTCTCAACATTTTCACTCTATTGTTTTGCTGAAAATTTCACTAGTTTCTGTTTTCTTTTACATCGAGATTCATAACGAGAAGGTTCGATAAATTGAAAATAATTCTACAATTACCAAATCTAAATTAAAATCATTTCAACCTTTCAAAGGGCATCATTTGACCGATAAAAGATGAAAAAATTCGGTTAAGCCAATCATTGAACTAAATCGTCATTCCTTCGGATTCAAGAAACGGTCAAACGAATGTCGTCATACTTTTACGAAATCAAATGCCTGACGACGTAGATTGTTGAATCGAAACCCAAAAACATAGCCATAAAGCCTATTTTTATTTTGCAACTCGCGAGATAATTGATGTGACATCCACTCATAAGGAAGCGCGGGCGCTCGAGTTGTTTGGTAAGAAATTCAGCCGGCAAATACTAAGAGCCGCTAAACCCCTGCGAGGCTACGATATAAAGCCGCGTTGAATGCCAAGATATCTCATAAATGTGGGTGCGGAGAGTGAGATAAGACTGACCGGTGTCGGAGGTGGTGACTCTACCTGGTTACGTCAGGGTTACCACGCAGTAAAGTGGGCGCGGAGATTCTCGACTTGTGAATTCAAACCCGCCACATCTTTCACCAACACGAGGACTTAACTACTCGCGGAAATAGTTTCCATTGCAGAGAAATGACGCGTATGTGGTTAGGGACAAAAACGCGCCTGGATTTTGCGAAAGAAATCAACACATGGAATAATATTGCCCAGCTGCGGATTCGCAATCCAAACAAACACTTGAGCATACAAATACGGCAAGCGAAATGAGCGGCTAACATTATCAGGCCTTTTTCTTTCAAAGTAAACACGCAGATACAATAAAACCTATCGGAGAATTTAAAATAATTTTCGACTTTTTATTTAAAATAAGATCTTGAACTTGAAATACAACGCAGCACTCGCCACACGAAAATGTCAACTTTTAATATAAAATTTAACTTATTTTTTCCCATTGTGGTTGTATCGCCCTGAATTTATTTTAAAACACATCAAAGTACCATTATCAATCAAAATACATAATAAATTCAAACATTTTCACAATATGCGGTATACCTTTGTTTGGACACCGTTTAACATACTCTTTTTCTAGGTTTTCGTAGGTTTTACGCACTTCTTTCTTATAGAATGTTTTTCTGATATGAATATTATTTCCTAAGCCCCTTATCAAAAGATTTTTACTTTTTCCCACCACTACTTTAGTACATCTAAGATTACAATTTGGTTCGAGCTAAGACGCAATTAGTTTATTTAATTACTTACTTTGAATACTGCCATAATGAGACGTATATATGATCGTTTAAAACAAATTGACAAAATATCGAAGTTTTCATATCAATTACATCAATCTCCGTTTTAACGCAGTCCGAATAAGCGAGAGAGAATGCAGGGAAATGCCGAAGGAATTACTGTTGAAGGAATTGCGGAAGTACTTGTTTTGATCTAGAGTCAACAGACTGATTTAGGGAAAAAATTGTGGACTTCAACTCACAGAATCGGATTTAGGAATGGCGCAAACACGGAAGACAGTATGTCTTATAATGTAAACACCTTTTTCAAGTTTCAATTATTTTCTCACTGTGAAAGTAATATAGAGCCGTACGCAAAAATACTTATTATCTTTACGAACAAATTAATTTTTTTATTTCTCTCGGATCGCAAGTCATGCTTCAACAAACAGAACAATTTTCAAGAACATAATCCAAAGATATGGCAACAAATTACCACACTAAATAAAGAATTACTGAAAGACAGCAATCAAAATGAAAAGCTGATTAAAGCTACTTTAAATCCAAAAATTATTAACTAAGTAATTAATACTAATAATTAGAATGGAAGATATCGACTTTGATTATTAGTACATTATCGCAAGAAATTAGAACACGGTACAAAATATGAAAGCTACTATACCATGGGCTCCTTTCTTCAAGCAAAAACGCAATACATTTTCTATATTACGAAATACATAAGCTATAGCGGACAATTGTGTGTACACGCGAACTGATTGTAAGGCGAGGCTGCGAAAAATTCTCCCTTCGAGATTCCTGAGCAGCGGAGCTTTTACGAAACGTTCCTCAGCTGGAAGAAATGATGGCTTTGCGCGAGGACGATGTAAACAAGTGTTTAAAACAACTTCTTTTCCACGCGAGACTTTCGCTTAGTCGCTGTCTCTATCTCTGAGGAAGTGGAAACCGCGCTATCTGAAAGCGTACAATGGGACACGAAATGTTACGCTGGAATAGACGCGCACGTAAAAGTGACACGCAGAAGGAAGCCAAAGAAAACACGTCCATCCTTCCACCGTCGGAAAACGAAAAGGTTGGCGCGCCTTTCGTTTGAAATGACGATGTCGATGTTTCCAATGGACCGAAAAGCTGACTCGAAAACTAACCAGATTGATTCACAGATTATCATTTACCAAACGTAGCTGAATGAACAGGGATCGCTTAGAAGTGACCAACGTTTCCCACAGGGTTATTAAAGATGCTTCTCAACGAGCGCTTGCGACAAACACCACGAGCTCTACCAAAAAAGACCTTGCGGCAATTCTGGCCCGCTTAACATCCGTGCCAATTTTTTCAAATGGAAACGAAAGCCGTGGGAGAGAGGAGTAAGGCCTCTATAGAAACCACAAGATTGCAAAAAAAAACTTAAAAAAATAGAATTAAGTTGAGGTACACTACACCAAATGTATTGGTGTTCCTGAGGATGTCTTAAAACCTCATTACCACGAGACGTGACCAAACAATGCCCTCTGCATGCGATGTAATTTGCCCACAAACGACCGCTCCCGTGAGAAGGGAACCGCGGTAGGTGGCAATCCTCATAGGAAATGGAACAAACCTGTGCTGCTTTTCCTTCTATAACTCCGCCAGGTTCCCAGAGATTCCCGTACTGGTGAGTGGACGTCGCAGCGGCAGCCCCTGGCTCCCCTTCCGCCGGGGTGCTTGAGCAGTTGATCGTAGAGGAGGATCCACCGCGCATCTGCACCCCAAGCGGGGCCACTATCCGAGGCGCTGCTACCATCCCATGAGGACGGTGCAGCGACTTGCGTGTTGGGCGTATTGGGAGAGAGGAGGGATGTGGATCCAGAGCTATTGCTGGTGGTTTTTGGTCCGAAATAATGCCAAGACGGGGATCTGAGGTCGAAGGTGGGGGGTGTCTCTTCCGTTTCTGAACTGAATCGAACCCTTGGACTTTCCGAGTGGCCGTTCACTTTCTTGATGCTCTCCTCTTCGCCGCTTGCGGCACCGTTTTGCGCTTCTGCAGATTTCTCTCCGTTGGTCTCCATTTTTTAAATCACCCTGCGTCTTCTTTGACTTTTCATAATTCGATTACTTTTTAACGATAGGGTTCTTACTCGTAATCCATTTAAAGCACTACCATATTCGAAGATCTGATTTTAACTTTAGAAATCGCGATATGAAGATGTTTGAGCAACGATCGAAAAGTTATCTTTCAGAATTCGAAAATTACCTTGGAGGTCTACTATCACGAAAACGAGAATATTAAATGTTTTAAGAAGTTCATAAATCTGTTTATATTAATATATCCCCAATATCGATCTCAAAGTTCAATTTTTTTAAACCACAGATAAAAAACAGAACTATGAAAGATACGGGAGAATCACATCCTCTAGATATGTCACCATCAAATGTAAGGCACATTAACTGAGTTTCTTCAGAGTGTCTCTCGGTCTCTCCGATGAGTCGTCGAGTCCCCTCACCGGAAACCGATCTTCCACAACAATCCTTTCCCAGAACATTTTCACAAATATGTCTTCACGATAGGAATCCAAGGTACAAAGTAAATCCACACTTCGGAAGCTTAAGTCCTGAAGACGAAGTGGTTTCCTTCGCGACCAGCACGAACGATTCCACACAAAGGTCCTCAAAAGAGCGTTTCCATCGAAGCGAGTGTGACAAGGCCTTCACGGAAGGCAACTCAAAGAAAGGGTCACAAGGAGATAGTGATGGGAGTGTTATCTCGCGACAGAGAGAAAACTGCTTGACGGAAAAGCTGTGAAATCACACGAAAATAAGATAAGACAACTAAAGAGGATTTTTTTCTTTGCTTCAAAATCTTTTGTAAGTCCCGAAAAACTACTACTTATACCGGATGCATAGTTCGCATTAAAAATAATACTGTGTTAGTCAGAACTATTCCTTCAACCACTTGATGCAACGCGTTAACGCGTCAAAACTCGAAGAAATAAATCCATAACAAACGCGAGAAATGGAATTAAATAGAAACCACTAAATGTAAACAAAGGCAAAAAACAGCTATGAAAAAGATTAGTATTTCTTTGTCTCTTTCTATCAAATCATTAAGATAAAAACGAGCAAAAAGAGCTACAGTAACAGGATGTGACAGCTCCGAAAGATGTCAAAGTCAAACACGAATGTTTCTGAGAAATAAAGTTGTGATTAAAAAAAAGTAGAGGAATCAACTTATATGTGTAAAAAGGCGCTAAGAAAAAATTAATATTTCAAAGCCAGATCAAAACAACTAAAAGGAAAAACCGAAGAAGTATTTCCTCCCGACACTAATCCTTATTGAATCTGTGAGCCGTCTTCCAGAGATCCCATTGTCCGCATCAACCCGTCGCACATCCATGGACCGTGAGCCTTCCACAGTACGTTCGAGAGAGAACCCCTGGCATCCACCGAGATGACCGTCACCCTCCGACTCACCCAGAAGGCGTTATCCTCCGTGGGAAAAACAAGACCAGATCACAACTCATTGGGGCAGAGAGAGAAAGGGAGCGCACACGTGGAATGGGACAGGGAGAGCTGGAGGATCGCGGGTTGGACGTTCACCTCCTATCCCAGCGGAGCCAGCGGCTCAACTGCACGTCCGTCGGAAGGGAGGAGAGAAACACATGCCGCCCGCCCCCGCCTCCGCCCCCCTCCTCGCGCCACTCTTATTCTAACGAGCACGAGTCGCACGCAAGCGCAGATGCAGCACAAACAGGGTGCGGGACGTCCCCCTGCCTTTAACCCTCATTCTTCCCGTCGGCAACAATCGAGCCCCCTGAAAGATTGGCCGAGGGGAGGTTCTGGACCGAGGGAGGATGCTGGAATAAGTCCGCGTGGGCAAAGTTTCAACCGAGGGAAAAATGAGGGGAATGAATTAAAAGAAGTCTTTTAATGCGGAGACATTGGGGGCACAGGGAGAGAGTAATGAAAAATTCCAGAGCGAATCTATTAAACTTCGAGCGGCAGTTTTAAGCGATACCGCTGATAAATACGAAACTTAACTTTATCTAAAGCCAATTTTACGCTCCAGAAGGCATAATAAAGGACTGCACGAAATTCTCCTATCTTTTTCAACCTATTTCCAAACACTTTCCAACTCGTCGTTGTAAATAAAACAGTCGCTTTATCTAGTGAAAATGATCGCCGGAGCGGAAACGCCTCACATTAAAGCCGGTAAAAGGAAGCAAAACGCTGACAAAGTTACCGTTTAGAGGAGATGCGAAAAGCGAGGCAAAGCGCCACGACCTCGTGGGGCGAACTCTCCCGCCTTCCGTTTGGCCCGGAGGAAGGACCGCACGGCCCCGACTACTTTAAACGGTCGGCCATGCGGAACGCCGCGGGAGTGATTTACTCCGGGAGATGTAAACTGTAATGGCATATTTTTCATCTCTACCACACTCCAATTTCCCTTGGAGCGCCCAAGAGAGGTTCGATGGGGTGCCCAGCATATCTGAAGGGTAGGGCGTGTAGCGTGATCGAAGAACAACAAAAGGATGGCGCTTTAGGGGGAACCCAAGATGGAAGCGATCGCATGATTGGGAAGCTAGGGGGAGAATGGAATGGTCCACGGAAGAAACGCAGGAGCGACTAAGAGAACCAACGGGGGAACTGGGAAATGTAACGAAACCGAAACTAATACTGAAAAAAGATAAGAAGTCAGAAGATGGACATAGGAGCCCCATCGAGAAATCAAGTCCGAGGATTTCAACAAAAGAGGACGGAATTCGATTAATTACAGAAATATTTGCACAGGTTTACGCTGCTGAATAACTACTGTTTGTTTAAAGAAGCTTAACACGAGTGAGATTTTACTTTTCCTTGATCACGACTCCGGAGATTCCAATGCCTCCTATCTCGCAACTCCTCCGCACCAAAACTCCTGAGTATCAAATTAACAGTACATCTATAGAATTTGCCTTTGTTTATTTACTTATGAAGAACTCAGTGACGTAAATCTCTAAAAAAATACGAAAGAATTTAAAAACTTCGCCGGAATCCCTTCAACCGAGTAATTACTTAAGTTTTCGGTCTATTTACAAAAAAGAACTCCGCGCAAGTGAAATCGGATGGAAGGCGAACCGTCTGCAGGAAAGGAAACGCTTCCTTTTCACCCATTCAAAGCGAGAAACAATGGTTAAAAGTAATAAGGAGCCCCGGGAGGCATATTTATGAAGACCAGAAGCATGAGATGGGTGCATGTTGTGTAATCATGATGAAACTGGATTAGAAACACAAGTCGGCGAGGGAATTAAAACCGCTGGTGGATGAAAAGAGGCGGAGTAGTTACGAGGTGAACTTGGACGCCGCATCATGATAAACAGCTACAGAATCCTCCAACAAGAAATGTTCGGTTGATTAATGAAGACTGTCATAGGCGAAGATCACGAAATAAAATCGCAAGAGGGCTGACGAAGGAATCGACTGTAGAAAGCGAGTCACGGGACGTGTCCGATGGCGGGATAAGAAGAGTCCGGAGAAATCTAATTGGAAGAGAGCATCTGAGATGGAGGGAATGAAACTGATTCATCGAGGGGACGCATAATTGGAGAGGATCAAAGGACGAGGCCGAAAAGAAGAGTGTTCGGGAAGGTCGGAGATGGAGGGCTAAAAGGATCTTGCAGCAGAAAGGTCTCGCGAATTAGATATCCGGAAGACGACTTACATCTCGAAAATGTCGGCTTATCCTCCGAACTCGACGCATCCAACAGCTGTGCGAAACGCCACCTGCGTTCCTCGCAGCAAGAGCGAAGTATTGCGGGATAAAAGGATTGCAAGAAAAGATAACACTGAATCAATCTTTCCGAGGAACTTGGAACGAAACCACATAAAAACGCCATTTCCTCGAAGATTCAGAGGCAGACTCTAACAACCGCTGTTGACGCATACGAATTTTTAAAATGACACAATAAAGACAACGTACGACTTTTCCGAAACTTCAACACGGAGAAGTTTCTTTGCCCAAGTATGTGTAAACTTAAACTTTTACGTGGCTTTGAAAAATAATACATAAATGCTTGCGTAAACTTTCAGGATTAATGAATATGGTCGAGCGATACTTGGTGGAACTTCATTATAATACAATTAAATACAAAACTTGTACAGATCCACACACAATTATTTCGGTTTACCGGTTTCGGCATAAGTCATGCCATCATCAGAACTGAAGGAAAAATTTTTCTTTCAGAATCTTTTTTCCTTCAGTTCTGATGATGGCATGACTTATGCCGAAACCGGTAAACCGAAATAATTGTGTGTGGATCTGTACAAGTTTTGTATTTAATTGTATTATTTCAGGATTAATGTGAACCACCAAGCAATGTTTTGGGTAATCGACAGAGCCAAGAGAAGCGCGTGAATAATAACTAACCTAAAATGTATATTTATGCACTTCAATCCTTTTTTCTTTTCTTTTCGGCGCATCGTTTCTAAAGGATAAGAAAATTTAAGGTCCTGTAAGTAATATACGAAGGAAGGAAGGAGAGGTAGATGCCTCTTAAGATGAGGAGAAATTATTAAAATCTTCTAGCGTTTGGTATCAAACTAGATTTTAGTTAGCGGTTGAAACCAAGGGTTTCCGCGTATCTGCACTTATCACGAAGCGATTCATTAATTACACCGAATAAAATTTCAAGGAAACATTCTGAAAACGTAAATGATAAGAAAACCATTCCGACCGCAACTGTCAACGGCGACTCCCAATAAAATTGAATTTCATGATATTTACATGGGAAAACTAACACAATTACAAAGGACCAAAGCTGCAAAATCTAACTTCCGCAATGTACAAAGTAATCAATGACAAATGACTCAATGAAATCTTTAGGACTCAATGACAACTATCAGTACACCTGGCCTTGTTTGATTGCGTTCTTAAACAATGACAGAACAAAACATTCCACGCCCGCAGTTATTCAAGATCCTTCCACGCTGAGGTTGAATTGACTTTTGCTGATTCATTACAGAAGGAGTCAGCTGTTTTCACAACCAAATTCCCTGCAAGGCTGCCATTTATTTTGCCAGACCGCTTGAAACTAATAGCATCCAAAATAATTACATAATACGTATTATTTATCTTTCTCTCGACTCTCCGCAGATCGAAAAGAGCCACAAATAAAAAATAACACTTGGAGATCTACATAAGATATGAACCTTTGACTCTAAAAACAAAAGTTTTTTGGCGAGATACCTCTTGAAATGATACACGTCAGCAAACCTTTGATACGCTAATTATCTATCCGTCGAGAATCTTAAACAAAACACCACCTAAGGTTAGTTAATAAAGTTCAAGGTTACTCCTGACGACAAATAAAAACAAGCCATTCTGCACATCATACATCAATAAGAATGCAATATTGGCAAATCTAACTAGAAAGAGAAGTTATGCTCTCAGCGGTGACTTAAATTACGTTTTCCGAAAACACGAAAATCATATCGTATGGGCCAAAATGTGGATTTACTCTAGGGAACAGAGGCGAATTTATAATTAGGCGCAACAGACGCTAGCTGAGGGCCTCATCCACAAAGGAGCCTCAATAACACTGCATCAAAAACAAATTGTTCTGGTTTTTCCCTTCGAGAAAGAATCTCATATCAATTGAGTAAGTCCACGTAATATGTTTATAGAAAATATATTATTGCCAATGTCACTAAATAATGTAAAAAATTCTATCCAACAGTCATTTTAATTTATAAATACTACGTATTGTTACTCGAAACTTGTTAATTAGTATTAGTATTATTAAAAGTGCATCGACAGTTGAGGTAATTTCGCACGTTGGCTCCCTCCGGGAAACGAACCCGGGACCGCTTTCATCCAAGTCGAACGTATAGCCAAGTTGCTCACTTGGCTATACGGGAGCCCACTTGTTTATTTTTGCCTTAGTAAAACTACTGAGATTCCCATATTTGCGTATTTTACGAAAAATTCGAATTTTTAATCTAATAATTCCTAATGGGGACCTCAATCTGATCTGTGCCTAGTGCCTCTGATAGCCTAAATCCGCCCCTGCTAGGGGAAGAGCACATCAATATGTATATTCATCAATGCGGGTCGTACTCTTCCAGAGAAAAAGGTGCTTCTTCAAGCGGACTATTTATAAACGTAGACTGAATCCATGGGGACACATCGTGATGAAGAATAATAATCCGACTCGTGGGAAGCCGCATTGGGAGGTGGGGACAAGGCCGCGGAGGGAGGAAAAAATGTTTAAGTGGGGGCGAGGAGAGGGCTAATTGGCGGAAGCCCATTACGAGCGTCACATGAGGGAGGAATCGCGAGAGATCTCGCTGTCCGGTGCAGCGAATACGACGATGCGACGAGCTTCACCTTGAATTCAACCAGAAGACGCACGATTGAAATTGCCTCGGATAACAACGCGATGAGCTAATGGACGACATATTCCTGCCGCTCTTGGGGAGGAGAGCGCAAGAGAGAAAGAGAGAGCTTCGTTGTTTAGATGAAGATTAGCGATCAAATCCACACGAGATAAAACATGAATTAATTAAAATTCGAAGTTCGCGTTCCTTCGGTCGACTTTCTTATGCGTGCTGAAAGAACGCGTTAAGTAGGTCGTTAAGGAGAAATCGATAATAGAATTCTGACGTGATTTTAGGAGGAAAGGAAATTCGAAAAAATTGACCGATTGTTAAACCGCAGAAACCTTTTAAATTTGTCCTTCGAAAAACATCTAAACTATTTTGAAAGGCCATAACGCTTAACAAACGAAATTGATCTATTTTCTTGAATACCTCTTCAACAGAACCTTGACCTTGTTGATATGGCATCGCACACTCAAATCAGCTTACTCGGACTTGAAGTGAGTACAAAACTTGTAGTTTCCTTAAGGGAGACATAGAATAACATTAAGAAGCTCTTCGCTAACAAATTGTGAAAAGAAATCCGTAAGAGATTTGCGCTAAATGAGAAAATGTTATCGAATACTGCGGGGATTTAATATAACCGAAATCGATCGGCAGAGATTAATAATAATAAGAATTTCTTAAATTGAAACAAAGTTATCCCAATTGCATTCATTTTAAAAATTATTATTATTCACGAACACAATCATTCCCTAACAAGGAAAATACGATTAGCCAAGACTCGAACCCGGAACCTTGGGGTTGGAGCGCTAACACACTAAACACTCAGCCACAGCGGCCGGCAAAAGATTTATTGAGAGGGTCAATATAGATAAAGTCATCAAGTCCTGAAGCTGTTTCTCAGATTTCTTTCACATTAAAAAACTTAAATTTTATGGAAAATTTGCGATAACATCTAATAAAAGAATGATCACTGTTGTTCTGTTATTGATGGGGCAAGATCGAAAGGGATCCTCAGCCTGTGTGTACAAAGGGGGAATTATTAAACGATCGCTAATTTTTACTGTACCTAGAGCACGGTGATTAAATTTGTGACCAATTTACAATACAGTACGTAAGATGCACCATGAAAGAGGCGAATGTGACATTGAAGGCTGCCGTCTTCGTAAAATACAGTTAATTATAAACGACCGATGACAGGAGTACTTCATAATGCTCAATACTCGAAATTTAACATCCCACGACGAAAAACACCGAAAGGCATTAGAAGAGTGGTGTTGTTGTTCCATTAAGAGGTAGGGGTGGCGCAAAAGCTTCGGATACCGACAACATCCTAAGCGATGGAAAAACATCGAGGGAACGCGATAAGTGGGAGCGAAAAGAAAACACGGCGGCCGTTTAAGATGGAGATGAACGGCGACGCACAGGTGGACACGAGAACACGAGGAATTCCTCGCTAAAGCGCATGGAACAAGGGGAGGATGGGGCACCGAAGGTCAAGAAGGGTTCACGCAGTGGGCGTCCGAGGCACGTCCGTCGGATCCATAGCTACGATATCCGCGACACAAGAGGCGAAGGGCGAGACCCGAAACGCAGAGGGGAAAAGACGCGGATCATCCGAGCGAGAAATTACCGATTAGGGGCGTTTGCCGCTTGGGAGAAATTACCGGGAGATGGCTCCATCCGGAAACGCCCGATACTTCCCGGAGGAAGGCTTTCTGAAGCTAACGACAGAAAGTCATCCTCCACTTTCGTCATCGTATTCTTTTTAGGACACAACAGTCGAAGACGTTTGGATTAGAGGCGATTCCATTTATTCATACCCAAATATATGCACCGACCCACGTTCATAACTTTGGCTTGTGGATGTTATAGAAAATGACTTTCGACTCGGCTTTCGTCATCGTTCTTAGCTTCGAAGGCCGTGTGTCGGTTCGGAAAAATCGATGAGAGCTATCAGCATTACAGCTGTTCTTCTAACTTCTAGGAATGACTAAAGGAGGGGCTTGGAATTCAGCTTCCACTAGTTAATGGAGCCTGTTGCTGTTTCGAAAATTATCGCCGTACTTAGGTAATGGATATCATAATTACGCTTCGTCCTCCGAACGATTATTTTACCCGTTCAAAGCACACAAATATTAATTACTGTCAAGCCTCAATGAGCCCGCAATATATAACGAGGCGTACGAAAAAGTGGAGGGCATCAATCAATGTTCTCGTTGGTGCGCGCGAGCTAGTAAAGGTCGAACAGATACATCAATAAAATCTTCGACAAGAGAATAACACCGTCACGGTAACAGATCCGCTTTACGGCGATAGAAATGGCATCAGCCGTTCGAGAGCATGAAATCGACGCACCTACTTAAGAATTTAAAGAATATATCAAGCATATTGAGCTTCTTGACGTTAATCTACCTCTTTTCTCAAAGTCAAGGAAAGCCATTTTCTGCCCGCTAAAATACCAAGCGACGATCGATTGCGCAGTGAATTTATAGGAAATTACCGTAAATAGACAAGAATGCCAATTATACTAATTAGACTCGGTAGAAATAGTAACCGGATTCAATAAAGTCTTTGCAGCGTAATATTACTAAAAGTAAGTCTCATTAACACAGCCAAGTTTCTTTTCGCATTGGCATAAGGAATTCGAAATGATCAAACTAAATGAACGTAACATGGGGGTCGATTGTGTCTCAATCCAATTTTCTTTGTCTTAAAAATTGTCTACGTTGACAAATGCAATGAAATAATGAATAGAGAATATAAAAGGAGCAGGGTAAATCAAACTTGCAGTGCGTCCACCTCAGATGGAAGCGGTCTCGGGTTCGAATCCATGTGAGAGCCCAATGTTCCCGAATTTGGTTGGCGCCGAGAAAGGCATCCTTCAGTTGCCAAAATCGCCAAACACGTCACATCAACTAAGGAGAGAAGATCTGATAACCGACGAAAGCTTTTCGGAAAAATCCATCGGTCCACAATATTTAGGCAAAGTAAAAGACATCCTAATTCTAGTAAAAAAAACGAGCTCGATCTTCGAGCGGCGATGACCAAGAGATACAAGGAAATAATCGCTAAAACAGATAGTTATTTCTGGTCGTTCTTTCCGCATAGCATTAGTGAAGCTAATAGGGAAGATTAGGTAAGGTGTTAATACACCCCCTGCCATACGCTACTGGCGGCTTGCGTGGTACAAATACTTGAAACAAATTAATTTCTACAACGAGCGACCTTATAAGAAAAGCCTATAAAGACAGGTATATCAAAGAGTTTTAAGAACATGATTACGACTTCCTTAGGTACAATTCTTTGAAGTCCTTAACAACATACCAGCATTACGACAACTTTCTAAAAGATATAAATACCGAATCCCGATGACTTGATAATTAATCCTACATTCTTAAGCCTCAAAGTTGGAAAAATTTCACAGAAAGATTGCTTTACATATACGTACTCCCCAAACCTCGTAAAAATGAAAATTTCGATGAATGCGAACCACCCGCAATCGCATCAAAAGTTCGGAATTCGAACAGTCTTCCAAGGGACTAAGAAGCTATATGCTACAAAGAAAACTGATGACGCTACCAAATATTTTCACTCAATAAATCGAAAATTCGATTAGAAAACCTTTTGTTAGGAAAGGAAGGCCCGCGCCATTGTTCTGCATGCGCATCTTCCTTCGCTTTTCTTTCCTTTCTTTCAAAAGGCCATTAAAATGAAACTAGAATAAGGCCCTCTTAAATGAGCCTCATTTCCTACTATTATTGCAATTAAGCGCCGCTGCAGTGAGCCATAAACCGTCTTTCCTTTCATTCTTCTTCCGCAACGACTTCCACTGAATCGGTACGCCACGCCCTCCTACTTCTCCGACAACGTAAGGCAATTTCCGATCAAATACGTATTCAAAACTGAATTCTAATGAACTGCGTATGATCGGCAGAGAAGGGGATCCATCGCTACAGTAATGCACGGCATACGGAGTTCATTTCATTAGTTAACCTTGTTATTGGAATAAGCCATGCTAGTAGATAAACAGTAGAATTAGCATAGCAATAAACAGTAGTACATTAAGAGTGTTGCGACAGCTGAAGCCATTTCGCACGTGGACTCCAATCGGGAATCGAATCTGGGACCGCTGTTACCGAAATCGAGCGCGCTACTCACTTGGCTATCCGGAAGCTTTTGCAGATATAATTGCTTCCGCAGAATTCTGAAGAGTGGTAAATCCCAATTTTCACTAGTAATTCTTGGAATTATCAATGGTTCAAGTTCAACAATACTTATAAACGACACATTCATTTCGAGCTTAATACTGATATCAAACAGAATAAAAACAAAACTGTAATAGGTGGTTGGGTTGTAGCACGTTTAATTATACTAGCAGATGCTCTCTAAAAGGTTTTATCGACAACTTCCACTGAATTCAAAAGCATTTTCTTCCCCGACCGATAATCGGCCCATGCTAGCAAAGTCGGCGAATGTAAGAGACGAATGTCTCTGATTAAACACTCTTTGGATTTCATACCACCAAAACATTGCGAATGCAAAACACCTAAGGTTTACCAACCCTCAGGTTGTTGCAGTAATGTAAGTATCTCCGTAATGAAACTACTTCGTGCATTTTCATTAACCTCATAGGATGCACGACTGAAAAGAAAACAACTTCGCTAACGATTCTAACTTTGACCTTCACGAGCGTTTTTCTATGGAAGCGATAGCTACGTAATTAGCCCATGGCAAGAAATATCCCGCTTAGCAATGCCCTTTATTCCGGGTGATGAGGACGCTGAGAAGGTCGAAACAAAGACATGTTCCAAAGAGCAAACGATGTTTGATGACGATCCATCGGAGAGTGTGCAATCCTTCAATCGAACATAGAAATAAAGGTGACTTAGCGGACAGAGGAACACGTAAGAGTGGACAAGTCGGGAGGAAGTGTTGATTAGACAAACAGAAGCCCACAGACGAGGATGGGTGATTTCCCGCGGTCATATTCACTCCACCGCGGCCTTCGAGAACACCGCACGGCGAAATTCATACGCGTGAGAGCAATGTAGTAAAAAATGCAGCACACGAAGCAACAAGGTAACAAGACGCGACGCACAATTCACGGCCCAAGACACACCTCAGCACGATCAGCGTTGTGGCCGACGAGGCGTCAACTGCAGACTTTTTTCCAATTAGATCACGAAGATTATAATCATAACCCGATTGGCGTACAGAAACAATGACAGTGAGCCATTGATAAATCATACAAACTTTATTGTCATGGATAAACAGCCTTTTCATGGTCGGAATATTCTTCAAATTCATACACGCAAAATAAAAATGAAGATGCACCTGAGCTTTCAGTAATCTAGAGATGACTGTGGTACAGCCCACGAGCCGCATGTGGAGCCAATGTGGGGGAACTAGCGGATAAATGCTTCTTGTAAATTTCATACAATTTTCTATCTTAAATTTCGATGAATAAACAGAAGCAGATCATATTTTGATTGTAATCTATCTTAAAAAGTAAAAAACTTTTCTCACTTTAAATAAAATTGTGATAATCCTATTCATTTTGCATTTCAACTGATTCACTAACAAACAAAATTCATCGCAATATAGAAAGTTTGGTTCAATAAAAATTCATCGGAGAGGTGGCCCATTTAATAATAAAGATAAGACATACAGATGAGTTTCCAATGGTATCTCGCCCCTCCCACTTTCGGTCCACCTACATGGTACTCGCAGGCATACGAAGACTACCAGAGATATTAATTTAATCATTCTTTTACGGGAAAATTCCTCTTTCTTTCCCTCCAGATTTTCCTCCGCCGTCCAATATTAAAGAGAAGCGTTTGATTTTAGTCCACGAGTTAAATCTCCAAACTCCTCTTGATTTTCATTACCCTTCTTGGCGCGCAATCGTATAGTTACATCACTGAAGATACCCTTGCTTAACGCAAAAAGCTATTAGAAAAATCAAACTGTACAAAACCACCACATATAGCAAACACAAGTAGTTAATATATGCATTTCGAATGAATTTCAAAAAGGATAGTATTCTAATTTGTGAAATACAGTAAACCCTCGCTTTGCGACATTAATCCGTACCACAGACTCTATCGTATTAAAAACCCAGTAACACTCTGATTGCCTGTAAATCGTTCCAAGTCATATATATTTGATTTAAAATGACTATGATCGGTTGAGATATTTAAGGGATTCACCGGTTTGGAAAATATAAAATATCGTTAAAAATTCATTAGGGCCGGGATTGCCTAATTGGCAGTCACGAAGGAACAATATTGGAAAGATACCGTAACGCGACTCAAGAATCGTAATGTGAAGCGTAATCTCCTAATGAACGTACTTGTACATCGTAATGTGATTTTATCGTGTTGCGAACCCGTCGTAAAGCGGGGTTTACTGCCGAAGAATTAAATACAAGTAGAATGTTCTTTCTCGCCTCTTCCTCGTCCCTTAAATAACACACAAGTTAAGAAATTCCTTCCGCGTCAAAATGATAGAATTTGAGAAGCTCCTCTATAATTAAAAACCAAATCGAGACGTTGATGTAACATCTCCAAGCATGACGATAACAAATTGCCAAAGTATTACTTGGAAAACCTGAGGAGCAGCTGCATATCTCTTTCAATTCTCTGCCCTATGAACTACTGATATTTATTGTAAATGTTTCGTAATAGAGGAAAATAGAAAGCTCCAACGGGTCTGAATAACTTAGGTCAATAAAAATACTTCCTCATATTCCCAGCATTCTTCAATTCCTTATTAAGTAAAGCGTCTGTTTTACGACCCTTTTTGAGGTCAAAAACTCAGAGGCCAAGTTCCCGTAGTGTTTACGGGAGGTCACTGGTCTCAAAAGGATTAAATTAATTAACGGAGCCGAATTGCTGGGAGCCTTTTAATGGAGGAAACGGCGTTTCTCGTATTGTGGAGCTTTGGAAACAAAAAAAAAGGAAACAGAAAAGTACACATCAAATCACGGAGAGAAAGAAATTTATATTAAGCTAAAACCCTCAAAGCTGAATAAACCACCAAAAATAACTGAAAAACAGAGTAATCGAGGATACATATGAAGGCAATAAAGAAGACTACCTCGAGTTCCTAGTCTGTTCCTTAATCCGACCGTGAATAGTAATTTACTAAGAGACTTGATCTGTACTATCAGCCGTTAATTTTTAAATAGAGACGATAAAGTTGAATTACTTGCGTGTAAAATATGTAAGGCATATGATAACTATACTTTCCGCAGTCGGTATGCCACGGAAAGCTGCAAACCCATTCAGATACAAGATTTCGCACAAAAAACAACGTAGAAATATCATATGTTTTGCGACTAAAAATTCCTGAAAATTCAGAATGGGAATAACGTTCCCCTCCAAAGCCACTCCCATTTCACCGCCTTTGAAGATTTGTTGCGCAATCATGCGGATTCATTCTACATTAATTTTTAGTGCAAACTTCTATAAATTTCACCAAAAATTCGGAAAACAGTTAATAAAATACAAACAATTAGCGACCCAAAAAAATCGCGAACCAACACTTTCCGCCATACTTAGATACCTTTGGTTAGCTTTCCGACAACTCACCGTAAGAACGTGCAAAGATAATAGATAAGATAAATAAGACCCAAATCACGATTAGGCTCGGAGAGATACTCTGACAGACACTACGCAAATTCGAAAATCAATCTCGGAAAAGAATGACCGAATAATGTAGTAACTAGATATTCTATCAAAGAATTTTCATTCGTCTTACCTCCGTAAGCTACATAAAGAAGTTATTTTTCATTGGGGTAGGAAACAACTCTGCAAAGCTCTTAGAAATGTATCATTAAAGACATTCGATCGAAACTGAAAAACTGTATACTTAAGAATCGAAGAATGAATCTAATAAAATCAGAGAAAGAATAAAACTAATTTTACGTGCATCTACAAAGTTTCCTCATCGATGATTCCACTCTAATGTTCCATAGCACCCCCACTTTGTTATGAGCAAGCAGCGCGTTCCAGTTAATCTCAATCCTTTATGAGTTAGTCATATTGAGTTAATTTTCCAATAACTGAACTGCTCTAAAATCGATTTCTCATATTAATTTTCGAAACGAAATTAGCGTTATTAATATACAATTGAACTGTAAATACTGGTGATGTAACGATAAATTGGAAATATCTTAAACAATTTTGGGTATCAGAATATTATAGGAGGCGGAGAATTTTAACATTTTATAATTCCAAAACCGATTATTCCGAATCATTTACTTCAAACCTAATCTTCTGTTCCTGATAACTCTTTCCATTTCCAGCGATTAATGAATATTTAATGAAATTTATGAATTGAACTGACAGCAAAACTGAAAAATTTAGATTCTTAATAAAGCAATAATGTGGTATTTTATACGAATTTGTTTTACTTACTTTTATGTAGAAAATAGAATCCTCGAGTTTCGGCCCAATTAATGGACGAAATTTAACGAAATTAACGAAATTTAATCCATAGTCCGTTAGTTCGAATTTGTTCTGGTTAAAAAGATTAATCTCTTTTTTAACAAAGCTAAATCACTTATTAAGTAATTATAATTAGCATTATATAATATAAAAATAAAATTAACTCAAGCTGTTGTTCTGAATGTTAGAACTTAAAGATGAAAGCTAGATGATTTAAATAAAGAAATTGTTCCCTTTATTGTTAAACCATTTACTCTAGTTTTGCAGTAAAAAGGATATCCTACTCTATTTTTAAAACTTTGAATTAATTATTCGATTTGATGTTCTATCGATTAATAGGTAATTGTTTCCCTAAACAACATTAATTATAATAAAGCATTTTACTCGGGATCGGGAATCGTATCGGAATCTGGATTTTCCTAAAATTTATCGGAATTGGTAAACGTTAGGGTATCGTCCCATCACTAATGCATACAGAGTTCCCCAAAACGTGCATACATTTCGGGATAGAAAAACATAGGCAAATATTATAAAATCATTGAGACGCCATGAGATCGATAAAGTGAACTTTTATACTCTGCAATTACGAGAGCTGATTAAAGTTGCGGGTCAATAGCTTCAGGGCATCTTACAGAAAGGCAAATTGCTGTATGAGCTTCCATGGTGAAAAAACGTTCACGGAGACAGCTTGTGTTCGTCATACTTATAACTGTCTTGAAGCTAAAACCCACTTTATTACTTAATCACTTTATATTTATTTATGAGGTTTTCACTTTATATTTATTTATGAGGTTAGGTGGAAGAGAGGCCCATATGGGCCTAACCTCGCCAATAAAGAGTCTATCTATCTATCTATCTATCTATTACACACTCCCGGTGATTGCATAGGACAATGGTAACTTGCATTAATCTCACGAAGTCTTAATAAATTAATGTACTTAAAAAATTAACGATATTCAATTTCTGAAGTGTTTATAAGCATACACAGAATTATGTAGGTGTCATACCTAGCATCTAGCCATTCTCGACGCATCAAACAATTTCTGAACCACATTTCCGTGAATTCAAACTTTTCATAGCTGATTTCTACTTTCTAATAAATGATACTCCAAAACAGAATGTAAACACTCAACTATTCTTATAGGAGCAATACGTCTGCGTGCCCTACACTGGAAGATCAAAACCAGTGGAAGGGTGCAGAATGAAGGTATGAAGGCGTCAAAGATGCCGTCAACCCCGGGATACAAGCTGAGCATGGTTTTGAAAGCGCGACTACAATCAGTTTCCATTTGAACGAAACGTTTCCTGCCACAGTCGATACCGCAGCCTCCGAGCGGCTTTCAAACCGAGAAACAACCTTGATATAAATGCATAGTAATTAGAGCCATAAGGGGAAAGGGGCTAGGAGGGAGTAGAAACGCTACTTGAAAGTGGGCGGGAAAGGGACGTCTTCTGAATTTTGCTCATGACAATGACGGACAAGGCCAAGGTGCAGAAACCAAAAAAGTTGCTGCGGAATAGCTTAAGTTAATTTACAATGCCATCCTTGTAAGTAGTAGGCACATAGTGAAAAAATTCTTGTTTGCTTTCCTTTAAAATAATTCATTCGGTGTGAAAAGGTTTCGCGCTTAAAATGATAAAAATAAATAACAGTAAGAAAGTACCGTCACCATTTTCGGACGTGTCATTTCTCAATGGCCTTCTTATATTATCTTCGAAACACAACCCATACAAACCGGGATTGGTTAACTTTTCAATGAATTTCACCGCAAAACATCATAAAAATCGCAAATATTGCGAAATAAACTTATTCTTTTGTCGATATGGGCGCGTCGTGAAACCTCTGTGGGCTGGCATTCGGAAGATTTCGTACAGATAGGCAAACAACACTTGGGAGATATGATTTACGTCAGTGCCTTTAATCGCTTTTCGTGAATTCCAAAACCAGAAGTGGAAAGATACAATCCCAGCCACACATTGAAACGGAAATGCGGAAAATCTTTGATAATAACCTAAAATTAATCTTTAGATTAAATCTTTAGATCCAGCTTTATACTGACCAGAATTTTCATCTCAACAAATTCTGTGCCTGCAAAACTCTCCGGGCTACATATTCAGAGAAAATTAACTCGAGCAGACAAAAATTCTCGAGACTGCGGAGCGTAAATACAGCTGAATATCATTGTCATAACTATCTTGTAGTTATTTTAAAATTTCGCGCCGAAACAGCAGCAACAATTTCCTTAACTAAAGAAGCAATACGAAATTGAAGAGATGATACAGCCAGTCGAAACCAGCTGATTTTAATTTCTTACGTGGTATTGCATATATTTTCCATGGGTTCCCTACTTTTAACAAATTAGTGAGAACCAACAGAAAAGTTTCGTAAGTTATAACAGAATAAAAGCAAGATATACACACATACATATATACAGCGTATAGCTACACAGCGAAAACCAGTGGGCTTAAGAGATAAACAGAGAGTAGCGAAAATTACCCGCAAACTTCATCAGACGCCGGCTCTATCCAAAGTAATGGAGAACAGAACCCAACTGAGCCGTGTAAAACGATTCAAAATAATCGTTTCGAGAACCGAGTCATCAATAATCCCAGCAACGGTTCAAAATGACCAACATAAACAAATGCGAGCGAAAGAGGAAGCGAGCGGATACATCTTCATGTTCCCATCCGAAAGCCGTCCTTTCTCTCGGAATGGGAATTTAACCGCGATAAATTTCCCCATCGCACACAAACGCTCTGCCGCGAAAGGCATTAATGCCCAGGAGATCGCTCCCAGGCGAGAATTGTCCGTCAAGAGCGCGCTCTCCGCCGCGAACAACGCAACCACTCCACCCTCGTTTCTACGAATCATAATTACATCCTTCAGAAGACATGAAAGAATGGACATGGAAAAACGGTCCGCTGCTTTGGCCACCTCACCAAGGAATGCCACCAGCAATCCAAACAGCACAAAGGAAAAAACTAGGCAAAACTGCATCCTGGAGAGGTCGTGTGGCCACGGAAATAAGTTCGCATCCGCGAGAAACTGATGATGAGAAAGAATTACCCCGGAGGTAAGAACAAAGATCACGACGTATGGAAGATTGCGGAAACAAATAAACTCCGCGACAATGGATTGCGGCCAGAATGAGGTTGCTTAACTTGTGGGAAATCATTCTTCTTCCTCATTTCCCGCGGAAAAAGAATCCCTCCCCAATTCGCTCCTTCGACATCCTTACGCGACCCATCGTCACCATTTCCGCCCCCGCACACACAAGAGCCGCCTTTCCCGTCTTAATGCACCCCTCTCGGCCCCATCCTCCGCCCCCGCCGGCCTTTATAACGGGGGATTCGTGCGCTTCGCTTATCGCAAGGGCGAAACACAAGACCCGTGAGTATGGATATACATGGGTGCTTCCGCCCACCTCCGCGGACTGCCTCCACGCTATGGGAACGCATCGACTCTCTCCGAAGCACCACGCAACGCACCCCCGATTCCACCCCATTATAGTTCCGCATCCCTTTAATTCCAGGCATATACCCCATGAGCCCTTTTATCGGACACCCGACAACCCCCAGAAGAATAGAGGCCCTCAGACACACATACCTTGGAGGCACGATTAGGATGATGGAGAGGGCACCATGAGGGTGAAGATACCGGAAAATACTCCTCATTACCAGTTGCCACAAGGGACCCCACAGAGACAAAAGAAAGCAACCCTCCTACACGCATTGAAATCACCAAAAATAAAGAAACCGGAACACGTCGACGCAAGAATAAACAAACTTCTTGAAGATCGTTAGCACTTTCGTCGGCACCTTTATATCGATATCTAAGACACATGGTAGTACATCCTTCGTCACTAGATGTATTACTTTCTCTCAACTGCCCCAATCCCCCTAAGAGTTTTTTTCTTGTACGCTTCTTAATACACGATTTCGAAACAAAATTTATGCATGCAATCAGAATTTTCTACACTCAAAACTGGAGCAGTTTCGATTAAAAACTCTGACACGAGAAAATCTTCCTTACATGCATGAGATAAAAATTTTGAAACTGACGGCTCAGTAAAAGAGTTAAACTGACGCGCGATCAGATCCGCATCATGCAGTTATCTCCATTACTTTCTATAGAAATTTCTTTTCGAGGAGATACACGCAAGACTTTTCTATTCGCCGAACATTAAACTGAATTTATAATCCACCCGCGTTCCTCTATAAATTTAACCAATTAGTACAATATACGCTTCCAATTCTATAGATGAACTGATAATTGAAAAATAAATTTTATTCCTAAAAAGCAGTTATACTTTTCCGGCCCTGTCGAGGAGCATTTCTATCAAAAAACAGAAAAAAACTTTGAAAAGTCAATTTTCCTGCTATCTTTGTAAAGATAGCCGGAAAGCATATGTAGTTCATTGCTTAAAAAAAATCCTTGACTGCCTGGGATATAGTTCTCCCCGGCACCCCTTTGTCCCTAACACATCCGCTAATGAGAATTCCGCGCCCTCCTACCCCACTGTAGTCGACATTTAAACGACGGCACAGCGATTCCTTATGTTCTCACGGCGCAAAAAATTAAACACTCCGCTATTCCGCTAAGAATTACGACCAACTGTGGAGATCGAGGGGTGGATAAGAAGAGACAAAAACTTGTGGTACTGTTATGCAGCAGTGGGGTAAGGAACAGTACCGCTGCATCCACAGGAAGAAATCAGAACGAACGCTCTATTGAAATCAAAACGTGGACCGAAAGAAATCGAAAAGAGATGGCTTGATCACGAATACTCTCTTCCTTCGAACTGCATTTTGAGCATACTATTTTGCATCGAAAGAATAATGTCGCTGCTTTCAATGACACGCAAATTCCATCTTTTATACCGAAGCCAAAGCAACTGAAACAAGAGAAACGTCGAAAAAATCTGGTGATCTGAAAAAAAAAATTTGCTGTCATAAATTGCCCGAAGTTAAAAACTTTGACAAAAATCGTCAATACGAACATTGTTACATTTCCTTCAGGATTTCTGCAGAAACGAAAATGCGATTGTGTCCTCCCTATAATCATTGACTTAAAAATTTCACAATATAATTCTTCTCTCAAAGAGAAAATTAGTTACTATAACTTGTTAAAGAGGGAGAGGATATCATGAAATAGACACTGATAAAATAATGAAATACGCATCTTTGGTTGATTGCCAAAAGATATTGATTTCGATTTCGCAGGTCCACTTGTCATTAGAAAAAATAAAAAATGACGAGCGACAAAAACGTAATTTATGGGCAAGTCTTGTGGGATGTCTTAAGAATGGTTTGGCGTCAATCCTGGAGAATTTCGCGGATTTACTTCTTATTAGAATCGGACAACTATCGGCATAATGTCGACATTGTGAATGATAATAATGTGAATGTTAAACAACTGTGCGATTGTCATTCTCGATTTAGGGACGTGACTAAACGGACAGGTTCTAAATTACTGAGTGAAAATAGCTTAGATAGGCGATTTATAAATTTTAATAATTAATTTTATTTTTTCCCCCGTGTTATTAAAATCAGAAAGACGTTCGTAAAACTTCAATGGAGAGTCCAACGGCAGCCTCCTAATCCTGGATGCTGGATGAAAAGGTAAACAATGTTAAGTAAAAGCGCAAAATAACGCGATGACAGGCGCAACGGGAGAATTATTTCCAAATGTATGTTTTCTTCCAAAAGCAGAGAGGGGAAAGAACTGTACGGAACAGAACAATGCTTTGATTTCTCTCTAAAGAGAAAAATAAATAAAGATGGCTTAATCTGAAAGCTGAGCCGGAGAGAGTTGATTTCATTCCAGACTTCTTTTAGAAATTATAACGCAAACGATGACATACACTGAACGGAATTAAATGCTTCTACCAACTTCCATACAAACTTAGTGTAGAATTTGACTTCCAAGATAAAAAGAAAACATCATCCATCGTTTTGCTAGCGAAACTACTCCAACGCATTGCTCTGGAGAAATTATTCTCCGATGCAATCGTACTTTTCATCGAATATAAAATTCAGTCGCTTTTTCAATAGGTTATTCACATTTCCAATGTTTATCATTATATATTCCCAAAAAGAACCCTACCTTTTCTAACAGAAATCAACTAACAAATAAATAGGTTCACAATCCATAAAAGGGGGGAAATATCTTCTCAGGCATGCCTCACTTAACAAGATTTGTTCCCAAGAATAGTACAATGACCGAAATGCTATTTGTACAGCTAAATCACCTTAATGATTATTACAGGAATAAAAACCTATTGTACGAATATAATCCGTTAGGACTGCAAATCATTATTACAAAAATCACAAATTAATCAACGAAATAAACATGGCAATTAACATTCAGAATACTAATCAGCAAGACTCACCAAATTTTACGATCAATACAATCTACAATACCAAATGGTATAGGGTCTACAATCGACAAAATACGCCAAATAATGCCAATTAAAGTAATCATTATTCGTCGGTAGTACTTACAATTTAAATTAACTTTCAACCTCAAGGGAATCCATAAAGATATTTCTTCTACCATTTAACAGTTGCAATCTCAGAGCGGCGATTTTTGAATTTACAGATGGAGAACTGGTTTATCTCGGTGTAGGATTACATATTCCAAAAATTAAGATTCCAGTAAAAGTAATTTGGCTATCTACAAGTTAAGAATCTCAAGACCCAAGAGGTCGAGAAAGGGAAGTCCCCATGACTTGAGCCTATAGGGTCGTCAAGGGTGCGTTATAAAGAGAAGTGTTTGCTATATGCTTTGTAATTAAACTTCAAGTGACCTAGCACACAAGAGGTACACGTTGAGAATTAATCTATACTAATGAAACCATCAAAAGCCAAAGAAGGGTGGCTACTGAATGTGACGTCTAGGAGGAAGGTTCCCAAAGACAGGCTAATTCGTATAACCTTCCATTTTCCATAAGTTGCGAATGTGCTCGCCCATGCATCTCCCCTTGAAGGAGATGAGCTTACACACCTTGGTCGTAAATTTTCCACTCTCTCGCCTCGACACGACCTCTCTCTTTGCCCCCAGCACGCCCCTTTGTCAAAAGCTAAGGAACAAAAGGAGGAATTAAAGGGGGAGGATTGTTTTGATCTTCTATTTGCATACACGCCGAGAGGAGCGACCCGGACCAAGAGAAAACCACCATGGGGGCGGAAGACTGCATTTTAATGGCCTTAAGGGTGGTGGGCGGATCCAAGGACGCCGGTGCAGATACGTAAAACATCCTCCGTCGGACAGGTACCGATAACATTACATTACAGCAAATCCTCCAGCTGAACTCTAGAGGCTTTTCCGATTTCGAGTTCTCCGAAAGTTACCACGAGGAATTTACTGAATGAACCACTGAGAACTTCGACAAAAAAGCCATCCACACCGAGAAATCGAGCGAGACCGAACGTGAAAAGGAGCGTGCGTTAAATTCCTGCAAATAAAAAACTGCCCAACGTTTTCCGCCAGCAATCTTCACGACCCAGAACTTTTTTGCGCGAACCCGCATAGGCGATTGACGCGGCGGGAAAGAGGGCGCTGTGGGGGGACCAAATTGCTCATTACTGCACAACCACAATCGCAATCGCGATGGAGCGCTTCCGCCGCGAAAGCAGAGGTCGACGTCCGATAGAGAGATATGAGGACGCGAAGACGACGAAAGAGTTAAACCAAAGGGGTCTGACTTACTTCGGGTTATGCGGGTGGCGGATGGAGAGTGCGAGTGCTTTTACCGCCTCGGATAGGCGCATGTTCCGCTCTACATAATAAGGAGTACGCGGGAGATATTGGACGCGAAAACATTTGAGAGACATCACTGGTGCTACCATCATAACGGCCAAATGTTATTAAGGATAGCTGAACTTCTTTAATGATCACCTTTAATTATGAGAACCGAAACTAAAGAAAAACTTCCTAGAAATAATAATTAGTGGTTCAGAGTTACTTTTTTGACAAAAAAAAGCGTGAGCATCTCAACATCACCGTTCTCATAAATTAGGCTACTTTTTCAGATTTATGTTCCATTCGGTTTAGTTAAACGGTAATTATATGAACCAAATTTTATTTCCACAGGAGCGGGGAGAGAAAACGGGAAAATAAAATGGAAGTAAAAATAAAAGGAAATTTTCTAAACATCAGAAATTCGTTCGTTTCGATTTTTACAAAGAAATTTCGCAAGTCTTTCTTTTTAAGTAAAATCGAATATTTGAAGTATTCTATAAAAGAACTTATTTGCGCGAAAATTAAAATGAAAAGCCGCCGGCCTTCGGTTGCCGGAATTTCTCCTCCGCCTAATGCCACTGCGGACCGGACGTTCGGATCTTTCGCGGTAGACTCGTGCGAAGGCTAATTATTCGACAAGTAAATCGGTACAAGTCTACAACTTCCTTCGCGAATAATTCTACAATCTGATTAAAATTATCCGGTCCCTAAAAACTCACAGGAATCAGCAAAAGCGACTCCTGCGCTTCTGGAGAAAACGAACAGGAGCGATAAAAGAAAAAAGCCAGCGTGCGAAATCGCTCCGTTCAAGGTCAATGTTTAATTAACGCTTGCGTAAGCAGTCGCTACTTATCGGCCATTTACATTTCGTCTGCGTGTATTTTTGGGCGCGGTGAGAGAAGAGGCCAGTGTTATGAAAGGCGCAATCAATTGGCAGTCCGTCCACGAAAGCGTTGTCCCGCACGCCGAGACGCGTTTTCATCCTTGGAATGGACACGGTTTGGGTAGGGCACGGAGAGGAGGTGGGCGGCATCGTAAAACGAAAACGCGTGACAAGACGGAGGCGCGTGCTTGGAGTGGTTGCGGAGCACGGGGGTGGAAGAGGGCAAAGAGGAGGGTTGGAAACGCGAGAGGTCAACGGGAAAAGACATTGCGCCGACTATCTCAAATCGTGAGCCTTCTCCGGAGCAGAACAAACGTGCGAATTTATGCGTAGGAATGGAGCCACAGAGAGAGAAGTAACTGAAACCGCTGCCGACTCGTATTCTACTTCTCGGCCAAAATTCAACATTTCGCCATGCAACGGATTTTACCGTCCGCGACGAATAACAGATGAGGCATTCTCACCTATCAGAAATATCACGTATATACGAGGAGTAAGCATTACAATCGAATCAAAATGGTTACGGATGGTTTCCTAATGCTAAGAAATTAAATAATTGGAAATAATGCCCGTAGAAATGATACTCGCATCGCAGGGCATGAGTTTGCATTTTAAGCAAACAGCTATAAATTGAAAAATTAAGTAAAATATTGTCGACGAAAACAAGGAAAAATCAAAAACCACCAAAAAACCTAACTTAACGCCATCATCAACCGTGCTGTAGCGAAGTCCCAGACATTGTACTTCATGCGATTGCTACCAGCGTTCATATCATGGTATTCTGAAGAAATATTAAAGTAGAAATAGTAAAAATGACTATTTCTGTTCTCATGATTCGATGAAAATTCTTTCATCCCTCCGGGCAAGCCGGAAATAATACCGAGCGTAGGAGATACTCGAGATAAATATGGATTAATAAAGACTTTTTAAGTATTCGTAAGTAAATAAATAAATGAATAATCAAATATAAGCATCAGAAAAGATGAAATTACAAAAATCCTGGAAGGATTTATTACCACAATCTTCTCTTATCGCATAAGATTTAACTTTCTTGCATTTCTTTGTTAATTACAGATAATCACTCCAGAGGTTGTGTGACTCTATAAAATGTTCCACAATAAGCCTGAAATGTGAACGCGAAAGCCATCTATGGGCGCAAGAAACTGTTCTATGTGTGAGTGTAAGTATGTCCCCTAATGGTTCCTAGTTACAAACTTCGCACAACAAGGAAATTTCTGCACAAGTCATAGCTAGCCTTTGAAATATTGTCACGAGACTTAACAACCTTCATAATCACCATGTCATGAAGGCAATTAAAATAGAATACTTTTAAATGGAATAGTAGCAAAAAAGCGGATGACGGTTCCGTATCTAACAAATGCCTTTCACAGACAAAGGTCTAAGTTCAACTCCTAACAGACTTGCAATAAAACTCAAACGTTCACATCGATTGCCAGAGACTCCCCATGAATCCATCCTACTTACGATCGCAACTGAATTTCAATAGAAGTAAGTGCATGAAAATCGCCTATACGTTCCATGAAATGCATTTGGAATTCAAAAGGTGAACACATCTTCGAAATATCAATTTAAAATCTTGAGCTGCGACCACCTCGCATTCAATTTATCATCTCAACTTATCTGCAGAATGACCACGGTACCGGAATGCTCCCAGCGGAATAATTCAACGACTTGCAACGTGAATTACTGAAGAGAAACAAACGCAAGGAAAAACAGCGATCTCTCAGGCATTTCGACAAACTCGCACGCAGCTTATCTCGGATAAGTCCCGCACGTACCTGACGTAATCCGCAATCAGAAGGGAATGGCCAGGAATGAGAGAATGGTGGAAGAATCGAATGGTAAAAGTGACTACAAAGTACTCCCGTGGCGAAGACGGAGACAATTACCGCGTAATTCACAACTTGCACGAAGAGCTATTACATTCAAACACGCTTTCAAGTTAATGCTCCGTAATTTAAACCTTTGAATACAATAGTACCCCTACTAATATTTCTTCACGTACATGCCGCCCCATTTATCTCATCCTTTAACACATTTTTTGCTGCTTGTAGGAATTAACGCGATTTTCTCTCTACGCTCTGGAGCAGGCCCACGCAACTTACGAGATGAGAAAGACGGTACGTAAATACATAGCAAAAGTGGTTACGGACCGCTGATGAATAATTTTGAGAAAATAAAGATTATTTTACAAATTAGAAAGAATAGATTTCAAATATTAAAATAACAATAATGAATGCAATAAGACACTTTTAAGAATAAGCTATTTGTATTTTGGAATCAAATTGGAGGTCGGCATTATTAAAATGTCTCTCGAGTGATCACACTTTCATTTCCTAACGTAAAACGTTCCTCCTTATGCTCATCCCTCATCAGCATCATCATTTATAAATTTAGCTTTTAAAAAGTAGTAGTCTATTCCTAATCTACGGTGTGATTTGCTGGAACATAAAGCGTGTAAACCAAGGCGAAATTTGGACAGGAATGTGTCGACGCACTTCTCCTCCACCACGAAAAAAAAAAGACAATCGGTTTTGGCATACGTATGATATCGAGGTGAGTGTGTGAGCAAATATACATACCGATACGCATGTAGACTGCCTAATACCATTACTTTAAGACTATTAGACACAAAAATTATTCTTAGATAGTCCATTACTCAGTTGTAAATTTAAATTATTAACAATCTGTTTTCCGAAAAATCTTTCATTTGTCTAATTCATTATGCATGATATATCTATTAATCGAGACTTCGACTTGAGATACGTAAAGGTTAGTTAACCATCATAGGCAACAGAGATTTTTATAAAATTCCTACTCGTTTAGTGACCACTTAGGATGAACGCAACAGGCCCCATGTAAGTCTGCAGTGGGTCGGGCACCACTTCTCTAAGATAAATATTAAAATCCATTAACTATCAGCAATATATTACTGAATTCTTCTCCTAAAAATGACATACATACAACACCACAAAGATATTAACTGTAAAAACCACCTGAATGCTTAACATAAAGCCATAAACTAGTAAACCCATAACCTAATAATGAATTTATTTTTTAAAATTGAAAAATCCAAAATTAAAAAATATTTCCTCAAACACAAATTAAACTTCATTCGCGATCACATTCAACTTCACCAATTAGCGAATTAATGCGAAAATAACATCGTCGCTTTCGTGAATGTTTACGTCCAAACGAGCGAAATTTCGCTCAACTCCAAGTCACGACCAAATCCGCTTCGGCGTTACGGAAGGCCTACAAGAGGCCTTCGAGACAGCCCTTCTTCCACAAATGATTCCGCATAATCACGCTCTTAACATTCCCGCGGGAAGTTCTAATGATAGCGCCGTCACGCTCCCCACGGCAGACGGATCACTTTCGGTTACATTAAGGGATTCTAGAAAACGCCGAGTGAATTCATGCGGCTTTGGCACTCCGAATCCTCCGGCATTCATTCCCGCCTTTTGGAGCTACCCTGAAAAGAAAATATTCCGGCGATAGGAAAAAAGCACCGCAGAGAGAAGACCTGAAAGCATTATGGCTTTGTGATGGTGCGCTATGCTCCCGCAGTTGATGGCAGGAAAAAAAGCGGAGGTCCGAGCCTGGCGAAAAAAGGCTTTCGTCGAGACAAAAGAGCCTAGAATTCGAGGCGAGAATAAAAGAGGAAGATGAATGGAGGAAGAGATTAGAATAAAGGGGAGGATTCGGAAAAGACGAAGGTTATTATGCGGAGGAGGAGATACGCCGCAAAGATTAGCCTCCCGATCGGAGTGACGTCACGGCCGACAGAAGAGTGATGTTGGAGAATGACACAAAGTGGACGTTGTGCGGAAAAGGTGAAAAAAGGAAAGGGATGGTGAGCGAGTTCCCTTCGTTTGAGGAAATCTAAATCCGGGCGAACACAAGGGAGGAATGCGCGCTGGGAGAGGGTTCTAACCAGGATGATACGAGCCTCCGGGCAGATTAACCCAGAGATAAAATCACCCGGATTTATTCTTTCTGATGGATCGCGCCTCCGATAGCCAAGCATTGGAAAACGTCCGATTGACAAATAGTTAGCATACGACTGCTTCCAAGAAATTATTCAAACGAACGTGGAGATAATAAATAACATTTTCAAAACCAATTGAGTGGAACATGTTCAACGTTAGCTGTCCTCACCCTCTCAATCTTCAGATTTAACCGCAAATTCCTACAGAGAATAAATTTCGAAGGGATATAGATTTTCTACATAATGCGGGCAAAATTTCAATTTCCTTTCGAAAATATTCTAAGAAAGACAGAGATTATAATAGCAGTTCATCTTTATGCAGTAGAAAAAACGGACAATCACTATTTTAGGGGATATTCTGGGGGCTCACAAGTCTGAAAACATTTCCTAGTGGTAAACAGGTGCAAAACTACGAGTATACACAATAGACACGTTCTGTCGTTTAGCATACGGCTTAGGAGCTTTTCAAGAAGCCGATGACACTATTCAAACAGTATTTATTTCATGAATCAACATTTCATTGAGTAATCCATGAATTCTTGCTTTAGAAATGATATAATCATTTCAAGACGAAAATTCAAATACCAAATCCAATATCGAAAGTTTCCTTGAGACGAATGAGGAAACTTTATTGAACGGATACACTTTCAATAACCTTTACTTTCTAGATCCGCATCTCTATCCGCGATCGAATTGGAAGACTAAGAATCTTTCTGGAACTAAATGCGCTAATGCCAGAAAATTTCAAACTATACCTCGGATAACTCACCTACAAATGATAAAAGAAATACTTTCTTACGCCATAATCAAAAATTTTACCACAGAGCCGATAGAATTATATTTAAAACATAGCTCAACTATAGCTGTGCCAGCTAGAAATTTTCATTAGAATCGAGAAAACGATCCGGTTCTTTCTCCCCCGGGCGTAAATCGACGGATGAAAACAAAGAGGTGTTTGATAGACTAAGTGGCCAACCCGGAGGAGGATCATATTAATCAGACATGTTCGGGAACCTGTATTATTGCACGCCGTGAGGCTCGCCTAATACGTGCGTGGAATTCTACATTAACCCAGAGATCCGACCCGGACATAAGCGAAAGTTATGGCACTCAGCACCCTCGCCTCTGAAGTCTCATATGACATCATCGGGTAGAAGACATGGCTACAGTAACGTCCAAGGAGAAATACAATAGATTCCCTCTATTAATACAAGTCCGAAATTAAGAAATGAAAAAGCACGCACATAAAGAGGCAATCGCTTACTTTGTCAAGGACACGCCCACGTCGAGTATATCGCTGAATGGATGCGAAAAAAAGATTCATGTCGCGACCTTGATCAAAAACTAAACAGTATTTAAAACCGCCTTGCCATAGTTAATGGTGACCTTGCATTAGGAAAGGGCAACCTCACCGTCACAGCAAAGGAGAGCCATTAGGCCATCCTAAAAGTAATAATTACGATTTATCGCCAAAAATTTCAGGATGATACTCGGCAAGCTCTCTTACTTTAGCGAGGAGAAACTACTTCCTGGATTTTTTAATCCTACAGAGAGGAAGTAACAAATATTCCGGAGACTCAAAGGTATAAAAAAAATCTATAACTTACTTTCCTGGGAAGACGTACATGAAGAGGAAAGAAAATGAAATACTTGCAGTTAAGAAAATCCTATAAAAGAGAAGAGGAACGAAATGGAAAAAAAATCCAATTACTTTGTCAAGTTAAATCAAAGTTACTCCAACTGGGGGACTGTGACACCCTAGGATGCCAACAAGGAAGACATAATAGTGCCGAAGAAAAATTCTCGTTACTTAACCTTAACATTAAAAACAGAGATGAGTGTAACACTTCCATTCGGATGCAACATACTTGTTTTCCAAGCTCGAAGCAGGGTAAACAATATTTCAATGCGTGTTTTACTTGTCATTCTAAGATGACAAATGTTTAACTATTCTCTTCATAATTACCTATAATTCTTTGCCAAGGACTTAATTACCTTCTCTTTCAATAGCACCAACATTTATTTTCGCCAATCACAATTATTTTATACGTTTGGAATTTTCCATTGAGTATAAATGAACGTAATGAATGTAGTTGTAATTTCTTCGTTATCAGAGCAGCTCCGCTATGGAATTTGGGATACTTATGAATACAACTGTGTATACCTTGAGAGTATCTTCTAAGTATTAATTTAACCCCAAAAAGTCGCACTAAGAATTAAATATTACTTTCAAAAATTGCAATGAATTGTTAGTTTATTCGCTAATCGGATCAGAATCGGAAGCATTCGATTTATGTTTAGTTAGTTTGTACGATATAACCAAGAAAGGATGAAAATTTTTAGAATTCCGCCAAATTAATGAGATTCAAGTCTTTCACGGCAACAAATCGATGCATCGTCGCTGCTGTCGACTGCATCACAATTAAGGCGCAAACAAGAAGCCCTTGAGCTGTGTCAAGGATCCCTTCTTCATAAACATGTGGTAAGCGCGAAATTGAAACGACTTATTTACCTAGGATCGATGGATGTTACGTGGATTACGTTACTGGAGGAAAACTATAAGGATTTCTTGCGTTATTTAGCGATCACGTGGAAAAACAACTTCGGGACACCTCACTTCCGTCTTATATTTTAAACTGCTCCACGTAAGCAAAGTCGTCAGGAAAAAACTCCTTTCGGGATATACATTTCGCAAGTGAGAAGGGGGGATTCCTTTGCATGGCGCCAATAGATGTCGTTATAAGACCACAATAACAATGGCGCGTGTGGGGTTCATTGCATAATTCAGAGATGTCGCTAAACTAGACTGTGGTAAACTTAAGAAGAACAACTAAACCAGTCACTGCGACTGTTATTAATTATCGTATTTCCTCTATGTCGTAATATTGATATCAGGGTTGAGTAATTACCTTCAATTTTTTTCAGCCAACCTTCACGGTACTATCTTCCGGATAGCATGACTTATTGACGTTTTCTCGAAGTTATGTAAGATTCAAATGAATTTTTAACATCTAAAATACACCGAGGCAAGTTAAACAATCAAAATACGATAGGTTTACCCAAATACTTCTACCCTCCGCGATAAAAAAATCGCTTAAACTATACTCAAACCGCAGAAAATAGATAATAATGGTACGTAAAGCACCATTCTCGATCTTCACGTTAGGATTATCACCAGAGTACTAAAGATATCGTAAGGAACCACACCGTTTGCAAGGAACGAGAACAAATACGACAAGTAGGTGAGGAAGTACAAGTAAACCTTTCTACTCCCTTATATCGTTACTACTTGTCTGAATTTATGAGATGAAAATTAAGAGAAAATACAAGCAATCATTCTATTTACGTTATTCATCAATTTGAATAAGTTGTGCAATAATCGCACACCAATCCATGAGAAAATAAAAATTCTACGGATGATGATCAATCGACTGGGAATTACCTAACCAAACCTTTTGGCTAAAATATGGGAAAGCATGACGTAATCGTCAACATTTGAGCTATTTGACGTATGAAATAGCAAAGATTCGATATGAAAATTTACTTATCAAGTGGTTTGTGCATTGAGATGAGAATATAAAGACTGCGTTGGTGTGACCGGGAATGAAAGTGTAATTCCATCGGAAGAAAAGTGGCAAACGCACTCCACATACATGACTCCTTAAGATGTGACTCATCCGAGTCTGTAATCCGTACATCGAGAAAGAGCGCGATGTGGGTTATACCATCAACTAATGAGATAACGCCGGATGATGGCAAAAAAGCGGGATGTTGGCAGGTAGACGAGGCGAAAATTAAAGGACGTGGAGGGACAGGAGGAATGGAGAAAAGGAAACGTAGGAAGATAAATTCGGGGACGAAAGAGAGGAGCGGCTTTAATGAGGTTGGTGTGGGAAGACGAGAAGGATAGGAAAGTGAGATGTATGGAGGGGAGAGGTATGGATGGGAAGCCACTGAGGTCGAGGCGTGAAGCATCTCTCGGCGGCCTAGAGGGAGGCTAGCAAAGGGGTACGAACCCAAGGAAAGAAGCGGAAAAAAACAAGAGGCTGAGTCGCCATTACGTCAGTGGCGTTTCGACATATCGGAGATCGACGAATCTCATCTTGAATAAAACATGAACTCTGTCAATACGCGGTCCCGAGGAGAAGAATTAGGCGTTTGTGAGGCAGTGGGTATGACAGTACCACCGAACGACGAGAGCATAAATGCCACTCCCGAGGAGCGACCATCATAGAGAATAATCAACTAGAGGAATTGATGTTATCCTAGGGCACCGTATCAAACAATCGAAGAAATCAAGGGGCAAGGCCGCGGTTGTGATACATTAATACAGCCACTGAAAGAGGATACACCGTCAGATTCTTCCGCACTGGTTTCTGCAGGGAAGACGAAATAATATCCTCCTCTTAATTAATAGAACTTGAGTCCAACTAGACCGCTCTTACGACAAACCCTGATAAATTAACGAGGATAGCCTGACTTAATCATAATTCGAACTTGGAAACTTAGTATTGCTAGACTAGCTCGCCAACCTCCAAACCATCGAGGCGAGGAATATCTAATTCATAAATGAGCTGTAGACAAATCGTGGCAGAAACTTACATACGAGAACCAACAGGGCACTGGGAGGCATGATAGGAATCACCCTTTATGAAACAAAGGAAATGAGTTTGTGAAATTATTAGGAATAATGAGTTTGTGCTCACCAGTCACATGAGTATCATGAGTCGATGCAGATTCCAATAAATCACCGCTTTCTTTCAATTCATCGAATTTAGTCATCAGCGCTTGCATCCTGAAAAACAATGAGAAATATTGTTACTATTTCCATCGAAATCTTAAGCGGTAAACGAGCACGAAAAATAGCATAAAAATACAAATGACGTAGTCATGAAGTGATCTTCGGTAAAAAATTAAAGGCTTCATTAACAAAATCCACTACATTTAAATTGTTCTGAAAATGTTGAAGTAACAGGATTATGATCGGATTGAAGTTTCAATCTCTGTGACAATTTTCGGTGCGCACTGACACTGAATCCAGCGTTGATGTGGCTTAAACACACACGTGAGATTATCCTTGAATTAGATCTTCGAAACACCTTGGTGTTCTGGTGTGGTGTGGAGAACACTCTTTGGTGAATGAACCCACTGCCACACGCCGAAAGACGGCTTGCAGGGTACTTAAATAGACACAGACAACACCAACTGAAGGGATTTCCAGCGATAAAATTAGCGTTATTGATAGATCTAAGCCCACTTCACATGTTTCAAAATTCACATGCACCAGAGACAAGATTTTACAAAGACGGATCAGAATTTTTGATACTTACTATGCGTGAATAAATTATGAATTATATTGCATAATTATGTATTACACATATTCACTTGTCAGCATTTATTAATTCAAGTAACCCAATAATATTTAGGAATATCATTCTTTCCTTGGTTTAAAAGTTGTTTTTCAGTTGAGAACAGCTGTTTAACGAATCTTATCAATTATAAATAATTTTGGCATTGATTAACCATCAAATATACAACTGTACACTATGGCAGCTAATATTTAAGTATAATTAACATTTAAATATAAAACACACTGTTTAGTTTTCTATGATTAATAAAAGCTCAAAAACTAACAGGTAAAAAAGGTATTTCTTAAAAAATTAAACCACTTGTCGACATGTTCTAAAGCTAAATTACTTGAACTTTCACTAATTCAATTCTAAATTACATCATTGGTAAAAAGTCAATGTTATTGTATTGGGATCTACACTGAGATATTAAAGATATAGATTAATATGAATAATAAATATATATACATATAACCCCTTTTGGTCTTAAACTGTCTCATGGCTTCAACTTCTTACATAATAATTATTATTCAATTATTGAATGAGTGTGCACAAATTTAATTAAAGAAAGAGGAAGATACACATGGAACACAGTAATTCTATCTAGAATCTCTTTACAAGCAGATTATACCATTCTTATGTGATATAAAAATTAATAAGAGATTGCCCAATACAGTCAACTAAAATTGCTAAGAGCAAGCCACATAACTATAATGAGTTGGAATTTAAATAACCAATAATGAAAAATTGATGAATCACTTTCTTTAAAAGTAATGAATAATATGCCTAATTCAAACAATGGGAGTAACAACAAATAATTATTGATAAATTGCAACGGGAATTCCACACAACACTAAAATGGCCATGCCATGCAACCATAACAACCTCAGGATGATGGCAGGTTGAAGGTCAAAAAACAATACAACACAGGAAATATTAAAATACAATACCAAAAAACTTAACGCAAAATTTATTCCAGCCAATCTTCTATTTCCAGAAAATAATTTTCCACTCTTATATAAAATAATTAACTCCAACTCTGAGGATACAGGACATGTATATATTATTTACTAGTAAAAATAACCAACAGCACAATAATTAGTATATCAAATACATAATATTAGT